>JACXIV010000072.1:2329658-2351292 GCA_014737475.1 Bombus confusus | reverse complement strand
AGCGGGACGAAAGAAAGGAACAAAGAGAAAAGCAAGAAAGGAGGGAAAGATAGCGAGACGGTGACAAGAAGGGGGTTGGAGAGGGGAGGGGAGAGGAAGGATAGAAAAGGCAAGGGGGAGGACAAAGTGTCTCGCACTCGCGTCCCGTAGGAGGCGCGGTTTGCGCTCGAAGCGGAAAGAGCGGACGATGCAAAGTCTCATTGAGGTCCACATCCGCCGCCTCGTTGTCTCGCGCATTGATAAGGGGGGAGGGTTTCTCTCGCGCAAGGGGGGATGCTCTGACCGTTCTCGAATGTGTCTGCGACCTCGCTCGGACCTTGAACGCGCTCCTTAAGCCGAGCCGGCTGCTTTTAAGCCAGATTCACACGTCGACCCTACTGTTTGAACGGTCTGCGCGCTACGGGAACGAGTTTGCGGGTTAACCCCGCGACTTTCGACCGGTACGACGCAAGAGTTTTTAAAACATATTTAATCCGAGACATTGGCCTTGTTTCTCTTAGATTTTCAGACCAACGTAATGATAGCCATCCACAATAACCATTCCGGTGCGAGTACCCCGTTTTGAATCGGATTACAACGTGTTCTTTGGTGTGCCGCGGTATTTTAGTAATTAGTTTGCGCGCGAGACGAAAACACCTGGATTAATGCTTGTTGATAGGAAACGTCGAGCTGCATCGACCAGCGCGTTTAGAAAATATACGAGGCCACCTAAAGAGACGAACTCGATCTTCACAGGACTGTTCGACGTTAATAACATCGTTAATAAAATGTACCCGCGAGGCTATTCGTTCTGCTTCTGTTCGAAAGATTTTTTAACGCGAGTAATAGCGTTGACGTAGACCGAGATGTCAATATGAAGCGACTCGCTCCGAATACGCGTATACTTCAACGTAATTATCAATATAATTTTATTAACACATGTGCACGTATATTTTCAGGAGGGGTTGATATGTGTGAGAAGAACATGGACTGCGGAATGAACTTTGACTTGTGCTCCGGAAGAACTATGGCGGTAAGTGTAATAACTATCGATCCAATATTTACGCAAATTCAAAGTTTTAGAAGCGCGACTAAATAAATGAAAGAAACAAAGATCTTCTCGCTCGCTAAATATTGTTAATCAGAAGCTAAACCCAAACACTGTACTTAAAAAGAGAAAAATTGAATCTACATAAAGAACACTTTTTCTCGTTTCAGAATAGTAAAGGAATAAAGTGGTTCGTCGACGATTAAGAGACGCATGAATCGAGCTTAAAACGCTCAGTCAGCGGTTAAAATAGGGAGGAGGAGGGCTGGATACCGGACGAATCGTGGTGTGTGCGTCCATGAGGACGTCCTGGAGGCTAAATCCCAGTCTGGGAATGTAGTGCGTTTGCCCAGGGACAGCGCACACGGCCAAGAGTGGCAGTCAAGGGTGGCCTCGAGTCGGCTACGTCCGCTGGAACGACTCCTTTGAGAAGACAATGCCCGACATCGGTCCGGCCGATAATTGAATTCCGAGTATGAACGAGCTTCATGCGCAGCTTTATGCCGTTTCTCGCGGCTCTCGATCTCTCCTTCCGACGTCGTGCATCGAGACACGATCGAATGGACAATTTCGTTCGTCCACGTTCGATCGATTTAAACGCGACGATACGTACTACGCGTTTTCGAAGAACTCGAAAGAGGAGCAACAGAAATGAGAAAATCTTCGATCGCGCGTAAGGCTGAATTTTCTGTTTTCCTTTTACGTGTCCTCAAATAGTATGCTATCTCTGTTCAGAATCTGCATCCAATGTATTAATTACGTCGTAAAAGGAAACTAGTTAACGACAGACAAAGAAACAAACGAAATTGCAAAATGAAACATTTGAGGATATTTGACAAGTTGAAAGTTTATCCTGTTGAAAGGATACGTGTACAATTATACTTTGTACGTTGTACGATCTCCTTTTTAATTATCATTTTTCCAGCTTCGTAAATGTCGCAGGAGACTTACGTTGCAGAGGAAAATTAGTTTTGATAGCGCAAGGTGCGTGTACAAGTACTATCAGAAATATCAGTCCGACGGAGAATTTGTTGCGCGCAACGAAGAGCGGTGAATCGAACTTTGTAAATTTGTTAAAACCCGTTTTCGTTTGACACGACTTCTGAATTACCATTCGTCAGACAGAAACAAATCCTAGTTTGAAAGTAATGTACGTAACAACGGAAATTAAAGCGGTATTGCGCAATAAGCAGCAACGTTCCATCTAAAGCTAGAATTAAATAAATGTCATTTCCAACTTAGTTTGCCATTCTACTCGTCTCTATTCCCTTCCAATCTCAAACAACCCACCTATTCCACCGTCTCGTACGATGCTGCAAAATCTAAATTAGCCGTTACTACGCGATATTACCTTATCCGCGAGAACAACGAAAGATGTTATTAAAAATGTATTTACTACGACATTCGCACACCGATCAATTAGGTCTAAGCGTGTTAAATTTCGTATCACTCGGTAGCACTTTCACAGGACTGCGAAAATTCAGCGCCACGAAAATGAAATGAGCGAATCTGATAAAAGAATATGCTTTGACGGAAAATGAAGCTGATATACAGCGAATAAGAAAAGGTTAAAAATTGGAACACGATGAATTTTGGCAACTTTCATGCTAAAAGTATTTTACCCTATTGGTAAGAATCGTGTATTCTGTTATCGCTCTTGTTAAATATAAATTCGTATGATAGAATTACGGTGTCTTTACACACTTCCTTGCGTTGACGACAGAGGATAAAAGAAAGTTTAGAATTGATACACGATGAATTTTCCGCATTCTTCGGCTACTATAACTTTGATACTAAAAGCTTTTTACGTTGTATTGTTAACGGTCGTATTTTATTATATATTATATACAATATTCCATATTAAATACTGTTGAAGTGGTTAACACTTCTAAGTAAACTCTACATCTGTACCGACTAATTTTCTAACTCGCTAAAGCCATCGACAGGCCATAGACGAAAGACAACCACATGGCAACCATAAGACAAGAGACAGGCAACGATGGCTTCGGTGTTCAGTTTCTAGGTAACACTGCCAGCGTGCGGATCTGCGCCATATATTATATTATATATATTATACCAACGTTTCTTTATTAAATATAGTTTACCATCTGACGATTTATCCACGCGCTTTTCTCTGTATCTATATAACCAATAACCACAACAAATACAAATCCATCTCGTAAAACCACGGTGTCTTTATACGCGTCTGATTTCGTCAATTTTCCTCCGCTCACTGCAAGTACTAACACCTTCGTTGCAGCTGTTATGCAAAATATAATTACGCACCGGCAGCGCGAATCAAAGGGTGGAGCGTATCGGGCGATAAAGTAAAACAAATAAAAGGCGGAGAAGCGATAAAGGGGAACAAAGGTGAAAACGAGGCGACGCAGCCGGATAATTCCGTCGTTACGAGTTCTGACGTTCGTTCCGCCCACGGCTTTCTCGTCCCGTGGCAATCAGAGCAGTTTGAAAGCGGGGGTGCGCGTGCTTTAATACCGGTAGGTGCACTCCGTGCTCGTATAATGCAACGTTAGGTAGGCGGGGTTAGGAAACCGGGCAAAGGGGGAAAAAGAGAGGGTAGGTGGAATGTGCAGGAAGCAAGGGGAAAGTTAGCGGATAGGACACGAAGAGGTGAGATGGGTTGCGTGGCAACCGACGCCCACGGAGTGCCACGCGCCGTGACCCGCTATGGGAGTTCGCTGCTAGTTGGTATCATTGCCCCGTTCGATTCCTCGAAGAGTCGTACTTCAACCCCTTCCCTTCGCCGTGCTTCGCAACCCCGGCCAATTATGCAACACGGCTCGCGCAACGATTAATCCTCGTGATTCACCCCGTGTTTACTACCGGCTTTCCGCTGTTAAACAGGTTTATTGCTTTCTTCCTCCTTCTTCCGCTTTATTCGCTCTCCCCTTCTTGCCTTTTGTTTTTGGCTGGAGCACACTGCGGGTATTTATGCAAATTCATATTTTCCAGATTCTACGAATGACAGAGACACGAAGGATTAAAAAATGGAGCAGCTAGGTAAATGGTAACTGTTCTGCTTATTAAGTAGCGTGGATATGTAATCACGATATTTCGTAGAAGCGTGGGATATAAATAACGCGGATGTCGCAATCCATGTCACCAAGTTCAATTGTTGGGCTAATAAGCCGAAACGAATAAAATAAGCTAATACCGCTAAAAATATTTAATACAGAGGTAGACGGCGAATATCCGTTATTTGTGTAAATTCGTATCTTTGTGAATAGAATTCAAAAGGTGGAACACCGGTGGATAATGATTGTTTTATTTCTTAAATATCGCAAATATGGTTGCGATATTTCTCATTTACGCGTATCGAGTGTGTTTTTTTTTTTCTTTTCTAGCAGGCTGCGTGTTTCTGAAATGTTTTCAAATATTCAGGGGTGATATTGCACGGCACTAAAAACTAAGTTCCAAGAAAACGGCCACTTAAGGAGTGACGTCGCTTGCGTAAAATATTTCCGAATTTAGAATTCACAAGTGTGTCTTACAACTTCGTGACACGAGGACATTTTTAAAACGACGCCTAAATCGTTTTAAGAGCGTGACTTCAATTTTAAATCTTGTTCCGAAAAAAGAAGAAGATAATGGGACAATTAATAGACGATAGTTTGTTTTCCTGGACGAAGAAAATCGAGAAGAGAATCTTCCTTTAACTGGCGTACTCTCTGCATCTTACGAAGTCGATTCTATTATCATTTCTGAGCAAATCGTGATTCTAACTTGACAAATGCGATTTGGCGATGACGTTAGAAAGAAATTGCCAGTCACGAAGGAAAAATACGAAATTGATGCTTTGCGACGGAGAAATTAAAGTGGAAGTAATTTTTATTACTTGTAAAAAATACTTATAAAATTTAGAAATTTAGTTATTCTCTTGAATATCATTTTTCTTTTTAATATACCAAGCCGTTGAATAACTCTCATCGAATATTGCGTACCAGAAGACGGTTCTGAGATGAAAGTGTCTTTTCTTTGAATTAACAAATTTCCAATTCTTCCGATGTTCCTCCGGATGCTTTGTATATTAACAATCGCTTCTTATCTAACTCCAAGCTTCCACAGTTTCAAACCAAAGGAGACCATTATTTTTGTAGAAGCAAAAACTTGAAAGGGGGGGAAGCGATTGCTGTGTAAAAGTAGCCATGAACCAAAATGGGGATTTTTCGGGAGAAGGAATAAACGCATAAATAATAGACAAGAGATTCTGTATAATTCACCAGACAATGTTTATTCAGACGACCTCACAACTCCCAAGCGTACAAAACGACGTGCTCACTGGGCAATATGCGGGGCTGCGTTTGTATTCTTGCAATTGTAATACAGTACACTTTCGGTATGTTCATTTTTTCCGTACAATGTTTTTTTTCTTATTTTTTACTCATTCCACCATTCGATATTATCATTTATTATTATTATTATGATTTTTTTTTACGTTTTTTCTTCATCCCTATATCTTTGTTGTTTTGCGCTCTGCCTTGCACTGTTTCTCTCTCGCTCTCTCTCTTTCTCTCTATCTCTCTCTCTCTCTCATATCAAGTTTCCACCAAGAAACAACAGCTGCTTGCATCCTCCTTTTCTTAATGGATAGAGAAATATATCATACTTTATGTATCGTTTACTATAATAATCATTATGTGTAGTTTATGCATAACAAGTATTACGAATATCAACGCTAGTTCGCTTGCGGGGACATATCCAGGGTATTGAGGACAGGGATTGCGAGAGAACTCGTTGGGAAACTTGGACGTGGAAAGGACAATTATACTTGGACGAACTGGGGGATTTGCTGAAGAGACGATAGCGATTCGATCTGTGGATAATAGCTGGAGATATGGAAAAATCGCAGCCAATGTACACGTAAATGTACGCTTGACACGTCTACGACGATACGGATGGACAACTGTTCGCATGGCTGGACTGCTCTCTAAGCGGGGACTGGCTAATATGCTGCAGGAAGGAAACAAGGGGATGTTCGTTTCGTAGAGGTTATCGATAGGCGACAGCAAGAAGGATTCAAGGGTCAAAAAACGAGTCGAGGGAGCGTGGTGTACATGTATGTTCGTGTGTTGTGTGTGTTGCGCTTTGTGATACACAGCGTAAAAAGGGGAGGGAATGACTTTGTCCTCGAGTACAATAAATACACAGAGTGGTTTCACTACGAAGCTTCTTCGAGGTTGTGTGTAAACGTGTGTGAATTTGTCTGCGTGTGTGGATCGAGGGGATTCGAACGGTGCTACGTTCAAAAAAAGTAGCGAGACAACGGTTTTTATGCGTGCCCATCGAGTAATTCCTTTCTTTTCTTTTCTTTTCTTTTTTTTTTTCGCGTCACATTTTGCCCTACCATTTTTCATCCTATCACTTCCTTCCTCTTTCTTACTTTTGTTTTACTCGCGTGTATGATGCTACCGGTTATCGTTTCTCTATGTCGCATTGTTCTCCGTGTTTCGAGCTGACCTATGCGCTTTTTTGCTCCGTGTCTATACGCGTGTGTGTATATATGTTTTGTGTGGTTTTGTTACATCAAAGCGTGTGTTTCTTCGTGTATTTTCTCTAGGTTGTTGTCGCTGCGTTTTTCTCACCACGATTCACTGTTTTACATTCCTTTATGGTTTTTTTTTTTTTTTTGTTCATTGTGTTCTATGCCTTATCTCTCTCCTGCACCGATATGATACTTCTCGGTGTCGACTGTACTACGGGGGGCATAAAAGGGGGGTGGGGCGGGCGTCTCAACAACACGTCGGCGGCCACCCGCCGCGTATATACTTCGCACTGTATGTTTTTTCACCTCTTTTACACGCTTCTTCGCTCTATATTTTCCCCTACGTGTTTCTTTCTCGCTCTCGTTTTCTTTCCTTTCTCACCGAGCATTTCGTTTTTCTCGAAAAAAAAAAAAAAAAAAGCAAAAAACTCGTCCACTCGCGCCTTTCTAGGACTTAGCCTTACGAATCTACTATTTACACTGCGCCGTTGTTACTTTGTATGGTTTCTTTAACGCCGATTTACTACACCACGCGACTTCACTTTCCTCCGCATTTCCTCTCGTTCCTTTCTTTCCTCTCGTCGTTTTCTATCTCTCTTTGTCACTCTTCCTATTCTCTGACTCTCTGCTTCTCGCTCACGCACACACACGCATCTCACACGCTCTCCTATCGTCATACGCGTTCTCCGCCTCTCCTCTCCGTCTCTCTGTAAACGTGTCTTTTCTACGCCTGTATTTATTCCTGTATATATTTATCTCTGTGTATGTATTTTCTTTAATCCATCACTGTCCTGCAACGACACGCGACACCACGTGCGAGCACGTTCCGTCGCGTGTCTTTTTTCTTTTTTTTTTTTTTTGTCCCATATCTCTTCCTTCCCTTTTTTTTTTCTCTCGCGGGGTGAACAACACGACTGTTTTCATGCTTTCTCGCAAGTTGTTTCGCGACAAGGAGAAACAACTCGACTCGACGCGACCCGGATTCTCAGCTTGGGATCGGAAGTTAGAGAGAGATGGTCGTTTAAAACTCGTTTATCCGATGGAGACGAGAGGCACGATACGTTTTACGGCTTACGAAGGTACTACGTACGGTTGATTGCAAACTCTGGAGGCCGCGACGGGCCGGGTCAGTCTCATATACATGTTCTGAATGAAACATCGTCTTTTTTTTTTTTTTTTTCATTTTCTACTATTTAAAACCGTTTTAAAATGCGCGCTTTCCCGACTGAAGAAGACACAGTCGCCCGATCTAAAAAGCCGTTTGTGTTTTTACCTTTTCCTTCTTTCTTTCCTCGGTTTTTCTTCGCTTCGACGTTCCTCCTTCTATACATATATCTTTTATCCGCGTCTTCGTGTTTTTACGTTTTTTTTTATTATACTTTTGTTGCGATTTTTGCCCCGACTCACTTGCACAAGCACGCTCACGTTCCATTCGTTCGTTTGTGGTTGCTCTTATTATCGTTTGTTTGTTTGTTTTTTTTATGTTTGTTCCTGGTCGATTCCATGCACGCACGCTCTTTCTCTCTCTCCCTTGCGCTCTGTGTTTCTTTCTCTCTTTCTCTCACATTCGCACGCTCGTCTTTTTTTTTTCTTTCCCTACGCGCACATACACAAGATGATAACGTTTCTTTTTTACGATTATTATACCTTACACATGTTACAATAATATTAATTACTTGTAATAATATTCAATAATTATAGTAGAGTAGATGATCGATGAATGAGGTGGAGTACTGTACAGGATGCGCGATTTCCATGATTATCACATGTAAGATAGATTACTCAAATTTTTCTGTAACATTCAATCCTCCTCTCCTTCTTCCACTTCTCTTCCTCACCTTTGCTGCTCCCCTTTCCTTCTTCTTGTTTCCGTTTATTACAAGGGGGCATCGACACGCTATCTCTGAAGATCGTCTAGACCAGATAGCTTTCCTCCTTCTTTGCTGTTGTTCGCACAGTTTTGTCGATAAAGTGGTAAGGTGTAGGTAGATGGGTAGGTAAGCTTCCGTTTTTAGGTATACAGATGAATCCCAAAGAAGCACGCAACTCTCCGTGTTTGCCCCGTGTTTTCCCGGTGGCTACGCACCTCGAGATATCACTTTCTCGAGTGTGCTTCGTGACTCGATCCACCCATCGTCGTTCACGGTCCACGGATCGCGACACGTACTGCCGGAGAGCGCGGAAACAAAGAAAACAGACAGCGTCCTCCCATGCACTTTGCACTCCCAAATTCGTTCTCCGTCTTCCTGATCGCGTAGACACGCCTACTACGTTATATATCGAGTGTCCGCGTAACTGGCTCCGAACGTTTCGCGTTCCGCCACCTGGCCACCGTATTCTCCCTTTTCGTGTGTCTCGCGCAATTCATTTTCCTTTTCTTTTTTAAATCGATAGTTTAATAGTTTAAATTAATAAATTATTTGGTTTATCACGCGCTGCTGAGCGTCCTGGCACTTTTCCATGGTTCGTGTCTCGGGAGGGGAGCGGCGCATGACGCGCGCGACACCAACTACACACCACCATTGTTGTACCAAAAAAAAAAAAAAAAAAAAAAATTCGTCGCGACGAAACACACCGTCCATTCGTGACGTCGCTTCGTTCAATAGGTGGGCTGCGCTGCTCCGTAAGCGCCGTGACTGCGTTGTCGCGGGGCTCGACTGGTACAGTGTGGGGGAGGGGGGCAAACAACGACCCGTCATCCGTCACGAACAACAAGACACGTTCGTACGACCCCATGAGACCACTACGCTTCGAGAGACAACGCCTTGCACGGGCCTACCAACGGCCTGGGCGACGGGGACGGCGATTTCTTCGACAAATTCAACGGTTGTTGGCTGTCCGCGATGTCCACTTGTAACTCCATCATGTTGCTCGGGCAGCCGGACAGGACGATCGTCGCTGCCGTACTCGAGGCAGGCCGTGGACTCGTGCTCGTACTACTCGTCGCCGCCGCGGATAAGTACCTTGGCGACGAGGCCGGAGAGTTCCCGACCATGAGGTAGTCCGAGGAAGACTGTTGCTGCTGCTGCTGCTGCTGCTGCTGCTGTTGTTGTTGTTGCTGTTGCTGTTGCTGCTGCTGCTGCTGCTGCTGCCGTGCGCCCGTCGTCGTTGTAATGACGGACGTAGCGGGCCATCTGGTTGTCGAGTAGCTGCTGGTGGCGCACTGTAGCAGCCCTTGAGATCCTTGGGGTGAACGAGCGGTGATCGTGGTCGTGGAGGCGCACTGCTCCGCCGGCGAGGGCGATGCAGTTGGCGACCTGGGACTCGCCTCGCCGCGCATGATATAGTTGTGAATGATGTCCGTGCGTTTCAGTTGCTCGGCCGTCATCCGTGGGCCCTCCATCAGGCTTCTGGCTAGCGTCGAGTGCGTGCTGCTCAATAGACTGGCTGTTTGAGGACATTGAGCTTGTACTTGGTTCGACGGACTTCGAGCCGGTGGCGAGGTTAGGTGAAGATGAAGCTGCGACTGCGTGTGCTGCACGATCACTGCTGGCTCAGCTTCCGCACTGTCTTTCTGACGTAGCGCGCGGAACTTCTTGTGAGGCTTGTACGCCTCGTCCATCAGAGAATTAGTATCGTACAACGGCGGTGCTTGAAGTACTCGTTTCAGCACGGGCATATCTTCTACTTCCTTGTCCTCGGAACGGGGACTGGAGCAGACGGAAGTCGGTGCACTACTGGCACTGCTGCTTGCTGGTTTGTCTGGCTTTTCGGTGCCTGATTCGATGCCGCTGTCGCTCGGTGAGTCTAGCTTGCGGAATCGTGGACACTGAGGTGGCTGAGGCGTCTTCGACAGAGAGGCACGATGTAGTTCATCGTCGCCAGAGCTCGTACTTCCTGAGTTCGCTCGTCGACGATGAGGACACAGACCTCCAGCTAGGGTAGCAGCTAGAAGAGGAGCGCTGGACGCGTGGTGACCACTCGGAGGAGCCACGTGATGGTACTCCGTTAGAGAAGCGACTTCCCCGCTGCAGGTGCTCTCGGTGCTCGATACGCTACCTAGGGGACTCTTCACGGCCTCGTCTAGAGTCACATCCGAGGCTGAACCCCAAGACGCAGGTGGTTCCTCCTCCATGGGCCAGTGTTGTTGCTGCGGCTGCTGAGCAGTGATCACGTGCTGCGTTTGCTGTTGCTGTTGCTGGTGCTGTTGTTGAGCTTGCATTTGCTGCTGTTGCTCGGTCATTTTGAAGGCCAACAATTTCTCCGAGTGCAGGGTATTCAGAGTTCTCAAGTCTGGGATCTTCTTCAGCAGTTCTCTCAAGATATCCGGATGTTGGGGATGGTTCTGTGCCAGGACAGTTTGAAGAGCGTTCCGCAGTTTATTGTGCATACGCTCGACCAGCTCTGTGTTGCGTAATCCTGGTCTATCCGCGGCAATCACTACTACCGAGCAGAACAGTCCCAGCTCCGCGTCCGATAGCCGCAGGGAGTTCACCCTCTCGGCGAAATCGAACATCGAGTCCATGAGAAATCGAGCGTTACTGCTATTATGGATCGATTCCCGTTTAAGCACCTGCCCATTTAGACAGATCATGCTGTTCGTTTGAGCGTCGAACATGCAGGCCAGCCGTACTAACAACACCTCGAACACGCCGGCCTTCAACAGCGTGACCTGGTCGTCCTGTGCCAGTAGGCTAAAGCCAGGAATGCGTTTCGCGAACTCCACCACACCGCGTATCGCCGGTGAGAACCTCTTCGAGAAGTCTTGCAACAACTCTTGCTGCCCAGTCAACGGTTGAGGATTGGGGTTTAGGGGGCATGCCTGCAACCGTGAACAAATAGCGATTCTAGATTAGAATCTCGTAAATTATTATACGTATAGGAAAGTCGTAAGTGTCTGGAGCACGATTGGAAAAAGCTTAACTTCCTCGTTCAGTCGAGGACGACTGGTTCGATTTCCGCGTAACACGGACCGTGTCTCGGACGATCCAAGGTCCGTTTGCTATTGACGTAAGCGATAATAAAAATGATTCGTCCGAAATGCAAAGTCTCGAAAACGAACGTACAAAAAAAAAAAAAGAAAAAAAAGAAAAAACAACGGTAATAAAAAATGTACAGAAGAGGGTAATGGCGAAATAAATGTCAGAAAACGGGTTTACGAGGGAACAACGTATATATACTCACCAAGGTCGGTGGACACGCGGTATAGTTAGGCGTCTCTCGAGCTCTGACCAGGATCGGAGCTACCTTGTCCCTGGTAAAGTCGCATGTGTCGAGGTGAGCTTGCACAACGGTGGCCAGAAGACGTTGTTCGTCCTCCAGTTCGGCCGCTACTGCCTTCTCTTGAGAACGGCTGTGGGAGCTTTGCTGCATAGCAGCCAGAATCCTGGCCTTCTCGCGCTTGGGCACACGGCCGAATCGCACCGCTATAAGCAGAAACAACACGAATGGCCAACGGTTAGACACCGACGAGAATCAGCGAGACGAACGAGACGGTTCGGTTTGGTCAGTGGTAAGCAGAAGGAAGGACACGTCGATGAATAGTTAATGCGATCAATGAATGAATCATGCAACGGACACGGCGTGTCGGGCTGCGTTCCGCGGCCTTCGAGCGCTTCTGACACGCGCGCGATTACGAGGAAAACTGGTACGCGTCTCATTTCGTGAAACACCCTCGCCTTTTCTTATTAATACTCGTTCAACGTCAAGGGAAGCACCATTGGTTCATAAAATAACCTTTGATTTATTTTTCATGCTTCTGTATATTTTTACTTTCTTTTTCTTTTTTTTAATTCTTCTATTACGTATCACCGCACCAGATATGTAGTTAAAGCTAGCACATGTTTCGCATATTATATTTCAGACAGGTAGATAAATGTCTCGATGCCTACACACGATCTGCACTAGGTATAGAAAAAAAAAAAAAAAAAAGAATCGAGAGGGGAAAGCGCACGACTTTCTCGCGCGCGAGAAACGAAAGTGGCGGTTGCCTTGGCCTTGCGCTACGAATCCTTCCTCCGTTAGAAAGTCACGAGAGCGGGTGGACGGGTGGAGGGTCGTGAGAGGGAAACAACGATATTTCGATAACACTCTTTTGTCAAAAAAAAAAAAAAAAAACGTCTCTTCTGGAACACCTACGTGCATTATGATAGTTGACAACTCCGTTGAGGATTCCTTTCAGTATAGGTAACTCGTCTCCCATGACGGTCGAGGAAAAACGATCGAGTGAAATGCTCGATCCCTTAATCGCGTCTGCGGCGTGTAGCTTCGGAGCGAACTGCACCGCGCACCAAAATTAATCTCCCATCGGCACGATCACTATAGGTAGACGTTCGCGACGAATTCGTTCGGCACAGCATACACGCGACTTTCTTTTAATACGTTGCGAATGTTTCCTTCTTCTTTTCTACCCTTTCTCAAGCTTTTATACTCTTTGTATATCTATTTGCAATGGATCGTAATCCGTTTGATGGCTGACTATCGGCTAACTATCGTGGCTGCCGCGAGTCACTCCGACGAGGATCGTGTTATGTGGCGCGGCGTGGACGGCGCGCCGCCAGACACACGGCTGTCTGGTTCGCACACGGGCGGGCAAAGAGTTCAAGAAAGGAGCGCGACAGTAGGACGCGTGCAAACGCGAGACAGCATCACAGCCGACTGAGTGATGTTCCGCGGGTTGCGTTCAACAGCCCCTCCACTTATTCAGCCATCAACGACTCCCACCACCGACCACGATTGTGGCCTTTGCCGAGCCTTTGGCCTTGAACTTGGTTTCAGCGACAGCCGCACGAGGCGTACCGCCGACCTATATATACTATATAGCGAGCGAATGTACACGGTGAGCGTAGCGGCCAGCAAGCACACTAAAACAGAGGGTGTACGTGACTATGTATATACACGTATGTGTGCGCGCCTATATACGCGTCTACACACACCGCTCTAGGTGGTATGCTTCTTTCTTTCTTCTCTCTTTGTGTTGGTGCGTGAATGCGCGACAAAGAGCGGATTCTATTAGAGACAGAGTGACAGAGAGATGGAGAGAGAGAGAGAGAGAGAGAGAGAAAGAGAGAAAGAGAGAGGCTCTCTCTCATGTGCGCAGATGCGAACTCGCTTTGCTGGGGGTAAGCTACCCTCGACGACCTTGGGCAACCCCTTGGCTCGCTGGCTATTTGCCCTGTCACCAGCTGCCGTCGTTGGACTTATCTGTTCACGGACGATCGATGTCTCTCCCGCCACCATCGGATGTCACGTCCTTTCGATTCGACAAAATTAACCTCCTACGATGATAATATCTCTCGGAATTCGATTTCTCTTTATCTGTTTACCGACCGGTCTGTTTACGTTCGCGTGTCTCAAATTCATTCGATCGAAAGAAGTAGTTAACTTGGTAGTGCTTGCCTGCTGTTCCGGTGACCACGAGGTCATATCGCGATCGCGATTCATAACGCGTGGCCTCTCCAGTCACGTACAAATTCCACCGCTAGACAGCTGCAGACACCGGCTCTAATATCATGACGGTATTCTACCCGAAGATCATTCGCGAACGTCTAACTGTACTCTTTTCCCCTCTGCCATTGACGTCGATCGCTATCTAGAGTGTATCGTGTACCTCGTGAAGGAATACGATTAACTCTTAACCGCGTCGATCAACGCAAAATTCCAGGAACCGTATCAGTGTCGAACGACGATAAAATTGTAGCGCAAGCACGGGAGCAGGTTCCTCGCCGAGCCTCCAGACGCAAATTGCCAGGCGGCCGAGTCGAGTCATATCTGTTTGGCGGGACGGTCTGAGACGAGCATGCGCTCGAGCGCCAGGTGGCTCGGGCGCGATAGGGGAAGTAGCGGGGATGGCGCGCAGCCGTGGTAGGGGTAAGGCGATCGCGAAGGGGACGAAGTTCGCGAGGTCTCCGCATGGAGCGTAGCGCCACGCGACGGCGCGTTGTCGTTGCGAGACGCGAGGTAGGGGAAACTTCGACAAGGAGATCGAGTAAACCGCAGTAGGGAGAAGCGGGAGATGATCGCGATAGTGTACGCGACTGGTGAAGTAGTGGGGAGAATGTGGAAGGAGGTGGAAGGGTCACCGGGTACGTAGCGGCGAGTAGCGGTACTCTTTCTATAGACGTGGAGTTGCATGCAAGCCGAGCAATGCCCGACTATTGACCCCGCGGCACGATCCATGCTGCTATCAGCGGGAGACTCGCTTTTCAAACTTTGACTCCCTTTGTCCGAATAAACTATGTACTCGACGTTTAATCTCAGCTCGATCGTTGTCATTCGTTGTGATTCTTAACGAATGATTCTTAACGTTAGACGATCGTTGAGAGTAAGTTATCGGAAGCGCGAATATGATTCTACGTATACGGAGTACGAGGAGAATGTTGGAGAATCTCGTTTGATATTTTTGTCGGGGCCGATTCCCGAAGGAGATACGGACGTTTATAGATCAGACGGCAGTAGATGCTTCCGTGGAGGGCTGCCGATGCTGCCGGGTCGTTGACCGCGGGTAGGTCTGGCCGCTGTCGGGCGAATCTACTCGCGAGCAGTTTCGCGGCGGGAAAAAGAGGTCATCGGGCGGGATCGGGTCCTGATGTTTCGAAAAGAAAGCAAGCTCGTCAGCGAGAGGGGCCTCGAGGGGAGTATATAATTGCAACTGCTTTCTCAAACGGCGAACTGGCCACTTTCGCCCATTGCGACACTCGCGCTGTGTCGCGGGGAGCGGCGTTACGCAAACGGTCAACGACCCGCCACTCTAGATTTTAGAAACTACTTTTTGGGACAAACGTGCGTGTTACGCGATCACGAGTTCGTTTATCGAAAAGAGATATCTGGTGCTTCTGGTACGGCGATACGTTTCGTTTCTCGATTAGGTCATCTTTTCGCAAGTTTAGTACGATGACGTTGTTAAACTTAACTATTCCACGATATGACGAAATTTCTGGAGTAATTATTCGCTAGAGATAGGGAAACTGCGGGGAACGTTGCGATTATAGAAAAATGTACTCACCATCGCGACTCATCCCGACGGCGATACACTTCTTGAGACGGCAATACTGGCAGCGGTTCCTGTTGATACGCAGGATGCTGCACTGTTGATTCTTTGTGCAGGGTCGGTACTGGATCTTCTGTTGAATGCTGCGCCGGAAGAATCCCTGCGAATCACCAACGAAACCCTCGTCAGTTTGGCCGTCACTGTCCGAGGAGGACCCCGACGAGCAATTGGTCCCCGTGCGCGGGGTGGCCACGTCACATTCGCACAAGCACCCCATTAATTCACCCGGACAAATTTGTATTCTTTATTTCACACGTTTCTTCCCTCAAGAACGATCGCGTGTCTTTCAGCACGCGCACTGATCTCTCTCTCTCTCTCTCTCTCTCTCTCTCTCTCTTTCTCCTCCTCCTGTATTATTATTCACAGTATGTATATCAACGTGATTAGCAATTGTGGAACGATCAAAGAGAACTCGCGAGCGAAACGGACAAGTCCAAGAAACTTTGCTGTGCCTCGCGTGTCACAGTCCTGTTCGAACGGTTCACTGAAACGTCGTCGGTGAAACGACGTGAAAAACGATGCACGCGTCTCGCACCACCAAACTCACCAGCGAATCAAGCGTAACTGTTCGCCTGTATGATATCATGCGAGACTCGGGACGCGAGTTTTCGGCGGGGGAAAAAGAAGCGACCGTTTGTATCGAAGCTTGGCTGTGGACTGGCTCTTTCTAGCACAGAGAGCATAGAGCCTCGGCACATTGCCTCTGGCTCGCCGAGGTGGGGGACACTCTGACCCAATTCCCGGACGTTCACCCGCAGTTCACCGCGTGAAAGTGAGAGTCCCCCTTGCGCGCACTCTACCTCGCCTCCTCGCTCTCTCGCTCTCTCTCTCTCTCTCTCTCTCTCTCTCTCTCTCACTCGTATTTCCACTCCCTCTTTCTCCTTCTCGCTCTTTCTCCCGATCTGTCCGTCTCTGTCCCGTTTTGTCTCTGTTCCCTGTCCCGTTCGCGCGTGCTGGCAAACCCTCGATATATATCGCGCTCCTTGTCGGTCGAACGCGACCATAGAGGCTCGCGCGCGCTTCGAACGCTCTACTAACGGGTTCCTTCCCTCCTCCTCCTCCTCCTCCTCCTCCTCCTTCTCCTTCTCCTCCTCCTCCTCCACCACCACCACACCGTCACCTCGCTGCGTTCTGCAAGGAACCACCCTCTCGAAAACTGTTCCTACCCTCCCGTGTATTCCTCCTCGAGAGAAGAATGTCGACGAATAAACGCGGGAACCTAACCCCCTTCTTTGATATACAAACACTCGGTCGACCCTAACTGTGCGCCCTTTTTCGGGGGTTCGTTCGCTTTTTCGACCGACATACGATGATTCCTTTGCGCCGGAAAGGGTGAACAACCCCAGCTTCATCGATCCACCTCTGCTCCGTTCGTTTGAACTTAAGACCAACATAGAATCTCCATAAACTGTATCGTTTTATTTCAAGCGATCTTACCGAGTGAACGAAAACAAACGATAATAAAACGAACGGATAATAGGAAGAATAAAACGGCACGATACGATGGATGAGAAAGAAGCGGTCGGAGATTGTTCGGTTGGGTCGGTTTTTCATGCAGCAGCCGCTAATTGAGAATGAGAAAAGAGGTAGGTCAGGGCGGAGGAAGTTCCCGGCCGCGTATCGGTCAACGACCTCGCGAGGCAGTTACGTAACGAACGACGCGTGGAACGTCGTCGTCGTCGTCGTCGTCGGCGGCGGCGGCGTCGACGGCGTCGTCGTGTGTCGTCGTCGTATCTTCGGGCCTTCGCTGTACTGTCAGAGGCGCAGGCGCGCGGGCTCGTGTGCATTGCACGTATGCGTACGGAATTGGCGACACACTGTTGGTCGTCAAGTGACTCTCTCGTGACGTCAGACACGCGACCTCGCCTACCTCAACTTCGTGCACGGACCAAAGAGAGAGAGAGAGAGAGAGAGAGAGAGAGAGAGAGAGAGAGACAACGAGAGAACGATGTACCGTTGCACCTCCGCGCCCGGCCTGTCAATCGGTGCACGCGTTCGATGCAAGTCAATGAACTGTCAGCGTTGCCAATGTTAAGCTTCCCTGCCGTCGATCGACGACGCTGTCCCGGCCAGCTTTCCGTTTGAAATCCTCTCTCTGCCTTCGACAACCCGGGCCAATGAACCCTGCCTCGCGTTTGTTTTCTACGAAACGCTGCTCCGCGCTTTACCAGGTCACGAATTCGTTGCCTCGGGATTACACGACGATTAAATGTCTACTTGCATAGGTATTAATAGAATCGGTTTGTCACGGAGCTTTTTCAGTTTAGGGGACACGTACATGGTGACAGATATTAATAGAATTGATTTTGTACGAGACTTTTTTGACTTAGAACGGCAGAGACTGATGAAGATGGTTTTGGTTTGGGGATAAGAGGAATTTTCTGTAAGTTAGGTTAAGGGAGATTAGATAAAGTAACGAGCACGATACTGTATCGTAGTTTTGTTACGATTTATCGAGGACTTTTTCTCACGAATTAAAAAGCGATTAATATCCAAGCGATGAGATATTTCGATCTAGTTTGGCATTCTTTATCCTCGAGTTCTAATTTAAATCGGCGCCTATGTTAATCGAAACAGTCTATATCAAACCTGTAACGGAGATCTTCTTTAAACGTTTAAGAGTCGTTTTATTCGTTGAGACGCAAGCAGTATTAGAACTCACAGATTTGTAAAATCAACTCAGAAATCGAGGATCGTTAGAAAAAGAGTGAAAGAGGCTAATTTATATCAAGAAATGTTAGATACCGCCATAAACCACTCTGTTCGGTCATTTTTTTTAGAAATTGGAGACTGATCGAAGGAAATTTCACAGGAGTTTAGGAGATTGGGAAGAGACGACCGGAAGCTGTTATCGGGCGCGAGCTGGTATCGCGGATGCCCGGACGAGGCCAGCAACCCCTGCTGAACCCCTTTGCTTGGCGGGAATCTGGCGGAGGTGGAACCAGCACTGAGGGGTGGGATTGTGGGAGAATGCGGTGCATCGATCTCTCAAACTCTGTGCATTCCCCCTGACGGGTCAGAGGGCGACTACCTTTGCGTGTCGTGCTCCGACTTACGTGAGTTGGCGCACGCGCCACCATTGTGTCACTACCAAGGAAAATGCAAACAGATCGCCACGTCGCGTCGTGATCTTAGCTTGCGATCGGCGAAAACTTAATCCTGCGGAATATCTAGAGTAGATACAACGTTGCCCTGAATCTAGTCTATTTTAGGAGCAGATTTGTTTCAAGATTCGTTCGGGCTTGTTAAGATTTACGAAAAGAATAGATTCGCGCAAATAAAATCACGTTGTGTTGTGCTGTAACGTAAACCCGTCCATTTTTTACATATTAGGTACATATATCGAAATTGCAACATATAGAAAATTGGTAAATGTTAATTTGACGATCGATTATAAGGAAAAATCGGAGAAATTCTTTTCGAACTTTCCGCAAGTACGAACAAACTTTCGTCCCTTTATCAAGACCCTACATACAACACTCTGACACGAATTTACACTTTCCAAATCCAGCAATGGCAGCTAACCCCTACGTTGACACAGCTAGCCAACGGAATTCCAAATCGTGGCCCGTCCTAATCGCCGAAACTTTCGCTCGAGAAAGTTTCTCGTTGCTCAACGGATCCCGGGATCTCCAGAAATCCCGCTTCCACAATTACTCTGCTCTCCGAAAAGAAGTGCATGCACCCTCCTGAAAGAATTCGCACGCGAGCGTTAACCCTGTCGAAAGACCTCCAGTGTCCCGCGTCACGTTCACCGGTTGTGTTCGCTTTTATTTTCCGCGAAAGGAGCGAGTTCGCGGCTCGGCTGGCTGGCCGACGTGCATATGCATCGGTGCACGCGTGCATACATCGAGATGCGAGCCTATACAGATGTAGGTAAGGAGAGTGTGGGATATACACACGACGTGGTCGCGGGGCCAACGACCGGAGCGCGCGACCGTACCTCCGTGGTGGGGGGTGGAACGTTCCTTTGGGTGGGAGAGGGGGTGTCCTGGTAGGGGAAGGTGAGTGTATCTGCTCCCACGGGCGAACAGCAGCCAGGGGGACAACGAAGATGGGAAACGAAGAACAGGGAAACACACACAGAGAGAGAGAGAGAGAGAGAGAGAGGGGGGGGAGAGAGGGAGGAGAGCAAGAGAGGAGAGCAGAGATGCGACAAAGAAAGAGAAAAAGACAAAGAGCGAGATAGAGGTAGGTACAGCGAGTGATACCGTGGGTTAGAAGGAGGATTGGTGGGGGAAGGGAGAGAGGACAGGACACGAAACGGAGTAACGGTGACGTACATAATGCGCGCGCCCGTGCGGGCGCATGCGCTCTCGCTCGAAACGGCGCGACACTCTCTGCTCTGCTCGGGGGCATTAACCGCTCACGCGCGCTCGCATCGACGCGCACCTACGACCCCAAGAATTCGCAGCTCGCTTGCTCGTTCGCGACTGCCCGGACACCGATATGCCTGATCGCTCCGTGGTACCGATCGCCGAGGTCAGAGATGACGCTGGTCGTCCATGAGCGGGTGAATGCGCCAGAGGTACTTGGTACGGAAAATTGAGAAGATGCAAAAGCAAGTTTTGGTGGGAAGCTGGTAGAGAAACGCTTTGTCAGATGAATTCTTCTTTGGGTGAATTGTTGTCAGGTTTTCGATGTTGCTTTTAGGTGGGATATTTAGTAACAAACAAGATAAGGTACTAGGTTTTCGTAAGAGTTGCTGACGAGGGGGTTGAGAAGCGTAAGATAGAATCCGTGGATTAATTTATGTTTCTGGTCGTAGTTAAACTTTATCGTTTGTGCGATTGTTCCAGAGATCTATGATCGTGATTTTAGAACCATATATGTTGGTTTTAATATCATGAACATTTTTATATCGACAGTTGAAAGCGATTTGTATCAAGGGGGAAAGATATATGTTACAATCGTGGTATCGGATATTCGAAAAGAGATGCTAGATAAGGAAGAATCGAGAATCTGGTAAATTCAGTAGAAGCGTCGAAAAGAAATGGTGCCGTTGGCCGACCAGCTTTTATACTCTCGTTTGACCTCGAACAGTTCGCTGCTCTATTCCCCGGGCATCGATACCAAGGAAGTCGATCGCCGAGGTCACCACTCGAACTATTTTCCGTTTCCACGACGCTCGAGATTTTGTCACAGATCGCTAACCAAGCCAACGCTGTATCGAATAAATAAGAGCACTTGCAATTTCAGAAATCAACAATCCAATCTATCTACATCGGTTATTCGAAAATGAACTCGACTTTCTTTGCTTCTTAATTAGTAATTGAAATAGGAATTTTACCGAAGTATAACGCAGAAACTAAAAATATTTTCTTACTCTTTAGAGTTGTCGCAACATAACTGTACAAAGTAATAATATCATTGAAAACATAAAACACGTCTGTACCAAATGCAATTTCTTTACAATTCTACGACACGCCTATCACAAAGCGATAATTTCTTTACAATTGTCGTACGATTCTACAAAATTTTTCTCATTAACCAATCGCATCTATCCTAACAAATCAAATTCCTACGTCGTCCGAACGAAATTAAGAAAAAGTAACGAAAAGGAAGAGAACGATTAGCCCACATTTGAAACACGTTGATCCCCAATTTCTACCCTCATCCCCGACAACTGTGTCACTGGAGTGCAGCGCACCCCAAAAAAATCGCTGGGCGATTAGTCGCGAAGGAACATGCCTCGGCGAAACGGCCGTATAGCGTGGGGTGTCGTGTTTCACGGGGTGGCTTTATCGGGCGTAGAGGAGCGTGACGTCCGATTCCGCGCGGCGGGGCAACGGCGTTATCTTGAAACGCGCTGCCGCTTCGGCCGGCCGGAGATACCGAGTCGAGCGAACACCTACCACGATAATAAGCGGCTGACCCGATTCTAAAGTAGATGCACCGGGGTCAGTAACCCCAACCGAGCACCGAAATACCCGCGCAATCAAATGAAAATGAGATCACGACTCGTTACGACATCAAAAATGACGGTTAGCCGAGAGGGAGGTGAAGAAAGAGGAGGATGGAGGAGGAGGTGGTGGAGGTGGTTTGAGAAGGGAGGAAAAGGAGGAGAGGAGGTGCAGCAGACGCAGCAGGAGAGTGAGAGGAATAGTGGGGGGGG
>JACXIV010000072.1:2029232-2329322 GCA_014737475.1 Bombus confusus | reverse complement strand
GCCGCCCGCGCCAGTCAGATTTAAAGAGGAACGTCGACGCAAAAATAAAAACGTGAAATCTCGCGCTCCCTCCCCCACAGAGAATTGTCTCGCCTTTCAGAGAGGCTCTTGCCTCCTATCTTTCGATATCCTGCACGTGGCTTTTGGAGAAGAACGGTCGAAGCGAAGTATAACGCTCCGATGTACGAGTATAGTTGGAGTCAGAAAAACAATTTCCTTGATGAATTTGAAGATGCTCGAGTTAAAGATGGAAAAGTTAGATTTGATCGGTGTAGGAAAGGGTTAAAAGGGGTTGATGGATGAAATAGATAGACGTACGTGTACAGGGGAATAAGATTAGAGGGATAAGTATAGAATGACATAGCGATCCAGCGGAGGTGGAGGGGTGGGTGGGTGGGTGGATAGGTTGATTAGATTCGGATGAACGTTTCGTGAATCAAGCCGGTTACCCGCTTTGCCGGAATGCCGTGACTTTTATCGCGGTTTTATCGCGCGCGCTGATTGCGGCGCCGCGAATCTCTCGTGCTGTAAAACTGAGCCCAGGTCAGTGACGCGTACACGAAAAGTGTCGTGGGGGGCAACGGCCTGGGCGAGATATCTGGGCCAGTGCGAGCCACACGCTGGCCGCCATCTTCGCGTCACTTTTTCCATCCCGAAAACACGAGGCGCTAGTGACCTAACCTACTATCCAAATCTCTATCCAAATGTATCCTAATTATACCATAAAAGATTTTATCTGTAATGTTGCCTAGAAAAGCTTAATTTACAGGGGCCTATATATGCGAGATATCCCCTAAACTTCGATCCTAACCTTAAGCAGATTTAGATCTCGGCAAGACCTCGTAAAGCTGCGAGACTGGAACAAGTCGAGAAGCTCAGGGGCCGAGGAAAAGTAGCTTGCGGCCAGCGGTATGGCGAAATAGTGCAACAGCAGTGCGACCGAGCGACCTAGTCTTAAAGATATCCAACACTCTTCCGCGTTCTCTTCCCTTTCCACCGCTGGTCCCTCGCTGCGTGTTCCAGTACCTATAAGACGGTCTCTACCGCTAGCGGCTAGGTCACTCGACGTCGACTCGTTTGCCGTAAACTGCCTGTGTGTTACGCCACGACCATAAGTTACTGACCCAGTCAACCTAGCCCGAGACTCTCCTCACCTCTTCTGATCGTTCTCTTCGTCAGGGATGTGAGATCAAGGTAGGGGACTCTAAGAGAATCTAGACCCTGGACGAACTAATTCTTGATCAGATTTCGCCCGGAAGAATGGTCGATTTCATATTTTCCATTTCGAGGATCCAGTCGAGGTAAAATGTAGTCAGCGGGGGTTGAAAGACACTTTCTCTTCTACGCGGTCGGCCGCCATCATCTCTTTGGCTTTTCGGCGGTCCCGACAAGACACTCTCTCTTTCTTTTTGTCCGGACACCCTGGGGTGTCTTTACGAGGGTATCGATGATTCAACAGATCGACTCAGTCATCGTCGTACTATTTGGAAAGATCACAAACCCAGAAGCTTTAAGCTACCTTTTGTAATACCGATCGAGTCTTCTACCCACATAGGATTGGTCGATTAGTTTGGAGAAGATTAAGTTTGTTATCGGAAATCATCAATTATAAACGTCGAAGATAAACTAGACAAACTAGAAACGTTGGAATGTATCTGGAATGCATCTATTAAGTGTTTCAATTTATGTTACGTATATAGCAAGACAAATTATAAAGTAAGCAGATGTCATGGAAGAACGAAATCATCAGGTCGACGGACGAAGAAGATCTGCGAGCACTGGCGCACCGGTATACAACACCTGGCGGACTATCCCCCACCACGCGTCTCTATTCGACGTGGAGGGGATATAATGGCAAGAGAGGGGGTAGCGTACTGCCACTTCCTAAAACGAATTCGCGGCCTGTGCTGCCCCCACCACGTGCCTCCTTGAAGTCGCACAATGACGAGCACGAGGACGTTGGCCTTCGCGGGACGTAATTATCAGTCTCGAGGGAAACGATTTACATTCGATTCGAGGTTTCGCGGGGAAAGAACTCTTCTTTCAAATTGGCACGTTAAAACGACTATGTTCTCTCGAACGATGAGTCATTTCGCTTCGAAATATTTTCGACGAACCTTTTTACGCTAGAATTCCCAATTATATCGAGAAAAGGAACTTCTCCTCCTCTCTTTTTTCTTTTCAATTTTAAATGGTCGACGGAGGGACGAGTCGATTCGAATCGAAAGAATAGAGAAAAGCTAGACAAGCTGGACAGGAAGTTGCACGGACGGATGTGCATTCTTCGCGTTGCACGTACCTGCCCTAAAACTCGACCACACGAAAACCACCGACACAAAACTGTCTTTAGGAGGAAAGAAACGGCTGTCTACCTGTCCCAGACCCTTCTCACGCGGAGGTTATCGTTCCACATAGAATTTCGCCACATTTTCCGGCTCCTTTTGCGTAACCGCCCGCGAAGTTATTGTCCGCGCCCCGACCTTCCTCGTGTTCCAGGAAAATCTGATCGTCGAGTGTGCTACTCTATCCACTATTTCTCAAAAGTCACGCCAAATCTCTCCCGAGAAATTTATCTCGTACATTCGAAATATTTTTAGAAATTTATTTTTCTCGATGGAAAACTAAAATCGGAAGATATAAATGACATATGTATTTTTAATAATTTTGATCAATTTGGATGGTCTTCTTATATGCCCTATGAACATTATATACAAGAAAGAATATCGCAATTGATCAGGAATTAACGCGAATGATACTTCGAATGTCATTCCCCTGACGAGAACGCTCGATATAAAGATCGTCGTATGGACGGAAGAAAAGAGACCTTGACAAGATTTTTCATCCACGAGGAGAGGCTACCCGGTCGAGGAGGCAACGTCAAGGACCAGTTCGAACGTCTCGCGATTTCCGCGTGCACAAGGTCGAGCAACGTTGGGTCGATAACTTCTCCGTAGCCATGGTCACATCGTACATTCACATTCAAACTCCGTTCACTTCCTGGCCACATCGCGTTACGGCTCGACATTTTCGATACTTTTCACGCTACTTGTGGATCCATGCTGAATTCCAACGACGTATTTCCAAAAGCCATTATTCCAGAAATCTCGAAGGGATCGAGCGAAAAGTATCGAGAATGTCGACGATACTCGTCGCGATACTCGTTAAAACGTTTTTCAGATCCTTTTACAATTTTTGTACGGAACGTTGGAAGAAGAAAAAGAGGAGTTCCAACGGAGAAGTTCGAACGCAAAGTCGAGTAAGCGAATATTTTCGAAAACGAAACCGGATCGAAAAACGTCGAACGAAATATGCGAAGTATACGCGGATTTGTATTGTATATCGAGTTCGAATTTCCACTCACCTTGCATCCCTCGCAGGAGTGTACCCCATAGTGAAAACCGGACGCTTTGTCCCCGCAGACACGGCACAATACTGTGGTCCCGTCGAATTCTGCAAGAGAACAGAAAAAAAAAAGAAATATAGATTACGCACTGTGATTTCACTTGCACAATATGTATATACGTGGACGTGTAACGTGTCGGGTTCACGTTGCTCTCCACGTGGCGGAGAGCGCGCGTCTGGGAGGAGAAAGGTGGGAGAGAAAGAAGAACACTTTCTCCTCTCTCGCGGCGGGTTACAGCATCGGCGTGTTACAACTTTCTGCTTTCACTCGACTGTCACGACGCACGATCGTTTTTCAGTTCCACGAGATCCAAAGCAATTGGATCTCCTTATACGTGTCGATATCGTTGAACCTGACCGAGATTTAATTTGTCGAATTTTCTCAAATTAAGTTCAAACGTTAGATTCCCCGCAGAAAATATCGGAAGGTGAGTTTAGTAATAGAATTATACGTAAGCTTGTCTTTATTTTTTTTTTTTTTTTTTTTTTCTATCTTTGGGCAATTTTTTCATTTTTCTTTCCTTTTCTAAGTTTTCTTCGATTAGCGGTTCCGAGTCGTACCTATGTTCAATTCGGGCTCAGGTTTGGCCGACGAAACGGTAGAGTCCATGGTAGGCATATTTGGGCTGAGATGATGGGGTAACTGAGCCACGTGATAAGGGCTGGACATGCCTTGAGAGACGCAAGACATGCGCGACACGCTGGACGTGCGGGAGCCATGCGACGACATGCTCGAGATCGGCGATTCCGGTGCCGGTGACGTCGCTATCGTGGCCTGCGCGCTGCTATCCGGGGTCAGGATCATGATGTTTGTCTATCGTTCGATCACAATAACGAATCCAGAATACCTTAGGTTCTTCGATATATCATCCACTTGGCACGGCACTGCACTGAGCCGAGGACCGACATCAGTTCACTATGTGTTCCCTCGGTATCACTGACTAATAACCACTAATTCACTTCTGCTCGATATCACCAAGAAAAAAGAGCGCTGCTCGAGAAATCTACGTAAAAGACGAATTCCTGTCTGCTTCCTTCTCCCTTGATCTCCGAGTCTGTTTGTCGTGTAAGGCACAGAGGTCGATCACGTGATTAGGTAACGTAAGGAACTCGACTGACCGGGGAAGTGAATCACACTAAGGAAAACTGACTCTGGTTTGTCGAGAACCTACCGAAACGAGGGGCAGGTGCGTTCTGTGGCGACCGATGAACACCTCGCCGGTGTTATACACTGCCGATAGAGTGGAATGAACGACCGGGTGGTACACCAGACGTGAGCGAGGAAGGAACCACGAGCGGAGAGAGCCGGAGGAAACGGTGAGCGAAAGAGCGCACGTATCGGGATGGCAGAGAGAAGAGAGAGTGAAAGTAAGTGTTCGCTCGAGGGAGGTTCGCGTTGGTCTGACTGGAGTTCGGCGCTGCCGAGTGTTGGTTACCTGGGGGCCGTGCAGCCCTTACTCGGAGCGACGCCGGTTTGTGGAGGGGAGGGATTGATGTGGCTGCCTGCTTGCCAGGCTGCCTCGACCATCTACAATGTCTACGCCCTGGCTACCTAGTATGTAGTAGAGGACACACAGCGCACCGGTGCGCTCTTACAGAGAGCCCCCCCGAGAGAGTTCATCGTATTTTCAATGCTGGAGGTCACTGACAAGCGTCGGCTGCGGGCCCGGGCACCGGCGTCACGGGCCCAACCAATCGCGTGGCCGCACGCTGGGCCGCGTGTCCTCGCGATTGGCCGAAGCTTCGCCCCACCACTCGCCGCGGACCTCTACCGGCCGGCTCTCCTTCCTCCCATCGGAGGAAGTTCATCGGCCGAAACCTTGACTGAATTACCCCGCAGCAGCGGCCAAGGCCATGCGCCCTCTCGCTCGAGCCAACCAAGCCAGAGTCCGTACACCTCTGTCGTTTCGCCTTCTGCCTTCTTCGTTCGTCTCTCTCTAACCTTGCCGGCTTCCTCTCGGCCTCTCTTCTGCCTTGCCCGAACCTCTTCTTTCTGTCTTTGTTTCCAGCGGAGACCACGATCCTCCGCGCGACTCCTTGTCCCGTTTCATCCTTCCATCTCCGTGTCCCTTTTTCTCATACATGTTAACTATATGGTTCTCGAGAGGCTCGTTCCATCTTCGATTTAGGCACATCGCGAGCTTTTGTATGCCTCTGTGTCGAGACGCGTCTTAATTGATCGATGCCGGTGTACTCTTTTAGAGACCGACGGTGAAAGGTGACGGTGCTCAGGTAGCTCGTTCTTCGGACACACCGCGTTCAATGGCTTTCCTGTATTTCGACAAAGCTTCTTTGGATATAACGCTTCTCGCTAGCGAACGCGTGTACGCGGTGCTGTCGGTTTTCGGACCGTGCTTGGTGTAATATCCGGGTTACTCGAAATTCTCCGTTGTGGATCTCATTCATTAAAGCAGATTTACGTATACTCGAAACACGCGGGATATACGTTCCCCTAACTTTCGAGGAACCGGTAAATCGACAAGTTACGAGTTACAGATTAGAGTCGAGTAATACAGTCAGATAGCTCGCGATACGCGAAATTTCGTTGGATTTTATCGCCACGCTTTCCGCTATTATGCAACGGTATTTGTTAACATCAGCGACTTACGCTTCATGACTCGTCGAATTTCATCGACGATATCGATTCGATTGTGCAGGACGGCCCTGAACTTTACCGAGAATATTAATTCACTCCCACTGGGCTGTTTCCTAGTTTCGATATTCTATCCTTCAAAAACGAAACTTCGTTTCCTCTACGAGGCGACACGGATTTCCTGGTCACCTACTCGAATCGATTGCTCGAAACTGATATAAAATTCGGCAGCGCGTACGCGCGGCAAGGCGAGAGCCCAGTTCCGATTCGAAGGACGATAGGCACGTGCGTGCTCGCGGGCAAAAAACGTGATACAAGTTCGATGAACTTGCCGGCGTGCTACGCCGCTTTCGTTACGCGCTCGTAACTAAACTATCTCCAGATTTCGGACTAGCATTTGCCTTATCGTTTAACGTCCTCGTCACTGGGCCACCGGCGATCGTGGAATTTTACGGCTGCACTCGGATCGGTTTACCGCTGATCAAATGATTCGCGAGCAGCCAGTGCAGCGTCGTGCGACGCGCGATTTCCTTTCTCGATAGAACTAGAGAAGAGAAAAATTCGCTAACGCCCGTGCGATTGCTCGTTAGCGAAACTCTTCTACAACGTTCGCCGATTAATCGCGTCGTTTGCACCTTTCGTGATCTATCGCGTTCGAATAAACCCTCGGGTCGCTGCATCGTGCAACCACCCACGCGATCTACCTCTGCCACCTGTCCAATGACGAACACCTACGCGTTTCAACAGCGTATGCTTCGAACTTGACTTGCTTCCTTCTGATTGCGATCAACGGCCGATCGTGACGATTCTCTTACGTAGATTTTAGCTTGGTAGATTTAGCTAGGTGCTTGGTAAGAGACGTATTTAGAAATGTTACGTCGTTATTGTTGGAACAATTTATCGATATTATCAACCGGTAAAGTATCGCGTAAGAGTACCGTGGAATTATTGAGAGCAACCGTTAGAGAAGAAAACGCAAAGATCGTAGGACCGCGGATTTTTCCTGTTTACATCGAACGTTGAAGAGGAAAGGTAGAATTTTACACTCGTGATGACGAATCAAACGAAAATAAGTTATCGAAATAGTAAACGCGAGAGTAATCAAATAAAAATCTTAAGGAAAATGTTACGTAACGATAGAGGAGTAAGTTGAAAAAAGTTAGAAGAAAACACGAAACTTTATTTACACTTCCATAAGAAGATAAGTGTCTTCCTTTCATTTGAATATGGCATTCACATGTGCAAATTACAAATTGACGTATGTACATACGTTTTGAAATATTTCTGCCTTGTTCCACATCGTGTGGCATGCATATTCATTCGCTTATTGCCGTAATTCAACCACATTATTTCAAATTGAGGTCATAAAACATCCCGACGAGGAGATTATATAAATTTGCATTTTACGCGCTGAAAACGTCGAATCTAACCCTCGCGTTGCGACTGCGACGATCTTAAAAGCCATCCAACAAACTCGCCAAAGCTGCTGCCCCGATTCCCCTTTCTCGATTACAACGGCGTAACCCTACCTTCCGTAAGAACCGGAAGTGTCTCCCATTGTCAATTCGGAATCCCACGAAACGGCAAGATCTAGAGCAAAGAAATACGATATTTTCGGGAAAAAAGGCCGCGGAAGGGCCGGCCCGGTGGTGACAATAAACTGGCAACCCAAACACGAGCCCTTTCAACCCTTGCCTGGACACGCAACCCTTTTGCGGCGCGGATTCAGTCTCGGTCGGCCGGTCTGCTCTCGTGAACGTTCCACCGACTTTTTTTCCTCTTGCTTTCGGCACGTTTATGCGTTTATGAGGCAGCAATAAACGGCAAACTTTCTCCTGCACGGTGTGTGCACGACAGCCACTCGACCGAGAGTGGCTGAACGGTCGACGCAACGACACGGAGGTGTCACAAGAACCGAGAGTTGACGTCCGCCATCATCTACGCGATAATTTATTTTCATGATTTTATGGCACAGCTATTACGAGCTATGACTCTCCGTCCCTCGTGCCGTCCACCGTGTCGACCTTCTTCGGCTAAAATTGCTTTTTTCTCTCTTTCTTTCATTCCTTTCGTCTCTTTCCTACCTACGAGCACGTCCTCGCCCGTTTATTCCTTTGTCCTTGTCCCACGTTGCTTTCAATTAGAATATACCGTATACCGAGGATAGTGGATGTCTCTCTTTTAGCGGCTCCTTGCCCATGGTCGAATAGCCGATGAACGAATTTTTGGGTCGTGCCGGACGATTGGTCTATTGGCCTCGTTGCACGATTTGTGTCATAAGTCAATTGGTCATTGGATTGACAGGTTCGTGCGAATTATTTCGTTTACTTCGGGTATCTTCTTGCGTCTTGGTCGCGCTCGAATATCCAAGGCAGCACTCGTTGTACTTGGTCTGAACGAAAAGAACGAGACAGTGCGCGATTCGTTTCGACGCGCAATCGATTGGAAACGTATTTGACTATGTGAGTATTTTCCATCGAATTTTTAAACAACTCTTTCGTCGTAGAAGCTGCCTTATTTCATCTACTTCGTTTCAGCAAGCGTAAGTTTCTTTCGAACGTTCGTTTTCGTTTGTTTAACAATCGTTGATAAAACGCGTTAAAACCGCGGTCGAATATTTCCATGACCAACTGTGAATGTTATATAAAATTATTTCTACGTAACGTATATCAACGAAGTATATACGGTAAATGTATACAAATGTCTGACTATCGATTTAACGATATTCGCGGTTTCGTCATTGGACGAATCCTAAGCATACGCGTAGCATTTAATGCTTTGTTTTATCGTTGCAAAGGGAGAGAGACGGTTCGTTTTGTAACCTGTAAAAGGTTCGTTTTCGAAGCAATCGCATCCTTCGCTTCGATCCAACGAATTTTTTATTACAAAGCGTTGCCGAAAGATCATCCGAGAAATGCAAATTTATTCGTTAATTAATTCATTCGTTGAGGCGAATGGAAACAAAAGAGCGAAGAAGATCGGTCGATTGCATAAAATCCTTGGGTGGAAAAGCATCGAGCTTGGCTGGCAAATCGGCGAGCTATCAACGGCAAAGTTGGACGGACCTCGAACATAATGGCCGGCGGCGACGGAGGTCAGACGAAGTCGTTTCCTTGAAATCGGCTAGCGACCTGCAGCGATACGCATTTATATGCAACGAATACACCATGGCCCTCGCGTGGTATCTATTTTTAATCGGCTAGTATAAAGCGATCGCACGTGTCGGCATTATTGGACTCCAACGAAGAACGATCGGAAAATCGTGCCAACAGACAAAATAGAAATAGAAAACAAGAAAAATACTAGCTCGCCCCGAAAATTCCTATCGAGCTTAACAAGGATATGGACATCCTAAATTTTTTTAATCGTCTGCTTATTCGAGAGGATACGCGTCATACCTTTTTATAACCTTCCAACATCCATCCGCGATCTTTCGCCAATTTTCAGTACAGTACGCTGTGGGCTATTTGAAATTATTGCTTGAATTTTTCATCGATGGCACGATCAATGAAGAGCGGCCTTCAGAGTGTTCCTAATTCTTACGTATTCATCTCTAAATTTAGGCAACTGTTTGTGAACGGTTCTATGTAGATAGAGAATTTCCTGTTACGAACATCGTATAATCTCATTTGGTGTTTCTGTGACACTTTTTCCTTCTCTACGAAAAGTTTAAAAAATAATAAAAATTCCATCTTCCTCCATCCTTGAAATACCATAATTTTCAGAGTTGAACGTAATATAAAGTGAAACGATAAAACGATGCAAAGTAATTATAACGATAATTTTTTCCAAAGGTGGTACAGATATAATCTCTAAAATTACACATAAATTTTACACGCGTTCGGTAACTTTCGTTCGTTTCGTCGCCCTGGCACACACACATCTGTAAGAAATCAACGAGACAATTTCTAATAGCTCGATTTTAAGAAAGAAAAAGAGAAAGATCTCTACTTCCAAGAGCGAATCGAAGTAAATTAGAAAGAGAGGCGCGAATGAAAATTATTTATAACAATTTACAAGAGCCGTGGACACGCGAGAATATTCTCAAATCATCGAGCTGCCACTTCCTGCCTTTTGTGCAGGGAATTACATTCCACCTCCAGTTACTATTCGAAGCTAGTTATCCCGGTTGAACTAATTACGATAAGTATTCTTCGCCTCCGGAATATCCTCGTACCGTTGGCTAATTAAATTAATTGTTCGGCTCATAGTTGGCTCGTAGTTGGATTTCTAATTGTAAGTTAAAAATTCTTAAATGAAATTGAATCGCTGAAGTTTCGGATTCGAGCACTGCGTGTGGGTGATGAAGTTCTAAAATTCGATTACCCAACGTAGGCGGCAAAATTCCGAATTCGACTGCTCCAAATCGGCAACAAAATTCCACATCCGCCCACTTTATCGAGAATTCCGATCTCGATAATCTCGTATATCACCGAAGTACGTACTACGATTTGAAATTCGACGATCCTAACTAGGCGAGAGATTTAATATGACCAGGTTTTATATACACGACGAACAATAGGGTAAAATTTCAAATTCGATAATTTTAATTTTCGGAGCCAAATTCCATCATTTGCCAATAAAGTAAGAAATCCTACTGTTATTTTTTATCTACAGGATTTCAGAACTGTAAATTCGATATCTCCATTATGCGTACGATGTTGCGAGAATAACAAAATTTCAAACGTGATCTTAACTTGGAGCGAAATTATATATTCTATTGTTCGCTACCAAACTTATCCTACTATTTCACCTAGGGAAATTAAGAGTTTCCTGTATGAAGAATTTCGATGAACCTACGCGTGGAAAACAGTGAAACGTCAAATTCCACAATCTTTTCCACGTTGTCTGCAGACAAATTTCAAAATCTCAAACTCGATGCTATACGTATAATTGCCAGCTATAAATATTAGAACACCGACTCGTTACGTCCATTGAGAGCCTCTAACAAATTTTACAATATTTAGTATTTTACGTCGAAAGACACTCACGAACAATACGAATAAAGTAACAAATTCGTAACAAAATACCTAGACGATAAAATGCAGCGAAAAGTATACTACAGTTGGCGCTAAATATCAGCCGATGCGCTAATGCTTATGATCGTCGGCGTATGGCGAAAATAACAAAATAAAGTTAAGAAGACGCGCAACGAAGGAATTCTAATAAAATTGCAAACTGCGAAATAACGAAATTCTCTACATCTGCAAACTCTTGAGAATATCTTCCACCTCGCTCCAGAATAAATTCTACTTTGAATCGCAACGTGGTCGGAGATTCCAGCGTTCGATTCAACAATAAGAGAGACATCGCGTCGAAAGCGGGTACGTGTCGCGTTCGCATAATCTATCGCGGCACCCGAGAAATTTATACGAACGATTATCCGGACGTGCGGTTGGTCGACGACCTCTAGAACGCGGTAGAAAACCGCCGTTTGCGAATTCATCGTCCTCCTTCGTCGTTCGTCCCTTCCGCGAATCTCTTCAACTTTTCGACGAGTCATATGCCCACTGGTATCATCGCGCGATCATCGGCCGCTAATTATGTTAATCGTCGCTTGTTTGTTGACCGAACTAGACGAGGAATGCGGTTCTCCGACGTCGGGCTGATTATTCCGGGTAATTGAATTTTCAGCCGAGCCACTATATCAAACGGTAGTTAAGGGAATTAATTGGAAAGATTTACAGTACGTAACCGGTGTTAAATCCTGGCGATCGCCTAACTTTTTATCGCAAGAGAAATTACTTCTGTAGCGTGTATTAATAATTATTCAATCGGTGTTGTTGTTGTTATCGTTTGAAATAAATTTTGAATCATTTCTAACAGATGTTATTGTTCGTATGCATAAGATCGACGTCTTCTGGTCGAGTGTTTCCATACGCAGCGGAATTAAATAAACGGATTAAATAAAGAGAGATGGTGCGAGCTAACGCGAGGATACAGCCTGGAGGAACGAACCTCGAATGGCAGATTATCGGAGGAAAGTGTGGCAGGTAGATTTCGTTTGTTTCCGTTAGAGCAGAATTTTTATTTATGTTGATTTGTACCCGCGGTTATATAATATTGTATAATTAATATATATTTACATAAGCGGCAGGAAGAAAAGAATTACTAATGCGTTATTCGCTTGATTAGTAAGCTGGATGGATTTAATGTTTCGTTTCGACTACAAATTGCGGTAACGGTGATAAGCGGTGTGTCTTTATTGCACAGTTAGAAGTGATATAACTGTCGAGGGAGGTAGGAAGCATTAAATTATCGGCAGATAACGCGGAGAACGAGATTCTGCGATGGAATGTCCGATGGTACTTAAATCAATCGTTGCTCTGATCGATCTCGCGTAATTTAAGTAGTTTAATTCGATTTGAACATACGCTTTTCCATATAATTTCATTTGTACGAAATTTATAGGCGCAAAGTGGAATTTTAATCATTGCTGTCGCAGGCTACTTCGAATTATATGGTTGACCACAATAGCGTTTCGTAACTCTCATTGATTCAGAACTACGTACTTCCTATATTCACGTAAGTGTACGTATCTATCTACGTTCGTATTAACATTACACCGTATAATCCGTCTTTACGTTTCACGATCACAATTTCTGCGAAAACATATTCTCGATAAAGCTACGTACCACTGGATACGACTACTTGTAGAATATTTCAATATGACTGTATCTCTACTCTTCCAAAGTTTATCATCCGCGTGTACGCGTATTTTTACCAATATACGAAAAGCAAAAAAAGATCTACAATTAATATATGGAAAAACGAGTAAAATACCAGTAGTATAATCTACCTAAAGTCTGCCTAAACGAGAGTAGCGAACGTCGAGCGCAATGGCGAGCAAAGGGAAGAATCGCAAAGTCGTTTTCATCGAGGGACCAGTGAACGTGTTGGTTAACGAGATCCAGCCCCGTAAACGGGAACGTTAATTGGCATAAACAATAAGCAGTAAACGCCACGCGAAGAATTCGTAGCGTTAGCCTGAGAAAGTTGAGACAATTACACACAGCTACGAGCTAAACTGTTTTTCCCGCAACGTTGGCGGGCTGTTGCGGGCAAAAGATAAAAATATAACGAGCCACGGCATAATTAGAAGGCATTTCCACGCGGCAATGGAGTCTTCATTGTGTCTACCTTGCCGTGTCCTTGGCACTGAACGACCGGTCGCCGACCGCCGTTTTGCCTTCGTAGGCAACTTCCTAGATCATCGACACTTGGTAACTGGAGTGTCCCCGTATCGATGACCTCCTGAAGAATTTCTGCCAATTTCTTCGTCATGACAAAGCGGGAAATCTGAATTGGATATTGTTTCAGCGGATATGATAATATAATTTCATACTGGCCAGGTCGTGTTACTCGCTACAACGCGCAGTGATAATTCGAATGTCCTCCGAAATTTTGGAGGACGCTGCTTTTTTGTGCACGAAGCTTTCAGGGTATTTAGAGAGTCTCCGATGAAACATAGGCCACGCGCGTTCCTTGCTATCGTGAGACAGCGCAGCCAAAAATCGTCCATTTTCCTAATCTTTACGACGTTCGAGACTTTTGTCCAAAATTCGACGCGAAACGATGCGAAATGGAACAATACGAGACACGACATTTCTATCCTCCTGTTGTAATTTAATTCTAAAGCAGATCGACTCCAGTGACAGCGACACGGTTTACAATCGCAAGATTCACGAAGAATTCAAGAACCGGCGGAAGATTCGAATGGAATAAGAAAGAACACAAGGATAAGAACATCTGATAATAGATACAACGTTCTACGAAATCACTTGGTGAAACAGAAGATTAAACGGCTGTCATATTGTTTTATTATACCGAATTACATATCGATTTTTCCCAGCAACAGCGATCGACTGGCAACGATCGATCCCAAGGGAATGACTACTACGAAGGATCTTCTTCGAAAAGGAAGAATTCGTAAAGAGCTCGATGTTAGTCGTGACGACTGAGATTCCGTTGCATATTTCAACGATTATTATAGATTATTACGAAGCGCGGCTATTAGGCGAGTTCGAACGACTGGCCAATGTTCCATCGTTACAGAATCCATCGTCGATCGCTTCCTGGTGTTTTCTCGGCTATTACATGATCAGACTGACGACTATGGCGGCGGCCACGGTCGTTCATGTACAATTATTGGGCGCACGCCTTCGCGCCATATTATTAAGTAATATCGTAACATTACATAGTAGCATCAAGTGAAACGGTTCGAACAAGACCATCGAGACTACAGATATTGGTGTCGTAATCTTACTACCTATCACCGCTATCCAGGTAAATTTTAATTGCTTTCCATTGTTTCGAACGTTATCAGTCGTTGTAACGATTAAAAACTATTGCACGGTGGAGGATATTCGATATATAAATCAAATCTTATTAAAACAATACTTTACTTTTTCTTAACCATATACCCGCTCTGTTAGTCTTTGCACGTGATATTCATTAGCCTATCGTTTTATTCCACTTCGCTTAAGAACGGAGCACACACAGTGTCTCTTTATCCAATCTCTCTATCCTACGAATATCAAGAATTTCATTAAGTGTTTCCATTAAGAGTTCGACAAGCGCAAACAGAATTACACCGTATCGAACCCAATCACTATAAGCCGATCAACTTCGGAGATCGCGGAGCAAACTAACGATTGCCAACGTTATCGTTCAAATTGCCGCTGAAACGTAATACTTTAATCCGGATCAGTCAAGTTGGAAACCGATAGCAAGAAGAAGCTAAAGAAACTTCAAAGGCTGTCCCGAGCCACCCAAAGAACATCCCCAATCCTCCACGACTAGTCCGAAGATTCACGAATTCGTACAACCTGGCCAATCCCAAGTAGATTTACGTTGCAACGCCTCGAGTATTCGGCGAAACGATAAACGCGTCGATCTACAGCGGTGTCTAAAATTCTCGAACGTCACCTTGGCCGATCCGTTAACGGCTGGTATCGTTGCGTGGCTCGGCGCGTAATTACGCGAGTGGGCCTTCGTGCGAGTCCCTAGCGGGGCCTCCATTGTCCCGCGGCCCGTTCTTTCGTGAGAAAGAACCACCGGAGAGATTACATATTGCGATAATAAGGTGGTAATCTCGGGAAGGTGCAGCAGGCGTGCAGAAAAGAGAACGGTGCCGCGAGCGCGTTGCTCTTTGCGGTCTGCGAGTTCACCCGCTGTCCAAGCAATATCGTTGCTCGCTACCGGCGTTGCTGTTGCTGCTGTTACGCCTTACGTAGTAGTTGGCGTTTAACTCGTGGCTGCTGGCTGTTGCTGCTGCTGCTGCTGCTGCTGCTGCTGCTGCAGGTTCAGTGACATCAACGCACGCATGTGCGTGACGCGGTGCGCGCACCGTTATGCCCATAGCCTGCCCTATAGCGCCCACTGCGGAAGTATAACCATATAACTTGCCGGCGCGCCGTATGCGCGACGATCGACCATCGATCCGCCTGGACGATCGCTCGTTAAGACGACGATCCAATGAAAAGCTAACACCGACCTACGCTGTGTTGAACCGAGTTTCAATGCATTTGCTGCAACGCGTACACGTATATGGGAAATCGTTCCGAACGAAAGGCAAGTCAAGTGGCGCTAGGTATTCAGTTTCGTCGAAATTTGGCGCGATTTAGCCGAGTTTTTGGTCTTTGCCAAGTTTTCGTCTTTTTTCGTTTTCGTCAAGAGGCAAAACCTGGCGCAATTTAGGCCAGCTTTCTGACGGAGACAATTGTACGTACACCGTGTATACGTATTGAAGCAGATATTTCGAAGGTTAGCCTAGCATAGCGCAGCTTACGCTGTCAACTTTCTGTGCGTAGCAGCGAAAATTTTCGAAGCTACCCTCGGCCGATTCACCGATAAGAGTTTCGAAGGTTTTGCGAGTTTCACATGCTACGATGCATTCGTACGATCGCTCGGTTACGCTGCCAACTCTCTGCGAGTCTGCCAACTTTCTACGATCGAAAGATCTCGAAGACTTCCTGAACTTCATTCACCGATAAGGAAACGCGGTTCTCTTTCGGCCGATTTTAAAAGCGTTGCAGTTTTAGCGACGACTACGTTCAGACGTTTAAAATACGACGTCGGTAGCCAGCGATGGCTATTCGGACGTTGATTTTCAAGAGATTCGAAGGCTTCCGATACTGCCACCTTCCTGGACGTTTAATGTCCGAACTGTTCTCGAAAGCTGATATCGCAAAGCTGACATAAATAAAAAGGAAACACTGATTTCGCGATCGTATTAACTTTGACTCCGATATCTTACGCTGCGATATAATTGAGACGCAGCCTCTTCGCGCTAGTCAACCATTCATGGAAACATATGATAGTCCCTACCAAAATAAAGAATCGGAGAAAGAATAGGCGGTGATCGGAAGGAAAGGGGCAGCACGCGGAAGCGGAAAAAGAGCAAAGCCAAAGGGGGAAGCCGAAACGAAAAAGAAACGGAAAAGAAAATGGGAAGTTGGTGGAAGGAAGGCGGAAGGTTTCGGTGGGCGTGGAGGAGCAGCTGGCGTCGCGAGACGTGCTCGCAGCCGCTACACGCGCATTAGGATGCACGCTGCGCTCCGCTGGCGTAATTCTTTTCATGCGACGCGTGTCCCCGATCATATCTCGCCCGAGAACCACAGTGGCCCGGGATCTGTGTCAACGGCACCGAACGGGTTCGGTATGCTCGTTGGGAGCAGGCCGCGGCGGAATTAAATCATCGAGAGCTCCGAAATCGAGAGCTGCCACGCTGCCTCGCTTTCCACCTGCGATCGATCGCTTCTCGTTGCACGCGTCAACCACCGTCGAACGCCACGCTGTCCAACGATTGACATCGAGAGACCGTCGCCAGATACTTGGATCGAATGGAAACCAGATTGCTTTTGTCGAAACACAATGAAGAATACGGTTTATTAATTGGTTCGTGGATCATGTTTTGGAAATAACGATCGCCGAGTGGCCTTCTTCAATGGCGAATGTATAAAGGGTGTCTGAAGGGTGGATCGAGGAACAAGTGGCGGTGAATCGAAACACAACTGGTGCAGTTCTAGTTATCGATATTGGGCGATCGTTACGCGTAGGCGAGAGAGGATCGTCTGGCTATTTTGTACCCGATGCTTGGTGAAGTTTAGTTTTCAACGAATCTGTGAATAGTTTGTGTCTGCTGATTGACTTCTCGGTAGAGTTAAACAATCTGTAATTGCATTATTATTTTTTGACCACCGTTCTTTTTTTTCATAAGAGCATATTATTGCCTTTAATACTGTCGTTTAATACGACTCACCAGGTTGCAAACCGAAGATGACGTACCAAAGCGTCGTGAAACGATACGCTCGCAGAGATAAGATCACTTACCGACGAATGCAAAGATTTAGAAAATCGACCCAAGAAAATTCGACATTACAGCCTAATACGAACGATCGCTACTCCATTCTCGAACGAAACAGAGAAATAGAAGGACAAAAGGAAAAACGGGGCAAGAAGGAAGAGGGAAGAACGAGCAATGGCAATTAAAGCACATCGATCGGTGAAAGAGTAGGGGAGGATCGGCGGGTAGAAATCGTCGGAGCGGCTCGAGTCGCGGCGAAAGAAAAATGGAAAAAGTAATTTCTCTGCTGGCGCCTGTGATTGCGGGTCGGCCGATGGACGACTTGCGCCGCGACCTGCAAACCGAGGCAACCAGGCCGTTCGATCACCTTGTTGCACGCGTGCACATGCATCTATTCCAGCGACTAGTTTCTCCATTACGGTTTCGTTTGCCGATAGACGGATGCTCGTACGAGATCCACGCTGACGGACAGTCGTGGTACCGTGAAACTGAACATAATTGAAATGGAACGGCCACGGTCGCTGCTCCTAATTTTACGCCACGCATACGATAATACGCAGCGCAACTTTCTGTAACCGTGATTATGCGCGCGGTTAAAAATAATCCACGCTCTTCGAGTTCCATCGTCTCGATCTGACATCGTGGAATGTCTCGGACAGATTCCTCCTTGCGATCGATAAACGCGTTTGGAGGACGGTAGCGTGGTTGTCCTCTGTCGTCCGGCCAGCGTTTCCTTGTTCGCAGTGGGTCGCTTCTTTTTGGAATTTTCCAGGCAAATGGTTACATCGTTGGAAAATTTCTGAATTTCGCGAAGCTTGTTTTCTAGGTAAAAGGCTTCGAGCGAAGGAAATGGCGCGTCGATGATAAAAGCTGGTAGGTTTTGTTCGAGGGTTGGTCGTTTTTGGTATCCGAAATCGTTTTTGAAATCGCGATCCAACGGGATCGAAACGATACGATTTTCTCTTTTGAGGCGCGAAAGATACGAGGACGATTTGATTCAAAGCATCGATGTTTAAGCTTCGTAATTTCCATCGATAATTCTGACAGTAGCTAGGAAAGAAATTGAATCTCGACAAGGAAAATTGCAGAAAGAGGACGACCGAATCTGAAATATTCGCATGCAATGGCAAACTGGCGATTCAAATGCAAAGGATCGAGATGGAAGAGAAAGGAGCGATTTATTGTCGGAATGAAAAATCGAAGCGAAGGTAATTCGGTTAACGTAACGAAAGTCTAAAACGATACGATTGGATAACAAAGGGGCGATTTTTACGAGCGTTTCAACGAAAGCGCGTTCGTCGGAATACCAGCGAGCCGGCAAAAAGAGATTAGAGGTGGAAGCACGATGGCCAAGAGAAAAGGGGACCGCGAGCAGCGGAGAACGAAGAAGAGGAGGAACAGGAGGAGGCGGAGGAAGAGGCTGAAGAACGTGTGCTACTAGCCGCGGCCCCGAAGTGGCCTGCTTCGCGTCGCCGCTTCGATCGCGTCGAACACGCTTCGTTCCTCTTCTTCCTCCGCCTCTTCGCTCCTCTCACGGAGTTCCGCGGTAAACCGCTTTTTCCTCCGTCGATTAGTCGTGAAAAACGAGGAGAAACGCGGCGACTGGCCACGCGCTCCCTCCACGCCTCTGCTTCTACTTGTTGAATCACTCGCAAATTAGATACTCTTTTTACAATTCAGATACGCCGATGTCCCTTGCAAGATTTATGTTCTCGTACTTTTTTAAAACAATATACCTGCTTCTTCGAGGGCAAACTCCATCGACTCCATTTGCCGTGAATTTCCGTCTAGAAATTTTAGAATTTCTTCCCGTCTAGTTTTGCGAGTTCGTTCGAAAGAGGATGACGCAAACGGTGGCAAATTCCAAAGTAAATTGAAAAAGTAGCGTTTGCAACGATATTCCTGTACTTGTCGATCGGTCGAGCCGATCAATTTGGCTTTTGAACGGTTCGCGCGTATTATTTTCATCAACGCCAGGATAATCAATCTCCAACGTGTATTCAAATATGAAATTTGACAGTCGTTCTACGTACATCGTGCTTCGAGGTACGACGACTGTTGTCGAGACTAGAGTTGAGTCTTACCTTATGGAAGACAAAAGACGGAAACGAAGGTTACGAGGTTAGTGGATCAAGTAAAATAAATTTTATACAGTTGACAAAACAAAATTGCAAGACACTAAGGGAGGATATTGATTCTGAGGATTATCTTGTTCCACTTCATGCATCACTTGCGAACGTACAAACCGGACAAACGCCGCAGCGATAATCCCGCAGTAAAACCGAGGAACCCAAAATTCCCACTTTTAACATCTCCGCGACAAACGAGATACCTCTTTGCCTAAAAATCACCGTGTTCCTCTCTTCCCGGAACTCCAGCGGCTAATTCTCGTCAGCCTCGTTTGTCCACGCTCACTGTTTATCGGTTTCGACCGGTCTACAGCTCTATACACGCTCTGGAAAGAATCTGAACAGGGACCGAGGTAAGGCCCGAACTGCTACTGGTGTGAAATTCCAAGTGGCCGATGAATTTACGAGCGCGTCCTCCGTGACCGATTGACTTCTTAACCCTTTCACGGCATTCGCCACGCCCACGACGATTCCGGCAATATAACGAGTCCGCCATTGTCTCGCAATTACGTTGAAATCTCCGTATACGCCACGAGGGACACGACGATTAGCCTGTTTAGACAATAAGTACCTAAGCTAAGCCGTATTCGACATCAGACCTCGCCTCGTTTCAAGACGCTCGCAAATATATAGAAGTTTGTTTTGGATAATCCTCTCGTGGACGGCAAACAGATGACGACTAATCACCGAGTCCTGACTGGCAAACAGCCTTCTATAATCGCATTAACGCTACAGGTACCTGCAGACGGGCCGAAGCATCCTCGAGGGACAATTCTTCACGCCGCTAACGCGCTCAATGGCCACGATATTTTCGTGTATCCGTTAAACGATCGATCTCCTCTGCGGCGAACGTCAGAAAATTCACGCGGGGAACCTCGCCACCGGAATTGGGGTTGATATACGAGCGATCATACAGTTGTTTAATTTTTAATTTAAAGGCGATGACGCGCACAGCGTGCGTAGGAAAACGCACAGAGAATCGAAAGTAGGGTTGTTACGATTCTTAGTAGTTAGAACGAGTGTTTATTTGCGAGTGCTCTTTCGTTCGCTCTTTCTGTGAAAATACGAAGTTGCGCAGAAACTTGCAATCGTCTGTTTGTTACCGCGCGTCGTCCACTTTGGCAGGGCGAGATTGGTCGGACGATCCGGTTCGACGTTCCTTACGGTGGAGTTTTCGAGTATGGTCGTTCACTATATTCATAAGCTCTATGGTGGTGTATAATTTATTTCGATAACCGAAGAATACACGGTATCGAGTTAACCACGTGCGGTCGAATCGAGATTCGCGATCAATTTAAATGAAATGATCGAAAGCGGCAACATCGATCAGAGAGTACGGCGTATAAAAAGTGGAATCGGTCCGGAGAACAGGTGGATTGAGAAATAAACATCAGGGTCGTACTTTTTTTCTGCTTTCGAGAAGGTCTAAATAACGTTGTAGGATTCGACAAGTGGAAGGAACTCGTAAAATCGAGCTTCGACCGATTCATCACGTACGTCTAGACGGCCTTAGGGACGGTCGTTGCCGAATCACAAGGTCGCCCACGACTTCCGCGTGTAGTCGTCCCTCGTCCGATTGCCTAACGATTCAACATCTCCGGAAGATTAATGGCCTCGCCAGATCTTAATCCAGCTAGCTGGACATTATGATTCTCTATAAGTATCGGATGAATTATCATTCAATTCGCTTTAAATACCAAGTGCAATTGCTCCTTCTCGACTCATTAGCACCAAATTACGATTTACGATTTTTCATCGATTCGAATTGATCGTTTTCAGCGCTAGCGTCTCTGCCTTTAACACTAAACCTACCACAGCGGTCAAATCGATCGCTTTCAAATTTCTGCACAAATCTCACCATATTTGAACGCTATCACATCGCTTCCTAATCCATGACTTTTCATAAAATATGCATACAATATATTCTTCGGTAACTATTTCTAGTTTGCTCTCTTTTCTAAGAAAAATTCGTAGAAATGAAATTAATTCATTAATCAAATCGCTACATAATTTCCTTGTTTCTTTTCGAAGAAGTCTGTACTCGAAGATCGTAGAGAAAAATCCACTGCTTTTACTTTCCGGTTATTTCACTATAAATCTGTTATTCTACTGTCACGATCGTACGCTGCTTCAACGTAAAGTACAAAATAAACTAAATGAGCCAAGTTTGTTCGACTTTTTAACCGGTAGATCTACTACCAGATGAGAACAGTTACGAAGCCTGTGTATCTCAGATTATCGCATGACGCGTTTCCATTTGCCATTTACATAATTCTTGCGCGTTACGTGCTATTCGTCTACAGTGGAACTCCATTTATCAAAACTGCGTACCGATCGATGCCCGATCAATCGAAAGTTTGCCGACAGTATCCGCTTATTCGAAGGCGAATTTCTGATAGACGCGCGAAGAAAGAGCAGGCAGTGGGAAGAATCGGTGAAAACCAACCGACTAAACCGTAAACTGTTTGTGCCTCGACAAGTACAGATAAATGCATTCTGCGTTTCATCAAACAAATTCTACCGTATTTTCGCATTCGTTAGCGCCGCCTGATCGAATACCGTCGAAGAAGATTGGCCGATGAGGACGACGCAAAGGTGGATTTCCGCGTTAGCAGTTTTGATCCGATACCGAGCAATGTATATACGAGGCGGACTCTCCTTCCGACGTGGCGAAGGTGGGGACAAAAAGAAAAGGGGAAGGAAGAAGAGAGGAAGAAGAGAGGCGATCCTCTGACGGTCATCGATCCCGAGAACCGCGAGAAACCCTGAACGAGCCACGGTCCTTGAGCCGACGCCGGAGACAATGAGCGCCGACCGAGTCGCCGTCCTCGGAGCGTTGACCCAGAGAACGAGTCCGCAAGCGATTAATGAGGCCTTTGCATAACCGGCCTCGCTCGATCGATCTTCGATCCAGAGAGAATCGTAATTCTTCCCCCACCGAAACGCTCGCTCGACGATTCTCAAACGTCCTTAGACGTTCGCCTGGCGCCGAATTCGATCGTAAACACGACCCCGATGCTATTTGCGGGCAGAATAGGCGTCGTTCTTCTTTGATAGTGTGCGAATGGATACTTGGGTCAGACAGGAAGCACGTGAATTTGTAAAAACGCAAGGATAGAATAATATCTCAAAAGCGGAGGAGGAATAAAACGAAGTTTTAAGAAAGAAAGGCGACGAAAATACGTGAAAATTTGGAACGTTTCCGTAAAGAAATTACGAATCGATCGTTTTCAAAATTCTAGCGAACGAAGATTGCACGGTGCAACGAGTTTGTCGCATCGTTGAAATTTATTGGTTTGTTAGATTACGGGAGTGAATGAGGGAAAAAAGGCAAAGTTTCGTATGAATTTTCCTAGGATGACGAATCATGGGAAGAACGAAGGAACGGTATGGAGATCGAGACAAGTGTGATCGATAACAAAGAGAGGCAGACTGAAGAATAAATTATGCTGGTAGTAGGAACGATAATGGATGGCATTAGATTGCTCTATGTATTTAAGGGTTATTATTCCCGAAAGAGTGGAAACGTGAAATTTGCGTTCAATAGCGGAACATATTGTTTCTGTACGCGTAACGTTCTGCCAGATGACGAAGTGTATACCTTCGTGTATACTCTGAGCGTTAAATTCGAAACTGCCGTCTTTATCCCTGTGTCATTTATTTTACGAACGCTCTGTTATTTTCTCCTCGCGTATCCTTCGCGCAAATGGATTCGCACTGGATAATATCGGTTCGTATCGATACATCGAATACGTAAATTTTACGGAAAAAAAAAGGAAAATCTCCCCTGATGCGTAAGTCCTTAAACTACATATCCAAAAATCATCTCGCTCCATAAAACCTGTTCTGCCGTCGCTCCTCAAGCCTCGACCACGGGACTCCAAAAACAAGCCTCTTCAAATCCCTCTAAATGCAGAAAATCTCTCGAAAGCTCGAGCCTCTTCGCAAGTCAACGAAAAAGAAGGATGAAAAAACGAAGAGAAGCGATTCAGCAAGGAAGAGAAGCCAGCTACGAGGGCCAGGGCGAAGAGGACGCGGAAACGAGCGCGGCTGAAAGGCTTTGAAAAGGAGGAGGGCAGCTGAAGGTAGCCGGTTGCCACCCTGCGTAGCATGATTCGCTATATGGTCACGAGTGCATCACGCTCTGTTCGTAGCTGGAAAGAAGGCTAGCGAGAGGAACGCAGGTCTGATTAGTTTATAATGAACCATAAATAGGGCCAATTTTCTCTCGAGACAATTTTTAAATCGACCAAGATAATGCGTATCGCTGCGCGCACCTTGGTGGTCTTCTTTCGTAATAATTTATCTACAGTAATCTGTTTTACAGCGTACGATACAATAAGAAAGAAGACATTTATCGCAAACGTACACTTAGCGAAAAATTACGCGCGGCATAAATAATAACGACAGTCTTAAACATACAATTAGCACTAAGCACCAGCCTTGCTAAGTATAACGGCTTATTAATACAGCGAATAACGAATTGCCTGTTCGAATACTTTGATCTTTGCGAACCGCGCGTTCCCAACGAACACCTTTCAACTTCGATGTACATTCTCAGATCCGTATCGAGTTTTACCAACGTAGTCACGATAGTCGTGTACGGGAAAAATGTCTAGGGTTGTTCGACTACATTCGCCAGCCACTGTACACCTCCAGCCACTATATCATTCCACTATCCATCCGCTATCTTGCAGCAGAGCGCACGAGTGTGGTTGCCAAGTCAAAATCGGTCCATGCAACAAAGCGGTCCTCTCTACGCTGTCGCGAAACGAGGCAACGAGTATGGAACCTTCGGCAGAGAGAACCGCGTGTACCACCGTGCGAGGAGAAGGGAAGCTTGGAAATAAAGTCAGGAGAAGAGAAACGAGACTTTGGTGCAAAAGAAGGAGAGAAGAACGCGAAGAAGCACGGAGTGAGACATTGCGAGAGAGAGAGAGAGAGAGAGAGAGAGAGAGAGAGAGAGGAGAGAGAGAGGAGAGTGAGAAGGGGGGGGGGAGGGGAGACACGGCTTCCGCGAATGTTACGGGACTGCATAGCGACGTGGGAGTGTAACGACTGCACCGGCGCGCGTCTTGCACCGACATGCACGCACGTGCACACGCGCCGATCTTGGGAGTGCGCCGACCCCTACCAGCATGGAAAACGGTCACTGACCTCCCTCCGCCGCCCCCTTCCACCACCCCGCACCCACACGCGGTCCCAAGACGCCTTCCGCCGCGGCACCTGCGACAAGCAGCCAAAGAGGGTTGCGAGGGTGTGAAAAGGTGGAAAAATTCGCAACTCGTCGTTTCGGATAGGTAACCATCGGGTCGTGCGTCTGTCTCGGATTCGCTTTGATTAGGTTTCCGATGATGGCTGTTTGATGTTTTGCATCGGGGGGTTGTTCGAGCTTCGGATCCGAGGCGACGTGGGTTAAGGGATGCCGATGGACATCGGTGGAGCGAATTCCATATATCGCCGAGAGCTCTACTTGCCACCAGGGTTCCTTGTTAGGCAATTTTTAAATATCTGTGGCAATGGCGAGCCAACTATATCCTCGCATATATTAGGATAGGGCTCTTACGATCGTTCGATAAAGTTGTAGCTCTTATTCGGGAAGAGGAACGTGATAATTCAAGATGGGACTTTGGAATTGCGAAGATCGTTAGATCCACGTAATCGATACCAAGGGTGGAGGTTCGGAACTAGGACGTTCCATCGGACGAGACAAGTTTGCTCGTACAAGTTGCTTGAATTTAGAAGCGGATTTGTCGAATATCGATTACTTCGACGTGGTTATCACGAGATAGACGGATTCGCGTAATCGGCGAAACTTCGAGAACTTTTAAGTCGCTGCATTTCGACGAAGAGTCAACGATGCATCGAAAGGAACATTATTATTCGACGTGAAAGATCTAACAGGCGAAGCGACTATCTAGATGCTGAACAGACACGGCCGTATTTCAGTAGCAACTAATAGGTGAAATCCTCTGTTAAATAACTGCTTAGCCGATCTAATCTTATCGAGCTGGACACGGCCGAGTTTATCGTTGTTTGAAATCATTGGCGAGCGTCGCGCGATTTTTGCCCCCGGATCAAACGTGACCACAGACACGATGCACGATAATGCGCGAAAGCAGCGTCATTTCCATGCGTGCGGTTTATCTTGCATTTCCGCGAGATGCGAGCGAGACGATTCAGCGAACGAAGATAAAGCGTTACGGGGTTGTCAACTCGCGAAGAAGCCGCGAGACGCGGCTTCGAAAAGCACGCAGACGAGTTTATCCAACCGCCATGGTCGTCCGTCGGTTATTTGTCAAATAACAACAACGAAATAATAACGAAAAATTCTCTATCAAATTTTTATAAGGCCATTGCAACGATGGCAGTGTAAAACGCGAACTTTTTTAGCTTTCAGGATATTTCGGATAAGATTCCGCAATGATAAATGGAATTGTTGCATGGAATACTCAACGATCTTTGTAGTATCGATTCAACTGTTGATTGTTCGGGTATTTTAATTATTAGATTGGGGTTGGACCGGATGTTTTCCCGAATAACGTATCTCGAGAAGCTTTTTCGGTATTTAAAATAGAAGAACTCTTTCGTCGCAACGACTATACTCGAGTGTAATTAGTGCGTGATATTATAAAGAAGCGCGACCACTCTTCCTGGAAAGTAATTCCTAATAACAATTTTTTGAAGACGATACATATCAAAACTGTAATTTGTTTCAGAGATAATAATGACGTAAGGCGTTCCGCTAACGATGCCTACCTCTCGGTCAATTTTCTGCTGCGAAAACACTCTCATCAAGCTTGCAACCGCGGGACAATCATAGCAGCCGCTTATTTGCCAAATCGGATAACATCGAAGTACGAAGAGTAATCCAAGAAATGAAAACCTGCATATTACGCTTAAACTCTGCGAATAATGACTGTAACTACTGTAAAACGCAAGTATCGAGATTACACGTACAAAATTTGTAGCGAATCCGATGATATTTGCAGAAATGACGAAACGTCGATCGCGAAGATATCATCGCCGATCGAGCGCTTTGACGCCAAAGCTCGAAAGCTTCAACGAACGAAGCTAATCGCTTTGTCCAATGAACGGCTCGCATAATGCGCCCTTTCGCGTCGTCCATAGTCACCTGCCCGTACCATTCGCGAGGTAAGTGTCGGAAGAAGCTCGTTCCTTACGCCCATACCATCGCCTAGTTACGCGCGGTTTCGCTTCCTGGTGCACCTATGAACGTTCGAGAGGCCGGCGTGGAAACGGATATACCAGACGGAACCTCAGAACAGAAAGGAGCGACACACCGCGAAAAAGAGAAGGAAGAGACAAAGAAGAGAACGGAGGTGGAGCAGCAAAAGTAGATGAAGAAGTACGACAAAAAAGAAGATGGAGAAGTGTAGAAGCAGAAGTAGATGACGATGACGATGACGAAGAAGAAGAAGAAGAAGAAGAAGAAGAAGTAGAAGAAGAGTACAACATCGACGACGACGAAGAAGAAGACGAAGAAGAAGAAGAAGAAGTAGAAGAGGGGAACGCATCCTCGGGGCCGTCCTAACGGTAGGGCGGGTCACTGCACGCGGCTACGCGAATGCAACTCTTTGCAGTTGCACCGCGAGCGTCGGCCAAAGACTTCGACTGCAGCGTCGCACCGGTGCAATGCCCTACCTAGGTGTAACGCTCTCGGCTACCCTTGCACATCCTCGCGTCCTGCCTCGGCTCACGCTTCTTCCTCGGCCTGCTCTTCCTCCTTTTCGCCTCGCCTCCTTTTCCCCTCCGTACCCTTCTCGAGCACCGTGGCCGATGTAACCGAGTCCTTGAACTCGCTCGCACGGAGGGTGACGTCTGGGAGGAGGAAGAGACCTCTTCTCGTTCGGGGTTACTCTCTTTCGCACCTGGTTGTCGCCCGGAGAATCTCTTAGGTTGCCAGAGATTTAGACCAGCGGTTCTTAACCTACGGCCTGCGGTCCTGCGGTCCTGCGGACGGTGACCAAGTCTTCGCACGCGCAACTTGTTATCGTTTGATCCGAATAACAAATTTAAAAAAAAAACATTTGTTCGTTTATAAAGAATCTCCGAATGTGTGTTTCCTTCTTTCTGACGAATCTCTTCGATTGGAAAAGATTGTCGACGGCCAGTCGATGAACGTTTCGCTCGTATCTGTTGGACGCACCACGGATTGAAATTTTCAGTCGAGTCTTGGAGGTCGGCGAGAAAAAGAAGTTATTTAAAGGGGTAAACGAAAGTTCAAGAACCGCCGATTTCGACTATTTTTGCTGCACCGACATTTGGATCTCGGGCGATAGGATATAATAAGATCGGTAGAGGATAGGGATGAAAGTGATCGAGGTTTCCAATGCAGATTTTTCGGTAGGTAACTGAATCCTTTTTCGGATATTTTCGTAGATTATATATTTGGAAGTTCTTCTTTAAGAATTTATTCGTGACATTTTCTATAATTCATCGGCGGGGTTTTGGCGTTTTAGAGGAATCTTTTATGACTAGAATTTCGGGATTTTCAGGGGATTTTTAATAAGCGGGATATTTGAGGAATTTCTCTACGAACGGAGTTTCAGAATTCTGCGAGGACGCTTCACCGATAGAATCTTCGAACTTGTGTAGAATTGTTGAATTTTTGGTGAAATCTTTATCGGTGGAATACCGACAGATAGGACGCAGATTACGAAACTTTGTAAATTTTAGATAAAATTCCAATCGACCATCGATGACATCGTTTCTCCTCCGTAGAGTTTACCAGCTTGTTTATCACCTTAAATAAAATCGTCGCAGAACGATCATCGTCGACGATGTTTCCCGATAGCTGGAAAAGGACTTTTAATCGCGAAAGTTCAACTTCGAATCGGATTTCGGAATGTCAGCAGAGGCGAAAGAATTCGTTCGAGGAATCGCGACATGGTGGCCGACCTACAATTCCGAGGTACGAATTTCGTCGTATTCTGCGGCGGTGCACGGTGCGTAACAGTACTCCTACGTCTCTTGCGCCTAGAACGCATGCACACGTTCACACGCTTGCGTAGCGAGAGGTTACGTGCGTGCGTAAGAGCATGAATGACATAACGATCGTAGAGACGTCGGGCGTCGACCCTGGGCCAGTGCACTACCAGTGCACCACGTTCCCGCCACCAGAGCGCCTTTTCTTACCAAACAACGCCGCTTCCTATACCTATGCTCTATCATTGTATGAAAAACCAGCAAATTTCTCTCACGGATTCATTATGGTTTAGAAAAATGAAACAATCAACCGGTGGATCGATTAATCACCTTTTTTCTTCTCTTCTGTTTCCTCATTTTTGTTGCGCGCATGTTAAATGCAATCTCTGATTCGTTTAATTTCTATTGTGTGAATATTATGCTTGATAAAAAAAAAAAAAAAAAAAAAAAGGAATCTAAAATCGACTAAATGGAATGTTAGTAATTTTTCTTATTATATTTTTTTCTGCCATGTTAACGTTTTCGATCTATGTCCTATATAATTTCATCAATTTCTTCTACGAGCGGATCGCGTATTACGATAAAGCACTTTAGTATACCATACATCGTAGATTACTCGAAGTAAATTTTCCAACAAAAAGTAGAACGCAATAAACAAAGTATCAAAGTCTGAGCCAAGAGTTAGAAGGTAGAGATTAGAAGAGGTAGAAGCTAAGACTGAGTGAAATTAACAAACTAAAATCCAAGATTTGGACAATGAACGTTCCATTGGATTTAGATTTAGATTAGGCGAAGATCAGCGACGCGAGCTTTGCGAACTATCCTGCTACCTAAATCGATTCGAATGCAGCAACGTTCGCCGTAACGTCGATGTACCATGGTCGGAGAGTAGCTCTTATAAAATTCTGACAATGAGCCTACATAACAGTACTCTCGCGTTTCTACGCTTACGCACGCTTGCGTAAGAGTATGAATGACAAAGTCATCGACCTGAGCCACTGCGTCACCGACACGTCGTCTTCTGAAAACAAGCTCATTTGCAATCCTTGTTTTGACCAGTCGTCCCCTTCTCCTAGTTCGTTTCTATTCCTCGTCAACAAACACGTCCACCGCTTCCATCCACTAACGTTTAAATCGCGCGATTATTCGTCTCGATATCGCGAACCATCGTAATATCTTGATTTATCGTTGAACGAAAATTTAGCTTTTTCATGAAATCCATCAGTTCGCGGTTTAATTAGATACGCTTCTGCCGTGATATATTTACAGGTGCATTTTCAGATCAGTTACAAATTTGAGCCGTACGATCCTCACGTACAGTCGCGTATCATTAGGGCGCTAATGAAATTTCCAAATGTTCCATATAACGCACATAGTGCGTGTACGAACGTTTTAGAGCGATAATCGATCGAAAATACATGCACAAGCTACCGCGTTCGATCGGAACAAGCGAATGAGACGAATGGAAACTGGAAATTAAATTCAATCGCAGTTCCATCTATTACGATCGGACGTTCGGTGTAGGAGTCGGATGTAATTTCGAGACTCGTATAATTCGTGCACCAATCGCCAACGCGACGCCTCGAACGTTCCCGATGGTTCGTTAATCGATTCGCTTAATTCTTCCTCGAGAAAAATCTCGTCAGTTCGTTTTCGGTCGAGAGTCGGCGTTGCTTTTGTTTTTCTGACCCACATCGCCCCGAAAGTTCGTTGCCTCGGCCGGCAGTGACTGCCCAGTTTTGCTAGGTGAACGATCCTCGCGCATATTGATGTAATCCTTCTCGAGGACGTTACTCGTCGACACGTGTACGAGACGATTCCTTCGACTGGCGGAATAAAATTTTCTAATTAGACGAACTTGGCGAAAAAATACGCCAACAGACGCTTGTAACGTGAGTTTGTGACGTTGGAACATAAAAGTCTATCGATTCTATTTTATTCCGTAATTCAGTACGTATTCGGACGATGCTCGGTAATGGTCGGACATTCTTTAGCTTTCGAAGTAAAAACTGTTATTGATTTATCGGTCGTAAAGTAGAATATGGCATACCAGCTGAGACTACGTTTATAGTTTGCCAATTTCCAATGTAAATTTTATTTTACTTCGCCCGTGGACGAGTCAATGCTCGGATACAGCGACTAGATTTCTTTTAAGTCAGAAATTATTATCTATCGGCTGTCGATAGATTAAGATTCATCAATTGGGATCGCGTTTGCCCGGCGAATGTAATCTTTTTCGATTTGATTTCCCTAAGGCTTTCCTCGGACTATCGATGTTATACTGTCAATATTTCAAGGTGCTCGCCTAAAATGATCGATATCTATCGTCAATAGAATATTGTCAATATTTATCGACAAACTGAATTTGCGTTGAGAAGCTCGAAATATCGACAATATCGTTGATTGTCCGAGGACACCGTAAACGATCCCTCGATATTTTCTCATCGTATTTGCAAAGAATTCGACCTTCTAAAATCGCTCAAAAATTCAATCTCTCGCAAATATACAATTTTTCTACAAAAAAAAAAATTCCGCGGTATTCTCTAAAAAAGAAAGTTACAATAACTTCCCAAGTTTCCAAAATTCACGGACCAATCGAACTTCCAGATCGATCTCCCCGAAGAAAGAAATTCCTGAAAATTGTCCAACCATTTCCACGAAAAGATACGGTGAATTCACGAGCTTCCAAAGTGAGCAGAAAAAATCCAATGTAACCTGATTCGATCTCTCGTTTCCGTTTCATCTCTCTCAAAATTCCCTCTCGGATATCATTTTAATCTGTCCAAACGAAGAAACGCTGGTTTCCCTATTTAGAAAAGGCAAAGAGAAGACACGAAAAAAGGAAAGAAGCAGAAACGTCCATTGTCGAACGATAGACGAATTCTCAAAATGATCTGCGGTGATTCGTGCGCGTTTTCGACATGGAAATAATGGAAATAATCCTTGTGGATATGTTCGTCGCGTCGGCAGAAATAAACGCGGTGATACAGAAATAGGCGGTTAAAGCGGATCTATCGGCGACGTTGAGCAGGTTACTGAACCGCGATCCCGGGAATCCACTTGTTTTCTATTCGATAAATCTCGAGGGGGAGAACGCTTGCACACCTACTCGTGGCACGCACGTGCGTGCGCGTAAACGACCTGCCAGCGTATCGTCCCGTGCGTCACTCGGCCAATCGGACAAGCTAGATTAGTCAGGCTCGTTACGGGCCTGAATTCTGAATCATCGTTCGTGTTTTCCAACGTGCCCCGCTAATCCGATGACTCCACGGGGGTTCGATGGCCTTTCGATTCGAACGGAACGCGATTACGTCAAAAAGCATAATTGATAAATTCTAGCGAACAGGATTTTGGTAAACAGGAGGATTCTCTCCATCGATGCCGGCTGATAGGAGATGAGATTCGATTCTGACGAGTTAGGCAGACGTTCGTTGAAGATCTTTTACCTGATAACGTTGCAGATAGTAGAGCAGTTTGTACGACTAATTGGTAATTTTTCGTAAACATTTTTTGATCTTGCGATGGCTTATCTTTTCGTTTGAATGCTTTTGGCTTGGAAAGTATATGGATGAACGATTGTTTTTCTTCTTTTATTCTACATCCTTTTATCTGTCTATTTATATGCTTCTTATTTCGATTTCCTTCGGATAGGTTGCAACATCTTAATTGCAATGTCAATCGCAAAGGCAGTCGTGGTAGTATCTCGTTCGAATGATCAAAAAATCGCGTTTCCGATGGGAATGTAAAGTCTTAGGTTTGTAATGGATCGTCAAGCAGTTTGGAAACATCGCGAAGCAATATCAAAAGGACAATAAAGTTTACTCGATTCACTCGCACGCCGATAAGAGGATTACGTATCTGCATGCGGAAAGAGGCCAACAAGACCAAAAACAATATCGTGCGCTCGTCAAAGTCCATTTGAATACAGACCAGACTCTTATTCCACTCGAACAAAACAGACGAAAGAGTAGAACCAAACCTAATCGTCCATGCTATTTCCATTTACTAAATATCATCTCTCACTGCTCGACCGGACTAAAAATCCCTCGAAAAAGAGAAGAGAAGAAGAGCTCTAAGAACCGAGAAGCCTTCTCTCTCCTATCAAGACCGCATTTTTATCAGATCACAAACTTCTCTCCCATCTATGAAGTATCCCGAAATTTCTAATCAAACCAAACGAGAAAGAAAAAAAAAAAAGGAAAAAGAAACGAACGAAGGCTTCCAGGAAGAATCTGCCCATCAAACACGCAGATCAACCTCATATTTCACTCTAAAATAGATCAAAAAGAAAGAACCGATCCTGGTAATCTACTACACACGTATATCGGTAAGAAAAATACGATTACCAGCAGCAGTGGTACCAGTGGTAGTACCAATAGTCCATCCAATCTAATGTACGTAATTCCTAGCAGTTCAGCCAACAACGCCACTACTCGTGTCTGTCTGCCGAACGCTGCGAGTCCTTTAACCGAACGAAAATTCCAGACCGAGCGAAACGAGAAAGAGAAGAAGAGGAAAAGACGAAACGCTGAAGGAAAGGGGGAAAAAATGAAAGAGCGCAAGAATCTCGTGGCATCTCGCGTGAAAATCGGTTCTCGAAGGAAGCCAATTAGCTGCGACGGGGGGTGTACCCGCGAGAAGTTCTCATCGCGGCGGCCTCGAAGAGCAGCGAGAAGGGAACGCGGCGCAAGACCAGTAGCGAGCGATTCCCTGTTCTCATGCTCGTTAATCTATTAATAAACGTGTCCTTAACTGTTCCAGTCGAGCTTGGAGCGCTTGTGCGAGCGACGAGCGGGCCCGCGGACAGCCACCAAGGGAATCTCTGTTGCTTTTCAACGAGCAAAACGACCAAGCAGGAAGAAGCGCGGCGGCGCGGGCGTCGCGGTGCCAGGAGGGAGCGGGCGTTCTCCGTTCGTCGCGAGATTAGCCAACCTGGAAGAGGGCCGATGCCAGTGAACTCGGTTGGCCGGTCACTAACCAGGTAACCCACACTAGCAACAACGTCAACGTGCTATGCAGCGCCGCCAGCAGCAGCAGCCACACCACCACCAGCCACGTCAACGGTGCAGGCTACCGACTTTTTCAGGCCTTCTCGCGGCTGCCGACGACGACGACGACGACGACGACGACGTCGACGACGATCCTCCTCTCTCTTCTTGGACACTACGCGACGTACAATTTTGCAAGGAATAGATTCGTGATTTTCAAACGGAGCGCTGCGACAACTCTTAGTCGTTTTCAAGGTCCTGCGACCGTGTAACTAGGTATTTCGTATATAATAATTAATATATAATGTGTATATATATATATATACATATTCTTATGTTTATACGTCCTTACAGTATATATATATTATTTAACGACCAATTAATATTTACATTTTTGTGTAAAGAAAAATCGTATGAATTTACGTATCGAACGAAAATGTATTTCATACCTACTTCCACCGTTTGTCCGCATACTTTTATCCCCGATTGGATATCCATCCACGTGTATGGTATTATATTAGTTCTATTATTATATTGTTATACGTTGTTGTATTAGAAATATCGCAATACTAGGAAATACTGACTCGACTGGAGTGTCTGACGAAATTAACGAGGACCTACTGGAACGAAAGCTCGGAAATACCGCGAATCTGAAGGGGTTAACACGCAGTGTCTAATTTAGTCAAAGGCACTGACCTCGATTCCCGTAGATCGTCAAATAGAAACAGAAACTTCAAATAGAGATAGAAAGAAAACAGAAAATGGAACAGACGGTCCGTTGTGAACGTCTTCGCTCGAATGTAATACATTTTTTGGTGTACGTAGAATTTTAGTGATCGGTTTAAACGCGGCCAACCGCCTCGACCGCTAACTCGAGACAATTGACTTCTGTTTCTAAGGGGCAACTGGCTTCTTTGTATAATACGCGCTGTTCTTCTTCCTTCCGCGAGAGATAAGGTAATCCAACCAGGTTCCAAGGAGGTTGAAGTTTTGGTTGAATTTAGCGGAATTGAGAAGGATTTAAGGGGAAGCTTCGCGGACATGGCCGAGAGGTGTTTCTGGGAAGCGAATGCGAGAACGTTGGGCTAGGTTAGGATTGGGATTCCAAGTCCGAGATTTCTGGGTTGGCTGGTCGAAGCTGGCGAGGATTGTCGCGATGTCGGTTTAATCTTACGAGGTACGTGAGTCTCTTTTGGCTTTAGTAGGAAGAACGTTTCGTTACGATCGAAAGAGACTGATAACGGACAGATAAGTTGGAATTGAAAGTCCGAGGTTCTCGGGTCGATTGCTTGTAATTCGCTTGAAACATGCTATTCTTCCTCCTCTTCGGCAACTTCCTAGCATCCTCGTAGCGTTCTCCTGCGATCCTAGCATCGCTCAAAGTATTTATTTGCGCGAGTCGTTGAAAAGCAGCTTCGATTATTCTAGAAAACCAGTTTCCAACCCCTTCACCTGGAACGTTAAATAATCACGAACGTCGTTCAAACGTCAGACAACGAACGACGTTCGCGCAAAACGAAAACCTCGCCGCGGACACACTCTTAACCCTGTTTCCCGCCAGCCTTCTAGCTCACGACGTGGAACGTAATATTAACGGCCTGCGTGCTGATAACGGTTACCAGGAAAAGCAAGACAACACGCGTATCGATCATCCCGAACTTTCGATCGCGACCTAAAATCTACCTAACAAAATCGGTATTGTTCTTGCCAATCTTCGGCAATTTTTTTTTATCAATCTATTTAATTCACGGAGTATGGTCGTTTTTCGCCATTTATGACAGTCTTTCGCGAGGAGATCGCATTGAGTTTGCGTCGAATAATACAACGATAAGACGTCGTAACGACGAAGAAGCTTCGAGTAGTTAGTTGTTACAGAACTGAAGAGGAACCGCTATTCCACACGGGCGTTCACGTACGATCCGACACGTGACGAGGAAGGTTCGTGAGCTTAAGTAAGAGGAAGAGACCGGCCAACGAAGGTGGGGGCAATGTTCCAGCGAGAAGTCACGTTTCGTCACCGAATTACCTAATGCCGCTGGCCGAATCGTGTCGTTGGGTCACCGATGTCGAACTCTAGCGACTGCAGCCGCAAATGGATACCAGTCGCATCTTTCGGAATAACTGTTCGATTTGCGATATTCTCGTGCGTGATAATTGAAATTCGTTAGTAAATTCCCGTTGAGATTAAAAGGAAAAATCGAATCAGTTCCGTTTAGATCAGTTTCGAAAAATGCTACGGTAATATCGCCTAATCATTCGTCTATTTAATTTCTCTCCTCGAATATCGTTGCAAAGAAGCAAAATCCAATTTCCGCTAATATCCAAGAAAAATCTGTCTGCTATCTCGGAGCTAAATCCGATAAAAGACCGATATATTTGCAACGAGGGTGCGAAGAATCTGTGCGAAAGAAAAATCCAATCGCGATGCAAGATATTGTGAAAAAGCATCGAGGCAATCCGCATAAACGGAAGAAAGTGTGCGAGGTGTCAAAAGCCAACTTCCGCTGCAACTAAACCCGGTCAAAAAATCCAATACATCTTGCAAAAGCGCGCGAAATATCCCCCGAAAATTCAATAGATTTGCAACGAGCGTGCAAAGAATCTGCGGAAACAGAAGCCAATTTGCCGAAGAAGCTGCGATCAAAATCCAACATCCGTTGCGGCCAAATCCGACCGAAAGGTCCAATATATTTTCCAAAAGCGTTCGAACAACGTGGAAAAGGAGAAAAGTGGCCCGAAAATCCGACAGACTTTCAGAAGGCAACGTTCGAAGAACGGAAATACGCACGAGAATCCAGAAAATCCGCGAAGAAGAAAAAGTACGGTGCAAGGAACGAGCCCTTGGCGAATTCTTGCTGGATGCCGAACGTCCTCTGGCTCGCGATGCCGCTCGATTGTCCCCCCGTTCAGCGCGGGGGAAACGTGCTCAGAAGTTCACGGTCACCTTGAAAAGCATCATGAAGGTGTATTACGAAACGGTGGCGTGGCTCGCGTGTGCACGGACCTTCTCCTCTTCCAGGACAGAGAGAGGAGAGATGCCACGGAGAGAGAACGGCAGAGAAGGAAACCGTGTGCCGGGCAACGAACGACGAACAGAGATGGACGAAAGGCGATGGTCGCGTTGGTGGGGTCTGCAGTTTGTTGCCCGGTGACCGAGTTCATCGCCTCCTCGTTGTCGATGCCCCGAAATCAAGAATCTTCGAGAAGCCGGCCGAGCAAACCGGACGAGACTCGCTTTTTCATCGAAAGCTGCCCAGGGAAATCGGTTCCGGGGAAACGAAGAAGGCGAACGAAATTTATTATCAGAAGGGGGGAGTTAGGAGCCAATTTGGAAGCCTGTCGGTATACGCGGAACAGTGTTTCCTGTCGAGGATCGAGCTTGCACGCTCTTGCCTTTCGTAACGGTACACGCTGTTGCACTTTGTACTCGCCGCTTCATAAGCCCGGGACACCGCGCATTGTGGAAATTCGAGAACTTTCCATGGAACGATGTCAGGCCAGGTTTGAAGACGTTTGACGTGGACTTTCGCGTCAGAACGTTTCGCGGTAGGGTAGAACGTAGAAGACTTCGCTCGAACATTTGGCTATTCGGTCGAGCACAGTCTCTTCCTGTCATCTTGATAATTAGACTGGACATTTGTGAAAATTCGTATTTCGCGGTAAAATACATTCGGTTATTTGGTCGAGTGCAACTTGTTCGGATCGCGTTGGTCATTAAACCGAGGATATTTATGAAAATTCATATTTGACGAGGATTTTTATGTCAAAACATGCCATGGTAGAATACAGCGTAGAAGGGTTTGCCCGAAGATTTAGTTACTTGGTCGAGTGCAGTTTTTAGTACCATAATGATAATCGGATCGCAGATATCTATGAAAGTTTATATTATTTTTGAATAAAATTAAAACGCTGGAAGTTACGTACTAACATTTGATAATAATCGATCTAGATACGTCGCATCGACACGCTTAACAAAGTTTATGATACTGGTTCGAGGTTAGAAAATTCTACGATATCTAATGCAGTGGATCTTACATGTTCATCTTATCATTTAACCGCAACTTGTCCGAATAATATTAATAATCGGCTTGATATTAATTAATCTAAATGTACGTGATCTAATAGTACGTAAAAGAGTTGGGTGAATTCCATGACAGATTTCGAGTTGGAGAATTACAGAGGAACGGTGTCAAAGACATTACACGTCCACGCATACCTTGGTCGAATAATCTTGATAATTGGTTTGGTAGCAATTAATCTAAGTATGTCACATCGAAGAACCAAACGAAGTTTATGGTACTAGTTCGAGTTAGACAATTTGGTTACTTGGAAAACCGTAGCACGAAGTACTATACCGAAGTTATCTTGGATCAACCGTGGAATATTCTTCGTTGCTTTATTGTCCATCCTATTTTGCAAGAAATTCGAAAACATCTCAACCATCGAGAAAGGAAAGATAAAAAAAAGCTCGCAACCTGATTCTCGTATTTTTCTTCGAATCTCTTTAGAATTGCAAAATTAAGCGTTTGCGCGCTGTTACAAATATTTTTATTTCCTTGTTTTTTATTTATTTCCATCCAACGATCGAACGAACAACAAGCAAGCATCGAAATCGAGAATCTTCGCAGTAGAATCTATAGGTCGAACAAGCGAAACAGTTGTCGAATAATTTACTTTAATCGAGAACGGACCGTACGGGTTAACGATTCAATGGCCAATCGTGTGTCGCGTTGAAAATTAAACGGTCAACTGTCAACGACCGTGAACCCTTCCGTTTTATTTGGCCTTTAAGATTTTTACCTATTGATTCTTGGACACGTTTATCTTGTTAAGAAGGAAGATCGTCTCCACGGAAGTCGGCCTCGCCTCGCGAAAGAAAGGAGCCGGTCGACCATGACTGTCTTATTCTACTGCCAGACTTTTATTAGCCACGCGCGGCTACTAATTTCGTTTAAAATCGCCTACTTCAAAGCGATAACGTTTCTTTCTCTGTTCTTATTCTTCTTCTTCTTCCTTTGAAACTCGAAGAATTTTTCGACACGGTCAAATTTCCGCTATCGAATTGATCTGGTCACAAGATTCTCGCGATCAATAAGACGCCAAACGTCTGTCTTAAAGTTTCTTCTACTACGCTCTAAAAATAATGTTTCTTATATATTACTTGTACTCGTATACATTGACATTGTCAATACAATCGCAAAATAACGTAGTTAATTTATCGACCACGTTGATTAACAATTACACAAAGGGAAACAACGAGAACATCGAAATAAAGATCCGTATTAATTCCAACGAATTAATCGTAGCCACGAAATTCTATCGTAAATTTCATTCCATTTATCTCCGTTATCGAACGTTCGTTTTATCGAGTATCGCTATTATTTATCGTTGTTCGAGCAACGCGACGTACACGAGATCAATTTGTTAGTTGCATATTATCTCGACAAATATTCAGAAATGTACACAGCGGTTCCACCATTCTACGAATATACACCGGATTGCCGGAAAACCAGCGAAACGATAGCACTTCGCACGAAAAGAAAAGCTTCGTTTTCCAATGTCAAAGTTACTTTTTTAACGAACGATCAGCTCGTGCCCGTTTCTAGCATTGATACCGCGCGCGGCCTGTATAAATCACGTCGAACGAGAACGTTCTGTCCAGCAAAGTTCCACGGCGCGGCGTGTCAGTGTCCCCGATGCTGTAACGAGTAGGTGGTGAACGCGTGTTGCAGCTTACTATGCGCTTGTGCGCGAGCGAGAGGGACACGTCATCCTCATGCTAAGTCCGCTCGTTTCCACGCTGCCCCCTTTGATACGCGCAATCGAATCGCCGTTTAACAAAAGCGGACAAGTGCATCGACTCGTCTCGCCTTCAGCCTGTCCGTTTCGATCGCAGCTCCATGCTAAATATGTACGCGATACTACCATGAAATTCTAACGTCGCGCGTCGGTATGTACCTACCGCGATGAGAACGGATCGCAGATTTTCGAAGGTCGTTGAACTCGCTACGCTACGAGTTTTCACTTTCGCCCTTTGGCCTTTTCCATCGGATTTTGTTGGAAATTTTGCAAACGTGTATATAGATTTTGATCTCAGAGAGGATTCAAGGATTTAGAGTGGCAATAACGGTTCGATTAAACGGTTGGTTTTTTTGCAATTTGATACGGAGAATTTTCCTAACTTTGCGATTTTTGTAATTTTTTTTATCCCCGTTTTTTTTTTTTTTTTTTTTTTTTTTTTTTTTTTTTTTTTTTTTTTTTTTTTTTTTTTTTTTTTTTTTTTTTTTTTTTTTTTTTTTTTTTTTTTTTTTTTTTTTTTTTTTTTTTTTTTTTTTTTGTATAGAATCGGGTATTTTACTTTCGCCACTCGAAAAAATCAAATATTCTTAATCGATAGAACTTTGGTATTTGCTTTTCGGTTGGTCTTTTTTCCTTTTTTTTTTTTTATAAATTACGAGTTCGTGATTTTACAAGCGTTTCAAAGTCCCTTTCTCGTATGAATACCGCTTCCGGATATTTTTCTTACTCCATTATTGCATTTTTGATGCTTTCGTCAACACAAGTGCCGTTAAATGTTTCTCCTCGCGCTGACTATCATAGGATTTTTGACGGAGACGCGTACACCGACACGTGGACGAGTTTTCGCGTGTTGACGACTACGAAAGGCGAGCTTACGGTTAGGTTCGCAACCCGCGCAACCGTGGTCGTTTATTCGATTATTATATTGGACGTCGGGTTAACGCTAGGTCGTAAATCGTGGCCAGCGTAGCTGCGAATCGCGATTTACAGCAACGGCAGCAATAGCAAAGCCCAGCAACCAGCCACGCCGCGAAGGTAATGTTCGCGTCGCCCGGTTCACTGAACTATACAACAGCCGATACAGTTCATATTTCTCGTTGACCGGCAAGACTGGTCGAGCAGTAAAATAGCATCGGGACGGCATGGCATGGAAGTTCGCATCGGGATGCAACCATCCAAATGCGGTTACTCGAGTATCGTGGTGCGCCGTTTGAAAAGTGGGATGCAGATTCAGTTATCTTGCCCATTGCGGGGTGCAGTGAACCCGTGAAACTAGCGGGGATATCTCGATAACGAAGCATCCAGCGTTTCCTAACCTTTCTTCTGCGTCCACGCGTACTCCGCATTGTTCCCACGTCGATTTTCACCTTTACTTTTATCGATTCGTTTCTCGATGTCAGGATTTTTGTATTACAGATTGGCCAAGCTGTACGTCGCCTTTGAATACGTAGTTTGATAGCGCGAAACCAGCAGCAACTTCCTGCAACGACTTTCTAAGATATACCGCTCGAAAATACATTCGATTTGCGAACGAACGCAATGCTCCTTCGACGTTCGCTTTGTGCTTCGATTTTATTCCAAGCGAGTCAACACGATTAATCCGTAAATCGTTCTATCGAATACCTTCCATGTAAAATCTCGAGAGCCAATCTCTCTTGCAACGTGCATTTAAAATCTCCAGATCCGATCGGTCCCAAAACCCACTTAAAATTCCAAAAGTCAATCTCACCCGAGTCCATCTAAAATCTCGAAACATACTCGCCAAATCCACCAACGTCGAATCTTCCCTAATTACATCCTCCATTGACTTCCAAGTGCTTCCATCGACTACCTTCCACCTAAAATCCTCCTAAAAATCTCGATATCCCATCTCCGCGAAAGTCCGCTTAAAAATCCAAAACGCAATCTCTGCCAACGTCCATCCACGATCCGCGAGCTGAAACTCTGGCAAAAGTCGAAACGCCAAACCCCAGTGGAAAATCCGCGAACCCTAAATCTCCGCTAATTACACCGAGTCGCCGCTAATCAATCCCTAAATCCATCTATCGCTGTTCTAACGTGTGCGAACCCGTTTATAACGCTGCCAAAGCGTCCTACAGAGGCCTAACTATAAGGCGTCAGTTCGGTATCGGCGTGTTGCGAGGACAATGCACGGGTTGAGTCGGTACAGCGTCGGTCAGTGGCCGTGTGCCTTGGACGGTTACGTATCACGTATTCACAACGCGAACTTCTCTTTGATCGGTCATCGGCACGACCCTCGGCCAGCATGCACGCACACACGCTCGTTCGCTCGCCTACCTTGCCTCTACGTGCACGCACGCGACCGTGCACGCGAGCAACACACATACGACCAGAGAGGCAAACGACGAGTCCACAGGTAGTTAGAGGGAAGAACAGGGGAAGGGGTACACGCCTGCACACGTTCGCGATGCCACGTTGTTCCCTCTTGTGCATTAAACGAGCCTCGTTGTGCCGAACGAGCGAAAACCTGGCCAGGATCGGACGAATCCTGGCCACAGGGTAAGATAGGCTAATTTCGCTCGCAGAGGTATTTCGGTGAAACTGCGAGCAATTCGGGTTTCAGCGACGCGGCGAGTTCGATCGCGAACAATTTTCAGGCGATCGTCGGTTGCTCGACGAAGGAAAGTTCGATGATTAGAGAGGGGAAACGCTGCAATTCTACGGAATTGAGTTGTGATCGACGAAAGTAGTAGATAAACTTAGCAACACTCGTATATACAGGTATCAATTTTAAACTGTCCACCGCTGTACATTGGGAAATCTTGCGATTCGCCGGATTTGGTTAGAGAAAATTTTAAGAATCAAGAAAATTAAGAATTAAGAAACTTAAGAATTAAGATTAGAACGATATATTTGCAACAATATAGTATTTGTGTTTGGCCAATAGTAACGCTAATAATAATATTAATTACTTGAATGGCTCGCGATACAAATAGAAAAGTAAAACAAGAGTTGCACAGGCTCGCGAAGTGTTTCTCGTTCTGCTTTTATCGCGTCAAAGACTAATCGTATCTCACGACATATAATGCGCGTTTGATCGTTCTGTGTTTAAAAGTTCAAGATCGATCGGTAAAGACGTTCGAACTTAGGATGAATCGAGCGACTCTATTTCACTATACAAGTTCCTCAATTCCATGCCGGAAACGTCGGCTCGAGATCCGATCGACGCGTTTCCCTAGGATCGTCAACCGTATCGTAGATCGTTCAACCATAGGTATATGTAGGCTGACCACGGCGATCTATATCTACTTCGATGCGGAGATACGAGGCTCTTTGAGCCTGTTAATTAGACAGGAGCTGGCACACACAGTCTCCAGGGAATTGTATTTGTGGCAGATAGATTAGGCGTAGGAGTGGACTGCAGCCGTGTAAATGGGATGCTAGGGTGTTTGGGTGAACCGTGTGATCAGATGGTTTTCAGTTCCGGAGTGGGGGGCTTAGTCGAGTGGTTGTTAGTTTCGGTGTGTGTATTTGGTTGGTGTACGGCCGATGAGATGAGAATTGGAAATGGTAAGTGGTTTTCCCAACAGAATGGAGTAAGGGTGTTTGCATAAGTAAGAAATTACCGAGGAGAAATTTTGTTTGATTTGTTGGCTCGAATGAAGGATTTTTGTGTCGAGTTCTCGTAACGCGGCTCGAAGTAACTTTCGTGCCATTCTATGAACGTAAGGATATAACTCGGAAGTATTACTCGATTACGTAACGAGAATTTTCTTCATCAACTTGGTAACACGAAATATCGTAACGTTACGTGTCATCGACCTCTGCTTCCCATTAAGACTTTTCAGTCTTCCGTTACGATTCGAAAGCCAGCCTCCTTAAAGAACGCTTCGTCAAAAATTCAGTTCGTCGGTACTCTAAACATGCTAACAAAAAAAAAAAAAAAAAAAAAACTGGCTTCCTCGAAAAAGAAAAAAGAAAAAAAAAAGAAAAGAAATGTAAAACTTTTGAAAATCATTCATCACCGGACAACATCATTGATGGAACGTAAATAATGGAGGCACGACGGTGCAGCGGGCCGAGTGAATGGCCACTGCCGAAAGTAAGTTTCGGCACGAGTAAAAGTGAAGCGATAAATGTGCACGAGGCCTCGGAGAGGAACGGTTGAAGAGCGATCGAGCTCGTGCACCGCGACACAGGACTGGTAGAAACGGAAACGTTTGAACGAGCTTCCCCATCGACGTTCTTCCGTGAGAGTAATTGTTCGTCCCATTAGGTCTAACTGTGAAACGCTAGACCCCAATTGGGCCAATCGCACGGGCCACCGAACACGGATAGCAACGAACCCGGCCTCGATAAGATCGAACCAGCTCGTTGCGCTCTTCGATCTCTCGAGTCGCCGCACGAAAGTGGTTCTACCAGCGACTACTTTCGTTCTTCTGGAAAATCGAAAGAACGGAGCAACGACATTTTGAAACTCGCTGTTATCGAAGTTCGATTTGCTCGCGAGAAAACCGAGCATCCCCGTGCATTTTCTATTTGCAAACCGACAAAAACGAGATCTTTCATCCACAACTTCTCTAACGTTGGTTAGAGAATAGTCGAACGAGAACGATTTACAGATGATATATAACGACGAAGGAACTCTGCGACCTGAACATCGACTTGAAATAAAAATTCGACAAATAAGAGCCGACACCGTGGAAAATTAAGAATATCGAAGTAGCTCTCGACAAGTACAGAAGAATTTAAATACCTTGGTTTCCGCGATCTACCGCAAACGAATCTGGCGCCACAAAAATCTGAGCGCGGAAGCCGAACGCCTGATCAGCGTCAACGGCCGAAGGCGCCAGAAGCGATATAGAGAAGATGGTCACGGGGATGTGGCTATGGAGTCTCTAGCGCTCCAGATCCGCCGTTCTAAATTCATACGAGTACCGATAGTGCAATCGAGTCCAGCGTGGATCGCGCGGTCCCCGATGGCAGGTTCTGTTCGCGTGCCTCGAGTTCTACAACGAGCGTGAAAGGAGGAGAGAAAGAAGAAGAAGCAGAAGAAGAAGAGGAGGAGGAGTAGGAGGAGGTGGAGGAAGAAGAGGACAAAGACGAAGAAGAAGGCGTATGGAGCCGGTTCAACTACGACGAACGACGACGAACGACGAAGCATGTAGTATGGTGTGGAAGAGCAAAACTCGAGCTGACGGGGAAATACGATGGTGTGCTCGCGTGCTTCGCCAGAGTGGGGCCACACGCCAACAGCAGATACCCTCTTCGTTGTACTGGATGGAGAAGGGAGGTTAGTGAACGCAACTGGACGCCGGTCACTCACCTCTAACCATATTGCTCTACATCCACGGAAGATAAAGAGCGAAGAGGGGTGGGTCGGTGCAGCGGCGCACCAGCTATGCACCGGCCGGCTGGACTTACGTAATTGCGCGAAATTTCACTCGTTGCTCCCCATTCCGCGTCGCCAATTAGAATCCCGGCTGCTCGTCGACTAATTAATCGTAGAGCTGGAGACGGCCGCCGCTACAGCGTTTAAAATTGCTTCGACGTTTTTGGGGTTCCGGGTAATCGGGGTAATATGTGGGCCACTAGAGCGGGGCGAAAAACTTTCGGAGTGTTTCAGTAGGTGAAGAGTTTCGTGATTTTGTAGATGCATTTTGTAGATGCGTAGAGATTTCATTTCGGTCAAATTTCCGTATCGTGTTTGATCGCGAGTATTAGGAAAGACAATAGATACGGATTACTCTTTTGTTATTTGGTTACGAAGGATTTGGATTAGGTTTGGCCTCGACTCGATCTTAAGATTCGTTATGTACGTTACACGTTTGTTGTTGTCGCTATTTACCGTTATTTATCGTTTCTGGCTTGCGTTCTTCGAAACGGTTAAAAATATCGACAGAATTAATTGCGGCGCTTCGCTGCCAGTGGATCGAAGTGGATCCAGGTGGAAAAACGGTGCTCGGCGAGATTTCGCGAGACGTGCGAGTTTCAGCAGATACGATGATTTCTACTGTTATCGTTGCATATCTGCAGTCAGCAACCAGCCAAGTGAGAGTGTCGCGAGACAATGCAGAATAACATCGTCGGTGAAAGTATATAACGAATCTGTATATATCTGGAAAAGTCAATCGTCGTTGCATGACGAGAGAGAATCGTGTTTCCTCGTTCGAGATCACGTTTATTTCTCGCCAAATGTCAAACCGAAATAGAGTCATGGAGGCTTCGTTCTCGATCGGATCGAACTTTCGTTGCGTCCAACGTGTTGGATTTTAATTCGATGATGTAATCGATGTCGTAATTATTGGAACAGCGGTTCGTAACTTTGCCGTAAAGTTCTTACGATTAGAAATTTTTTTTTTAGCATTAATGGCCCGTGAGGTTAGCTCGAAGCGGATCCCTCGGGCTCTGTGGTTTCCAGTCGAACGAAACAACCGTCTCGTTACGTAACGACGAAAGTAGGCAAGCACGAATTTGGTTATTCGATAAGCGGCGCAACCTGAGGATCGATCCACTTTCTGCCTCGGGCCATCTTCGGGTCACTTGAATTTTAAAGGTTGCAAGAGAGAACGAAAACGAGGACGATATCGTTTCGTCATTCGAGATATCAATGAAAAGTAGACGATACGACGTTCCATGCGGCTATCGTGTACGAGTCTTCGGGGTTTTGATTAAAGATTACAAATATCTTTTCGTACCCCTGACCTTCTCCATCCATCCAACGTGACCTCGGTCAACATCAGCGTAGCACATCCATCGAAGTCGAAGCTTTCCGAACATCCTCCAACACCTTGTGTCTCGAACATCAACGCTTTTCCAATGCTTTCTCCATCTTCATCCAGCATATTCGCCACTAAAAGCGTTTCAAGTTAACAATAACGCTCTCCAGTCTCGTATTTCATCTATCAAAGCCAAACATCTCGAAACTCGGCTGAAAATTTACTACCATTCGTCTGTATTCAGCTCTCGCTCCTATCTCTCATCAAAAGCAACCGAAGTCGATACGCTAGCAATATTCGTAGAACATTAGCAGACCCGCGTTCCTTTGCCTCGTCATCTTCTCAGCTCTTTAGCACACGTACGTGCGCACATATCCGTCGAGGTGCAGCGAATCCAAGCACGATTTCGTTCAGCGGTCAGACACTTTATTTGGAAAAAATGGCGCAGAAAGAGAATGTTACTGGCGGCACCTGTTTCTTCGATACCAAACGCACTCTCCTTCCCTCTCAAACAGGAGACAAAATAGCGTTAACTCTCCCTAGAGTCTATCGATCGGCGCATCGACGACGTAACTCGACGTCGCAAAGAGATTTTCTTGCTTCGATAATACCCGGGCAGCGGAAGGCGAGCAAAACGAAGACCGGCAACGCTCTCCATATCCCATGATCGGAAACGGCGTGATCGAGGCGTTCTAACGCCCGTGGCGGAGCCACTTTTCATTCTTCGCTCGTTCCTTCGCGATGCACCGGCGCACCGAGAGCGCGATGCATCGGGTTCACTGAACCCGACCTGACCCTCGCTATATCGATGCTAATGCGGGACCACGCCAACGCGTGCATATCGCGGGGACCAACGGCGGTGGACTTCAACTACGGGCTATTGGCTCTCGCCGTGGCTCGTTACCGCAACCGGGACGCACGCGGCGCGACTCCATCAGCCTGTTCCCTTGGACTAAGTGCCCGGAAGGGACGCATCCTTTCGTCGGAACGGGAATGGCCAGGCAGTAAATCTACGCTACGAGAGCCGTACACTCTCTGTTCGGCGACTATCTGTCTGAATTTAAAGAACCAACCGAGAGATCGAGTCGCAGAGTTTGGCCGCGGTTGGCTACTACTCTTCAGGCGCGATTACCCAGCTAGTTTCGCCACGGCCACGTGGCGAGCTTGGACGATGGTTTGACAGTTCGACTGCCACGGCTGTCTCGCTCTCTCGTGAGAAACTCGCCGATCCTCGCCCGTCCAGATCGATTTTTCTTCCAGGACCTAACCGTGCATGGGTGTTCCGAGCTAACGGAATCCTGCCGGTGAAATATTTCGTTCCTGCTTTGGATCGTGGTCGTTTCGTTCTTTAGAGGTGCATCAGCCGCTAACCTCGCCAGCTTCGTCGCGCTTGTCGCGTTTTAATCGAAAACTCGTTGTATTTAACGTTGCGTCTTGTCAGAGATACAGAGACGAAACGTTCGTTTTAAGAAGCGGTTTTCGATACAGTTTTTATGCGTATTTACGTGTCGACGAGCAAAATTTAGAATTAGCAATTTTTATATATATATATATATTCGAACTTGTTTCGAACTTGGCCCACGGCAACCATGTCTCGTCAGAGCGATAACGAAATTTCAAAATGTCTCGCACCACGCGCATCGCATCTCTGTAAAATAATTTTACGATAAACGTTCAAATACCTTCTGTATAGTTTTGTATCAAACGAAAACTAACAAACCCATCGCTGCCGCGATTCTTCTTCCAAAAGGAGAAACACTCGACCGAACGACGCTAGAAAAAAGAAGAAGGAGAAGAAAAAAAAAAGAAAAAAGCTGAAGATTGCAAGAAAGTGGCCGATGGCAAAGCGCAAGAGTACACGGTTGATATTACGAAAAGGAATAAAAGGAATTCGTATCACAGCGGTCCCGCGGCGCTTCCAGCGGCGTTGCGTTCGCCTCTAACGATGCAACGACCTCTCTTCCTCCTTCTTTCTCTATCCTTCGCTTCTTTGCACGCGGTCGTGGCATGTGCATCGGCTAGTGCACCGACGGATCTACAGTTAGGCGAACCGAATTCGCGACAATGAACGAGGAAGTCAGCCGCGCGAGCTGCCTCACCGTCCGACCTATTTTTGGGATCCCGACGCTCGCGGCGCGCAAATTTAAATGGCCGAGCAGCATCAGGCCGGTTTCTTCCGCGGCCCCCGACCGCGCGCTGATTCATCGACTTTTTGGAACCGGAAATCGACCCTCTATTTTCGCCCTGCCGGCAGGGTGAACGGCCTGCGCGACATCGCGTGCCAGCCGAGAAGCCATTCCGATCGACCAGTTTACCACCAACCTTTACGCTCTTATCTCTCATTCAAATATTTTTACACACCTCTCGCGATCGTTCCTTTTTTCTTCCTCCTCTCTATTCCACTTCGTTTTTCTCCGCGACAGTCGCATAGGGAAGTCGTGAAAAGATTTGCCTAGATCGTTTCAGGGGAGGGAAAGTCTTTGGGAACGTGTTCGTTCGGTTCGTTACGGAGAAGTCTGTTTCGTGAATAACTGCGATCATACGCAGCTCTTGTCGTTCATCGTATTTTTAGAAACGTAAGAACTAGGAAACATTTGAGAAGGACAAATTATCGTTGCGATACAGAGCATCGTAAAACGCTTGTGCGAGTTCGACGATTACTTATCCGTCGGGAACAGAGTTACGAAGAACGTCGGACTAAAATCGGAAACTAAGTCGGAAGAAACAGTTTGCGATTTATTTCAGAACGCAGAACGAACGAACGACGAAGCGACTTTGAACGTTTTTACGTGAATTCTCTTTTCGCGTGAGCGCAATTAACCTCGATAGACGTTTCACCCTCTAAATATCGTAAATGTCGCGTCGGTTGTACATGGTCGAACTAAAATTACAAACTAAATCACGAGGAAGAAAAATTTCGGCGAATACGAGGGCAGAGAATGTGGCCATCGAATCGGTTAATCGGGCGAAATTTATTCGCGGCTCGTGTCGGATTCGATCCTCTTGTTCTCACGTTTTCGAGGCGGCGGCGCTGCCCAGTTCTCGTCGATCGATCTCGGCCGAGTGGCCGCGAGGCGTCTCGATCCCCTTCGTTACGTGCTCCCGATTCCGATTAACCCGCTTCGATCCATCGAACGCGAACGCTCGCTCGATCTCTCCGATCCCACCCACGCGATCTCTGCTCGACTTCTCCTTTAAAGGGCACCTGCCGCCCGTGATGAAAGCGAGTTTACGCAGATAACGCGAACAATATCTCCAGCCTGCCCTCTGCAACGACGGATCATTGTATGCAAATCGCATACACGTTTATAGACGGGCCACGCGATTTAGCGCCAGTTTCCACGTCTCTGGGTGTGTGCAAGTATGTCTCAATTCGTTCGAACGACACGCAAGGCGAGCTTTATCGTTATCGGTAGACCGCTGATTTTTGTACGTCTATGGGAAACTTGAAGGCGCCAACGACGACACACAATATGCGAAAATGTATGAAATATCGAAAGTGGAATACTACTAGTTGGGTAATATTCCTGAGAAGCGAAGAAAACGTCTATTTTCATTTCGTCCTTTTTACGTCCATGCGTTCCCTTTTTTAAAACGAGCGATAATTTCTGATATTACGTGCTTACACGTTCGTAAAGTTACACGTTTACTCTCATATACCCTAAAATCACACATTTTTACCTCCAAAGAGAATTTTAGTATCGATCGAAACAATTCCCTTGCCTCTATCTCTCACGTTCGATATTTCTCATCCCAATTTCTATTTGACGATTATTACCTAACGATGCCTTCATCTATCGTCGTGGACGTTTGATTGAAAATATCCTTATATCCTCGCAAACCTAAGGTTTTTCACCTTCGAAAACCCAGTTCAAGCAATTCAGCCTATGCAAAGGCTATGTAGAAAGGCTGTTCGATGAAAAAATTACCTTCGGACTCTAACGTGTTTCACTGGTTTGCCCTATGAAAAGGTTTTAGTGCGATCAGGATAACGATGGTTCGGCGATATCGTACATGGACGCGTGTATCAGAGCCAGAGGCAAGATTCGACGTGGGACAATGGCGGATTTATTCGATTGTAGTTAGGACGTAGCGATCGCTTTCGAGCATGCCGGACGTTAAAGGAAACTTGAACGTGGCCATTACAACCGAAGACAACTACCGCAACGTCGTTAACTAAGGCCAGGAACGAGGCAAAGTACAGGGGCACCGTATTCGTCGACCTTCTTCGGTCATCGGCTCGAGCGGCCCGTTCTTTCGAAATTTCATGCTGCCAGGCGGAAGCTGCTACGATGTCACCTCCCTCCAACGTCAGTGTCCATCAACCACGTATGGCAGCACGTACAAACGGATATGTCCTCTCTCGACGCCTTGTTTTCATTTCTTTCGAATTCTTATTGGCTCAGATATCGATCGTTCGACCAACGAGGCGTTCAACGGCTGTGCAATGTATTTGCGCGCGATTCGCCTTGTTACAGCATTTGTGTATCGATCGACGGACCGTCGCGATCGTCGCGATTTGATAGAAAATTTCAGAGCGCGACAATTCACGCAATACGCAAAGATATAAGAAATATTCAAAGCGGGGTAGCTGTTAGAACGTTTCAAACACTCTGGAGATATGAAACTGCGTAAAAATCCGCGCTCTGCTAATCAACTAGGTCCGTTTGATTGTTTACGCGTATACATAATTATCGATCGTGACAAAAATTTGGTACTGCAAGAGTGACACGTATTAGGTTCGATAGAACAATAAGTTGATTTCCTTGAAACGCCCACGCTGAGTATTATTACTTTCGTATCTCGAGACGCATCTCGAAAAGACGAAGAGGAATTTCTCGTCAACTACAAACACGCGTGTCCTTAGGTTCTTCGAGCAACTTGCAATACTCGATTCTCTAATTTCTAATTCTTAGAAATGTACACGCCAATGGAAATCCGTCGAACTTGTTCCTCGATGCACCTATAGCCCGATAAGAAGACGCCTGGTTCGAAAAGATCAGCGTAGATACTTTTCTCCGGTCTCTGTACGTTGTCCGTCCGCTGGAGTGAAGTTCGCGAAGCGCGGCAGATTCCGCGAGAATGTTCGCGAGCCATCTGAAACAGCTCATCGAATCGCAACCGCGTGCTGCTAGACGCGAAGCAGACGATCGAAGTCGACGTTTGAATATTCATCGACGTTTCAATGGAGGAAACGTCGTCACGTTTCTCGTGTACAATCCTCTGTCGCGTCGTTTCTTACGATCATTGATGCACGGCCGACGAAGGACCGCAGGGTCTTCCGTGCATCGGCAAGTTCCGGATGCCGTAGCGCGCAGCCAAAAGGGAAACGCGCGTAATTCCCCCTTACGAAACGAAAGCGGTCGAGTTGTTCCGGCTAGCGAGCTCCGAAGACCTTGACCACCGTGGCCGTTCACGGAGACGGTGGCCCGGTATTTTTGACGCGATACTCATTGCCGAGACACGCCGAGGAACAACAACCGGCGGCCATTGACCCGGTGCTGCCGTGAACCGCTCGTGGCGTTACGAAGTCGTGCAAAATAATTTCGTCAAGGATCTTTCGGTGGAACGGTCACGTGGACGCCGACACTGGCACCGTTTCGTGGAATTTCGATGGTGCGACACGGTCAGGGGGAAAACGAGCCGAAGATTTCCGAACCGTTCGGAAGATCGACTGTTCGATTTCTTTCTGTTTTTTATTCGTATCGATCAACGCGTTCGTTATCGGTATTCATCGTGGGCGATACACATACGATCGATCGAACGAGGCTGCGATAATAGGGGCTTTGAACGATGTGACGTTGCGATGGTGTGCTACACGTTCTCGATACGATACACGCTGCTTGCAATGCTGAATTAGCAGAAGACCGGTGTTTTGCGTGTACGCGTGTATTACGATGGTTCTCAGTGACAGAGATGTTCGTCGCCTCCGCTTTGTCGCTTGGAATTTCTAATACGATCGACCGATAATACGAAAGTCGATACGACTGTGTTGATAATCAAAGACACCGGCCTTTTCCGCAAATCCACCTACGACACCAGAGTTCTGACTTCTACCATCCTGAAAATTCCAACGTGACGATCGATTCGACGCGAATGACAGCACACGGCGCTAACGACCAAAGACGCGATCCTACTTTCAAGCAATTCATCCGGCCGTGCCGATCGAATCGCCACACGTTTCGTCGATTTGAAACTTTTACGACGCTCAGACGACCCGTTCGCGACTCGTTACTACGTTTCGCTACGTCCCTCGCCCGAACGAAGCTCGGATCCAGCCCGATGAAGCGAGAGCTGCGACGTTCGCGAAAGCTCGACAGAAATCGCGACGTACCGTAACGAGGAGACGATCGAAACCCGAAGAATCGGAAATACGTGGAATTCCCGACACGATCGTTACTGGTGACGATATACTAATGATCGAACACGCGCGCCAAGCTCGTCCACCGTGTTCATTCATAACGTCGGTCGACAGCTAGTTAGACGTTTCGGCGGGTTGGATGTCCGAGGATGACAGAAAGAGAAAAGAGAAGAGGGCAGGCAGAAGGGAAGGAAGGAAAAAAAGATCGTCCTCGCCTGAAGGTGTCACTGACTCCCGTACGTAGGTGATCGACCTCCATGGTCCCCACCTTGCACGCTACGCTGAGAACCTCCGTCCCTTACCTTCGTCTCGTCTCTTCCTCTTTCTCGGCCTGTTGGCACCGTTGCCCCTCTTTCCTCTGGCCGTCTGTGAACGCGTACACGCCAGTGACGTAACGCCGGTTATTCAACCTGGTTGTTCAACCTGGCCAGTGACGAAATGCCAATGCCCACGCTCCGCTCCGCGAAAGTTCCTTTTTTGCCTGTACATCGCGGCTGCCATTGTCCGACAAGACGACACGAAACGGGGCAGGAGGGGAGATGCGTACTGTTCCGGATACGGATGCGGTGGAATTCGAAGGAGATTCCTTCGAGGACGAAGCGGCGCGCGAGCGAGTCGCCTTTGTTCGCGGAATACGCGTCGTTCTTGCTTGGCGATAGAATTATCGCAGCTGGCGATTTACAACTTCTCGCACGGGGGTTTGACGAATCTCGTGAAACAGAAGCGGTCCGTTTTCTGGGAAACGTAAGCTGCGTAACGAAAGCTCGTCCTCCTGCGAGAATTATTATATATTTCCCGGAAGCGTACATTTTTCCTACAGCCTTCTCATTTCCGAACTCATCGGAGCCATCGAAACGATCGATTCGTCATTTTTTCTGAGAAATCGTCCAAATTTACGACGACGCGTGTGTTCGTAAAGACGAAATTTTGTTTTTTTCCCTCTTGTTTTACGTATCTTTTCGTATATCTGCGAGTGATACGCGCGAGATTGTAACTTGCAATGGAAGCAACGGTGTACAGATTCTTGCCAAATATTTCTGAGAAACAGTACGTTGCCGTTTAGTTAAGCTGTATTTACGTAACGTTCCAGGGGTTATTCTAACGGGAAGCGGATGTCGAGGCGTTTGTCGCTGAAGGGAGCTTCCGCTTGGCCTCGAACACGGTTCTTCGTAGAAAGAAGATTCTTGTCAATTGGGAAAACTTTGAAGTTAGTTTGAGATTCACAAGTCGCAAGCGTGCGCTGTCCTCTGTGCAGCTGCCACCTATTTCACAATCGCAGACTAAGTAATTTCTTTCCAATTTTTCTAATTTACGAGCCTCTCTAACGAATAAGCGATTCGTGCGAAACATTCGTTTTCTCTCTCTCGTTGTTTCGTTTTCGCGCAAGATTCGCGTCAAGTAAAAACGAAATATTCGAGAAAACAGGAGATCCATAAAGTCTATAGTTGTAAATTCATAGGTTCCAGGTTGTTGATCGCGTAAGCTGGCGATTCGTCGAGGAACGAGGTAATGTCATCGTTTGGTTTCATCGGAGAAAGAGAGAAAGTTGCGCGGCACAGCCAGACCGACGTCTAACACGAATCTAACGCGACAGAAGCGGAGGGGGCCATCGGGTAAAGGGGTCAGTCAGCCTAAATCCACAGGGCCTAGACCGAGCCGTGAATGAAAGTGTTTACTGTTTACAGTCGTTACTTTCGGGCTTTGCCACCGAGTTACCATGGCCTCGTTAGAGGCCGTTAGAAACTGCCGATTTCGATCGTTCGATCGGAAGATCTTAGAACTGCGTTACAACTGAAGATATTACGAAGTGTCTTTTATCTGCGAGTCGAAATAAAATAATTACTTCCACGTTGATCCTTCACTTTTAATTTTGTTTAACCTTTCATTCGGACACTTCTCTGCGCTCGAGCAATCTTGATCGATCTTTCGACAGCACCGAATTAATTTTTTCATCGAATATCTTTAAAATACTATACGCAGGTGAAATAAGCAAAATACACTGTCGTTCCGATAATTAGGTGCACTGTTCTAATAGGAAGAAACACGAAGAATCGGCTTTTCAAATAGTTTCGTCGGCCAAATGTCCCAAACGTCCACGTCTGACGAAACGCTGTCCGAATCTACTGCGTCCGTCTCGACTCGTAACTGGGCGTTTCAACGAATTCGGGATACAACGTTATACCGCGGAATAATTCATAGCGTTCAAACGAAGATACCGACGAGCGTGTGACAAGCTGCTAGATATCGCTTGACTCGCACGCTACGTCTAAATTCTTAAACGCGTCTCTTCACCAAAGGCAAACTTAACGATAGAACGATAATTTCAATAAACCGTGACGATCTTAATAACTTTAATTTACGGATCGTATGAAATACGACTTCCAAGCAATTTACGCATCTCGTCCACGGATGAAAGAAGAATTAACTCGCGACGAAATGTTTCCAATACCCTCGATATCCCAAAAATCCTCTACTTACTGTACCATGCGCTACCATCATATCACAACTAACTATAAATTCATCCTTTTCTAATACATGTATCGCGTATTCCAATATACAAATAATATTATATGTATCAGTACGTACGAGTATTATCTGTGTTACGATAAACGTGAAAACGGGACAAATTTATAATACATTCGCCGGGCATCCTCGAATCCCTCAGATTCATCAAAATTTCACGTTCGTCGCCCGAGAGAGGAGCGGAAGGCTGGAGCGGGTGTTCGATGGTCCTGGCACACGCGTGGCCATCGACGATTCCGTTAGCCGGCAGGATCCTCCTGCTGGCGTACGCGTCAAGGATGCGGGAACGTTTGCCGCGCGGTGAGTGACCTATGGCTCCTCTTGCCGAGCTCCTCGCCCTCCACGGACATTCCGTGTCAACGCACTTCGTTTATGTGCGCGCCACCGTGTCCTCGTGCTCGCGCACGTGCACGAGCCACGTACCCGCGAAAATGGGACCGGTTTTCGGCTCGCGACAACTCCTCCAACGCGCCACGAGAAAGAAGAAGAAGGGGAAGCAGAGACGAAGAATGGTTACAAAGGCTGGCGTTATATTTTGCAAGTTGAGACGGACGAGCTAAGCTTTCAGCGAGCAGCGACGTCGAAGCCGCGTATTTCCTATTTTGTCGATCTCGATTTTTGTCAAGTGGCAGTTCGTAAGTTGCGAGCCAACGACGAAGAATATTTCCTTTTCCTTCGTCTATTTCCACTTTGTTTCTTTACGTTGCCTCGACCATCTCGCTGCTGCAACCGTAACAATACGTTCTGTGAAATGCGTGCCCGCCGAACCGAACCGGTAAATTTATGAATTCCGCGTAGCGTATAATCGATTGATCGTAAGATTTATTCACCACCTATCTTGCGATATATATTCCAAGCAAGGAGTTAAATGTTCTCTAACGATAAGCTTGTACCGTGTGTAAGTTTCGTCCACGGTCTTGTACAGGAAAAGCGAGAAAATCGCTCGTGGCTGGATGTTTCGAGTAGATTCACACGGTGCTGGGCCTGACGCGAAATTTCCAAGTGTCCGGCCCGTGAAACTATTTGAAAGAACGATTCTTCAAATTTCATTTTATTAGCAAAATGTACTCGACCATCGAAAAACAAGATAGTGCGTTGTTCGCGTGAATTCCGTACGATATCCAACATCGTCAGATCGAGTCGGACCTGCTGGAATACGAACCAAGGTTATCGGCCACGCGCACTTTTCGCGTAACAGTGACGTAAGAGAAGCAGTTTCAAAGCGAACGGGGATAGGCCGTTGGGCAATTTTAGAGAAAGAGGAAGGAGGAAGAGAAGAAGAAGTGGACGAAGATACCGTGAGAGGATGCTAGGAGAGTAGGCGCTTTTTACTGTTGATTAGCGTAACGGTGAATCCTTAGGCGAGATCGCGGAAGGCTACCGTTCAGGGTTCACCGAGATACAAACCGAGGTTCGCCGAGTTATTAGCGTGAAACGCGATAATCCCAGCTACTCGAATACGTTTAATTCTGCATTTTTTTCTATTCTTGTTCGCTCGAGCAGAGAATAGCGCTGTGGTTCTATGGTTTTCTCTGCGATACCGGAAACTTTACGCTGCGCGATTTCTGACGTTGTTTAGAAGCGGTTAAACTTTCGCGAAGAATCGAACTAACGTCGGTAGTAAAATTGTATACACGCGCGAAGATATACAGAAGCAATCGTAGAACGACAACGACGTATTATCGCGGACCGAGAAACCAACGCATTAATCATCTTTCCAGCGTCACCGAGTTCTTAAGCAATGCTTCCAAAACGAACAAAAATACGCTACTCCGTTACATCCGAACATTCGGTATATCCATTTATCGCCAACCGATCGCCTTTTCCACGCGTGCAGTTAATTTGCGATACTTGCTGCTAAAAGAATCCAACGTGTCACACACGTGCAAAGGTTGGTTCTTAACCGAGACTGGGTGAATTCCGACTGACGCAGATATCTCGCGCCTGGTATAATACGTTTTAACGCACAGTTAAGCTTAAGCTTGTAATTATTAGAAGTTCAAATTAATTACGAATTTAAGTTGATTCGTAGCGTTGGATTTCTTCCACAAATTCGATCGTCGCGTAGGTAAAGCGTCTTTTCGTTCGATTCTTTGTTCCATCGCTACGAAATAACATATTTCACGCTCGCGATAATGGTACTACGTAGCTTGTGCTGGGCGAACGTTAAAGGTCGACCAGCCTGACGTTCAAGAAACAAGAGAAAAAGAGGAACAAACGATGGTATGGCCGCTAATCGCCGAGTAAACGTAGCTCACGGTTTGGTCGTCGGCATATTTATGGGTCAGCCGCGTCAATGAGGAATGTGCGCGCCAAAACAACCGCGCCAAAACCGACGCGTAGAACGAAACCAGGAAACACAGAGAGAGGCCGCAAAGTGGAACGAGCGAACGAGTCGAGGGCAATGACCGGCTTCGTCACTCGGGGGCCGACCTGAAATTTCATTAAGGGCGTCCAGCCATTGCGCAAGAGATTAGGATCGTCACGGTGTTTACACGCCGAGGCAGACAAGAGACCAGCCAACGGGACAACTTCACGATCATTCAACGTACCATGGTGTCTTGGCCCATGGAAATTTTCCAATCCGCCCAACCGTACGGTATACAGTTGCTCACGAAAGTATCAGAACGCTCGTGGAAACATCGTACGAGCACGCTACGTACGTTGTACGAGACGAAGTGAAATTTCATTAACGCTGCAACGAGAGTCGAACTCGCGATTGCATCGGTAAACTTTTAATTTCGAACTTTCGCGATGTTTATCGCGCGACATATTTGCGTTTCCCGGGATTTTCATGATCCGAGGTTTTTGGCGGATTTGAGAGTTTCAGCTATTCGCAAGAAGCGAACTGCAATGTTGGCGAAACGTTCGAACGCGAATATGTGAAATATAACCGGCAACGTTAGAAAATTTTTACTAAATATGCGTTTGTAATAAATACGTCCAGATTGGTTCCAAATTTGTTCGACGCAATCGCGATGGTCGCGTTTCATTGTTAAATTTGTTACGTTGTTAAAGAGATAGAAACGTACGAACGTTGCGTGGTAAGTATTCGAATACTCTCGCGAGCCGCTGTATGCGTATGGATATACTTTGCTCGAGACGTTTCTTCTCGGATCTCCAAGGTATTGCCCAGATTGTTCGAAAAGTACAGAAAGCGGAGAAAGTTTGGGGACTGGAATATTGAGAAATAGGAGGATGTAGAAAATTCTACTTGCCGATTTGGCAATCTCACAGAAGGAACAAGCAAGCAATTTGTAACAGTAAGAGGGATATTTTGTTATCGATGAACGCGAGGCAATTTTCTTTCGCCGAGAATTATTTCCTATCGGTGACAGTGGAAGTGACACGATTAGAGATGCAGAAAATTACGACTAAATTTAATTAAAAAATTCCCTGTTAACGCATAGGATCTCGTAATTAAAAAGCCTATTCGTCGTACTTAAGCGTGATCGTCGCAAGTGTCCTTCATAAATACTAATTACCGCTAAAAGGCGTCGGAAAGTTAGAGGATCCCATCGAAGGAGAGAATCGAAGAGAGGAAGTGATTAATCAAACGCTGTTGCGGCAATGCTGAATGTGTGGAAAGTATCGTGGGACGATACCATTTTGCAGAACGCGAAGCACTGCTAATGGCAGGGGATACGAGGCAGATTCGACGCGAACAAATAGGTGGATGATCGAAAATAATCCGAGTTTCGCAAGGCGTTTCGGTCCAGCGCGGATAGCAAGGCCGTCAAGGTCCCAGGTATCGCTCGATCGCGGCCTATTTGTCGACAGAGAAATAATGTACCATCTATCTCATACGGCGAATCTCCAGGAGGAACTGGATTTTCGTTCCCCGAGAATTTCGATTCCTCGTCTACTAAACTTGGTTCTGAAAACAGTTCTCGTTTCCGCCACATCGTGATATTAGTTTTCCTGCATCTACGTATGACGCAATTTAGTATAGTACATCGTGTTATTTGTCACAGGTTTGGGATCGGTATGTATTTCGCGGAAGGTACGTTAATATGAAGTTAATTCATACTATATCGATGAACGAGAGAAAGAGAGGAGGAAGAACTACGAAACGAACTAATTCGCTTAAATCAACAAGCAACCGTATAACTATCACATCTGAAAGTATGTTTCTACTTTTCCATCCTGTTCGGCGCAATGGTAAGGTTTGGTCGCGATACTGATTCGATAAATCGATATATCACGACCTTCGGGCGTGACCGTTTATCACGATCTCGCATGATTTACGCGGAGCTTCGACCACGTCATAGTTTACGCTAACGATCAGATATTACATTTTTACGGAAAGCTTGCATGCGCGTGGCGAAAGTAACGGCGGCTCGCGACTGTACAGTTTACTTTCAACCGACGATTCGAAAGTCTTTCCCCGACGCGAAACAGTGAAACGATTAACGCATTCCTCTTTCACTTTCCGCCTATTCATCGGCCATTTCTACTCATTGTCACGAGCCAAACTTCGACACCGGAGTTAATTCGACTTGCAAGAACGCCGGACGATCGTCGTTCTTCGGGCAATCTTTGGAGAATTTGACGAATCGCGTATCAAACGTAAGCTGCCGCAAATATTACGGCACCTGCCGATTCGTACCATTTCACGATAAACAGACTGCGAATGTTCGCGCGTAAATACAAAATTATACGAAACGTCCAACGTAGAATCTGTATATTGAATCTGTAAATTGAAATATTAGCTTGTCCGGAAAGTTTCTCTCGTTTTAGAGGGAAACGACGGATGCACATTTTTTCTTTCATATTCCTTGATCGAATTACGTATGATCGTGATAATGATCGAAACGGAAGAAAACGGATCGTACGTGATTGAAATACGTGAGTAAAATAATAGAAGAGGAAAAAATGTCGCGCGTCTATTGTTTCCTCGTAGAACGAAAGAAACTTTCCGGACAACCTAATACTTTGACTGTATCCGCACGAATACGAGTCCGTACGAAAGTGCGCGATCTGATCACAGATCCTCGTTCGCGCGATATGCGCTTTCTAATTTCGCCAGAACGTTCCAACGTGTAAATATAACGAGCAGGTCCAAACACCTCTAGCCAGCCCGAGAATCTTTACTCATTTTTATATCTTTATCCTCATAACGAAAAGGAACGAGAAGCTTAAATAGATAGAAATCTCTTTCGCGCACTAGATATCATAACGAGTACTCGGCATTCAATATTTCCCATAGTTTCCCATGCTACGTGCGTTTATACGTAGCTGCGCACATTTTCCCATAAACGCGCGAAAATCCGCCGTGCGCTTACAGCAAACGCTGCATCGTGTCTCGAGCTCTGGAAAAGAGGGAGGGTCGTCGCGTGGGCAAGCTTGGAAGCTGGTCCCAGAGTCCCTGTAAAGTCCCATCGCTGATATAAGCGGGCACGAGCGGCGTCTCTAACGCGTGAAAGTAAGAGCCGTCTCCGTGTGCGCCGGCCTTGATTCGGCTGGGGTTACCGTCCGACATCCAGGACGGCCGAGGCCCGTTTCACGTTGCTCAACAACAACGCTGGATATCGTAAAAGCTGCCGTTCGTGACGAAATTCCTCTTACCGGCTCTTTAACGCCAGCCTTCGAACCTTTTAGAAGGGGACTCTTTAACGTCTACCTATATCTACCTGTATATATATATCCGATTTAGCTGTTCAGCAACGTTCGTCGGATTAGGGGTGTCTTTCCTTGCGGCTGTTTCAGCGGCCACTCGAGGCGTTGTTCCTATGCAGATGAGATTCGTAGGTGGGAAAAGACGACAGTACGCGGAGGTGCATAAATTCTGTTCACGGACTCGTTTGATCTGGTGGATTTTCTAGGGGTTAATGGCGGCTCGAACAGGGTCACTGCTGGATTGGTATCTGTTCCGGACATGTTGCTTTATTTTGTACAGCGTAGAAGCGGTTCGTTTCGCGAAGCAAGATTTCTATTATTTCGTGCAACGTGGTAATACAAATTGTTATATAAAGCTTCGGTGACTATGGTATTTTACGAAACGTAACAGTATTATGTAACAGGGTTTGAGTTCAATTGTCGTATAGAATACAGCAGTGGGTTGCGCTACGCTAGCGAAAGTAAAGAAATAATAGTACCAAGCAAGTGGTGAATAGTATTAGATCATCCCGGAAGCATCGTAATTTCCCTGTGAACCGAACTCAAATCGACATAATTGATCATGACGGAAATTTTCTAAAACGAAATCTAGCAAACTCAATTGTAAGATGATAAACGATTCAGCAGACGGATAGCTACATTACAATTTCTTACTTAAAAGAAGAAGTCATGGTATTTGACAAAAATTGTCACAAATGAAGCCGTGCGTTGATATAAAGAATTCTTCGTATTTTTGATCAATTCGAAAAATTCTGGGAATTTCGCTATACGGTACACCGATCGAAACGATAATCGAAGGTACGTATAAAACGATAACAATCATCGCGAAGTTATCCTTAGAACTAACCAGGGCAGAAATTTTCTAATCTAGAACACATTGATATTAGGCAATTATACGCAGTATGTGGAATATTAAAAGGAATGGAAAAAAAAAAGAAGGCTTAAAGGATATTGTAGTTACCGAGGAATGTATTCCACCTGCAACCGCAAATCGCCTGACCGCAATCTACGCCGCTGTATCGACATGTATAATGATTAAGAAATTGTGTACAAGTTATTCAGTCGTTATTGCGAGTGAATCATTGCCGCGACATGTAAATCTATAACAAAGAAGTCAATGTATTAGCGGTGTCCCTGGTGGAACCGGGATAATCAAGGACGCGCGTGCGTCACAGCTTGAAACTGAGCCCCTTTTCCACCTATGTAGATCTAACGTCCAAGTTACACCTACTGCTCCAGTTTCAGTGGAAACGGATTCCTATGTATTTCCACTCTAACGAAAGAAACTATCCACATACGATACCCCGATTTTCATCGAATTTTACAGATTCGTACTTCAGCCAAAAATATTCCACGTATATCTCTTCTACCGGCTGTCGTTCGGATCCTGAGGGTGAAAATAGCTAACAGATTATAATTGGCGATCGAGGGCATAGCTTCTAAAATATTCTAAAAGCTATCGAAGATAGAGGATTCGTATTCATAGACGAATTTTACGTTTCTGACCGGCGAATAATATATTGAAGATCACGAGCTTCTGCTAATTTATCCTATCCAAATATTTTCCGATCTTTACCTAAAGTTTGTTTGCAGGAGATTCGTTTCTTCTTCCTTCGTACCATTCGCGAAGATATAAATACACAAGCTCGCAGCGAACGACTCAACACCCTCATCTTCTTGCGATACGTGGACAGTGGCTTTCGTTTACAGTCTGAAGATACAAAATCGAGCGCGATGCACGTAACGCGAAAGGATATATAAAATACCCAGAGCACGATACTTTCTACGATAGCCAGCGAATCGAAACAATTTTCTATGCAGGTTCTGCGTTCTTAACCATATCGCCGAAGATCCGAATTCGCGCGAAAATCCGCAGTCGAGAAAAAAGCGACATAGCGAAAAGAAAAGACAGGGGGAAAGAAACGACCGAACGAGAGAAAGAAACGTGGCGAGGACGACGAGGACTGCTTTCTCCACGGAGGAGCAGACGCAAGCAGCCAGCAAGCGGCAGTAGCTAGCAGCAGGTAGTAGCGATCGAGAGTAAAAGCGGCTGGGTAAGAGCGACGAAGAGACGTGGACTGGTGCGACAGAGGACGAAGAACAGGGAGAAAGGTGAAAGCACTCTCACCTCGCCTCATAGCCACGGAACGATCTTTTCGGTTTTTACGCCGTGCTCCTCCGAGAATACGATCCGCCTGGCGCCTCGGGGACTTCGTCCCAGTTACGTGGCCGAGCCACGCTTCCCACCGCGATTCATCATCCTGATCGAGAAGAGTGCCTCTTCAGCTCGTGCACGCGCCGCCACGTGACGCGTCCGGCCATTCCGCGAGAACTGCCTTCCATAAATTCCAGTCGACCGTCTTGCGATTTCGTATCGATTACGGTCGGATTAGGCTTTAGAGATAATTAGGTGTTGCGCGTTTCGCGCTAGGCGTTGGAACTGTGGGTTTCGCCGGCCAGAGGTGATTATAAAGCGATCTAGGTGGGGAATGGAGGTGTTGGCGGTTCGTGAAATTGGACGATCGGGATTAGCGCAGCGAGCGTTCGGCAGAACATAGATGAGAAAATCAGGACGCTGGAATTGTAGTCCGCAGGAAGACCGGCGAACGTAGAGTCGCGTTTGCTTGGGAAATTTGTTCTGTTGTTTGAAGGATCAGAATATGGAGATATTAGGAGATTGGAAAACTAGGGCGAAGGCGAATTTTTGTCCTTCGTGACGATTTAAAGCGTAATCGAGAAATTCAAATACTTGGAAGACTCGAGAGTTAGGAAATTGGAAATTTGGGAAACTAACGTAAAGAGATATCGAGAGAAAGAGGATATTTAGTATTTTGGTACTTGAGCTGGAGATTTTTTGCACGATAAGACATTTGGACGGTCGACGTACCAGAGAATTATAGAAATGAGAAAATTAATGTTAACGAATGTAGAGTAGTATTTGTTTAACAACGATTCGCATTCTTCGAAACTTGCGAAATTGTAATAAACGAGAAGGCAAATATTTGGAAAACCAATACGATGCATAACACGACTGATCCTAATTAGGAAGCTGAGAAAATAATATAAAACGTAAAAGATCGTATTATGGAAAATCTTTGTTCATGGCGATATTCGTTAAATCATAACGAGGAGGGGGATATGCTATGCAAATTGAGTGGGTGGAGCTTGCTTGACCCCATTTAGGCAACCTAATTAAATGTGCAACTCAGTTTATAATGGTAGGTTGGAATAACTGTTATGAAACTGTAAATGGTCAGATCGATGTGAAGAATAGATAATAAAGTGGTGAACGGGGTTTATTATGGCCAGGTGCGAAATTGCTACGATCGATACGTGCATTTTCGGTGCACACATTCCATTTAAGCATAACGACTGCAGAGCGTGTAAAACAAGCAACACAATGCGTACGTTACATGCTTCGATAAATTTCACCATTAATAAAAATGAAAGATATGTATACATATTTGCAGTTTCTTAAATCACTGAACCACATACCATATATTCAACCAATAATTATCACGTTCCTTTATAAACTAATACAATATATTTCTAAGATTATTAACCATATAAGAACACCTACTTTGAGACGCGATTCGATTAAAATCAAAAATAAGCAAAAAGGAAAACCGGCGATCTAGACAATAAAATGAGAAGGAGCCTCGTCGCCGAATCTGATAGAACTTGTTTTAAACTCCTTATCGATACGCATAAATGATAGGAAAAATTAAAAAAAGAGTAAGCAGTTTACACCGAGCGATCGTCAAAAAAAAAAAAAAAAGAAAAAAAAAAAAGAAAAAATGGAAAGCATCCCAGAAAAATTTGTCTACAAATAAAGCTTTCTGCGAGTAAAGTTTTCTAGAAATCGACCGAAAAAGATACGCGTGTCGTGTCTGAGCGAGGTCGCGTAATCGCGTTACCTGTCGCCGCGATCGACTTCCGGAAGTGGCGTCATTTCGTCCGAAAGAACGCTGGATGTCGGACAGTTTTCAGCTAGGCGGGAGTCTTGAATAGCAAGCGAAGGGATAAAGAGACCTCGATAGCGGGCGTAGACCTCGCGAGCGGTTCTGTTGTAGTCATAGAACAACGGCCCTGAGCCTTTGTGAAGCGTTGCGAAACACAGCGAGCCAGGCCGCCGCTGGTGCACGCTCGTATCTATTATTGCGTGATTTTTTTTTCTCTTTTCCTCCGTCTCTTGGGGGCCTCAGGGCCGCGGAGAGTGTAGCCTTCCATCGGGATCAGGTGTCCGGTTCGCGCGCGCCTACTCGCCTTAGCGGATCGATTAAAATGGTATTAAATGGGCGACGGGCGCATAACGATCTCTCGTCGAACTAGCCGAGATGAATAGAGCCACTCGGGGCTCGTTCTTGATCGACGGAGTACGCAAGTACATTTGGGGAAAGAGAGGATGTCGAACAGGTGACTTATTGTTCGTATTGTGGTCGTTGACTGGTGTTTCGATGGCGAATTGGCAGCCAGAGGAGGAGATCGAAATCTGGAAGAATTAACGTGAAAGAATTAAGCAGAATTGAACAGTCGGTCTCGTAGAAATTTCTTCCGAGAGTCGGTTTCGAGTGTCGATGCGAATGTTTCATACGAGTGATCGTTTTCAAACGCTTGAAGTATCCACTTGAGTCCGTTGAGTAGAGTAACTTTTGAACAAGACGCCTGACTATGTACGGTTTGTTCTAATATTTCCTACGAGTATTTTGGGATACCGCTTAAAACGTCGAGTAAATATTAAGTGTATATTTATTTCAAATGTTCCTTATGTAAAATCGTATAGAATAGAAGAAATGTGTTTTCGTGTTGTACTTCAGTCACACGAATGGTCCACGTCAACGAAATTTCACGACCATGATCCGTATCGATAACCAAATATATACGTGCTCCCATATATGTACTTAGGAAATTAATAGTCGTCGTTCATTATATTCAATTACTGGGAATATTTTTAAACAGAATCTTTTACTCGTCGTATTAAGAAACGTATATAAACGATATACTTGATCTTATTTTGGATCATTGTTCGATCGAATAGAAAAATGTCACGAATTTAGGATTTTAATTCCAGTGGAAATGATTTTCATTATCGAGAAGCGGATCGTTTCTGGTACACGATGTTAACGAGCGATGGTAGTTGAGAGAGGGAAGTAGAGTAGCTACGTGTTGAACGCGACCGTCGCTCAACAGGACTAGATGCTTGGCTCCTGACAGATAAATGCTTTTATGTAATGCTGCCAGGCCTCTAGTCTGGATAAAGAGAAGTAAAACCATTGCGCAATGACCCCGTTGCGCGTTTCGGCCAGGCCGTGTTGGGAAATCCATCGTGTCGTTAAAAAAGTGGGCCATCGGCACATTCTTGTTCCACGAAAACAAGCCGCGATGCAACACCCAATACGACCTATATCGCCATCTTCATAATCGAATCTCGCCCCGTTTCGTCTCCATGAAACTCGAGCTTATTTCAAAGCAAACGATTTTTGCGATACCTTTGTAATATTTTCCAAGAGATACAAAACTTTATAGAACTCCCAAGCTTTTCTTCGACGTTAATCGGCGATTATCGAATACTCGGAAATTTCTAAAATTTCGCATCGAATTCTAAAGATCCTAAACCTCCGTGTCTGTTGCATCACATTAACCGATAATTATCAAAAATTCCTACATTCCGAAATTTTGCATTGAATCTTACGGTAAAAGTTACAAACGTCCGAATTCGCTATCCCACGCTATGCAAATATTAATATTTTTATCGAATTATGTATGATCCAACAACAGCATTATCCAACGATAAAAAATGTTGTGCATCTATTATTTCCTTATAAAACGAAAGAACCTTTTGGGACAACCTAGTATCTTTATCGATAATTATCCGATATTCCCAAATCTCAGAAATTTTGTTCTTCTCGGTTCTAAAGTTCTTTGTCCGTTGCAACGCTGTATCGCAGCTTCGTAAAGCATTTTAATTAATAATTATCCAACGTTCCCAAATGCGTGAAATTTCGCATTCGACAAAAAAAAAGGTGTGACTTAAAACTTGCATTATAATTACCGAAACAGCTGAAGCGACGCTAGGGAGATCGAAATTGGCGCTAAATTATCGGAACGCGCGCCGCGTCGCGATCGCAGTGATTTTTTCCGCGAAAAGCCGGTGAACTTGGGGAATCACCGAGTGGCGCGCAAGCGAAACGCGAACGTTCGCAGCGCCATCGGGTAGCGAATTGGCCAAGTTGGTTGACAGGTACGCATCGGTTCGTGGACGCTAGGTGGCAGGTAGGCTGGCCGTGGTAGCGGGCAATGTCAATGTCAATGAGCACGTGAGCCCCGCTCGAGGAAAAATCGATACGCTTCAGTGTCAAAGCTTTTCCCGGCGAAACAGAGGTAGCTGCATACGCGAGAACAAGCCCGGGAATAACCGAAGGGATGGTTTATGCAATTTTTACTTAGATCCTCCTCTCGACTCTCTATACACGCATAGACACTTGCGTGTTACAGCCTCGTCTCGAAAGCTTCGTAACTTATTCATTTATGAAAGAAATCAGCCTCGTGCATGTTGATCGCAATTGACGTTATTTTAACGCAATTGACGTTATTTCGAGGAAAGTATCGTGGTATTTGACGATCTAGAACGAGGATGACCGATAAGGTTCGTTACTAAATAGAGAACCGATTGCACGGCCGTTGATCAAAGCCACGTCTCGAATATAAGATCCGCTTTAAGAAGGAGTTATTCCGAGAAAATTTGCGAAAATCGGCGTACAAATTCTCCATGTAACTAGCACACAGCGTGTTGGCCAACGAAAACATTACCAAACAGACATACGAAAACGTACCTAACCCAAGACGTCTCTTCGACAGATATGCCGAATCCTGATTACGCAGCACGAAATATCTGGATCCTGCGCGGAGCAGAGTCCCGCACCGACCAAAAATAGCTTCGTCGTACAGCATGGAATCATCATCCCATCCCATCACGCAACCCCTACCCTATCGCATCTGTCACCTAACTCCCCCTAGCACCGAAAAACATACGCAATCAGGCGCAATCACGAAACGATTCTGCCGATTCGATTAAAATATGTCGTGTTTCACAGGTGGTCTGTCAGACGAGTAAATCTCGTCCTCGAATCACGTAACCTTCAACCCCCCCCCCACCCCCACCCACTTGTCAATAAACAAACATCAAGGCGTAACAATGAACCAGCACAACGAAACGTCGCAACACGATGAACGTAACGACGAATACGAGTGACAGCGGAATTGACGTTCGTGTTTCCTGTCGAAAACACGCACAGAGAAACGAGAAAATAAAGGGAGGAACGAACCTTTGATGACGCGTTGATGATACCTCTCGGGATTCTGCGTCTCGTTGACCGCGATGGTGGCCTCGCACACCTCTGTGGGATAGAGAGGACCGCCGTTGTTCATGGTGTGATCGACGATCCCGGTTTCGGGTGGATCGTCGCTCGCCACGTTCGCTGACATACTCGTGTCGCACTAAATGACAACGTGTCGGACACTGTCGGTGTGCCACAATGGTAGGCGCACCGCGTACTCTCCAGGGTTGATGTCCATGAATGGGGTGGTGGGGTTGCTCGAGCGGGTGAGAGCCGAGAGCCGCGGGTTCCGCGCACGCGCCACCGATAAACCCACGCGATCTCCGGCCGAACGAACGACCCTTTCGTCTTTCGCGGATACCTCCGGTGCTCCGGTGTGGCCGCGCTTCCTTTGCGTAGGATTGCGATGACGCACGCGGCTCGTGTTTGCGCCGGGACACTTTTACCATCCGGCTTTTTTACTGTTTTAGTTGCAACCAACGGGGGGTTGAAACTGCGACGGGAGACGCGGCTAGATATTTACAGCGCTGGCTATTTTTTCAAGCCCGTGCGCTCGTGTTGTCACAGGTGACTGGCTTTTATGGGCGCGGAATTCGACGCGGCTCGACGTTGACGATGGTAAAGATAGAGGGGAGTCGGACGCGCAGTTTAAGCATTTTACGACGGTTTTGTTCGAGTTTCTGACACGCTATGCACGTTTCCAGCACCATTATTGTATAACTCGTGTTGCTATTTCGGGATTGAGCTTTTTCTTTGTCGGCATTCGTACTGATAATAGAAACATACTGTCTAATTATGAAACGAAGCGCAGAATTTCGATAGAATACTGTATGGGATATTTTAAATATTTTTGGAAACTTGTCTTTGATCTGTAGTAATATTGGTGATGTTTTTTTTTTTTTTTTTAGCGATGTTTACGTGTTTTGGTTGTTGTTGAACGAATGTATATTATCGATATATGCCTATCTAGGTTTACGACGACCAGGCGTAGGCTAGTTTAATCTGCGATTGATTTGCAAGTTACTTACAGCCAAGCGTGGCACAGCTAGCAGCAAAGAAAGCGAAGATTTTCACTTACCTGTAACAGAAAAACATTGTACCTTATTAGTAATTGAAGACAAACAAACGGTTAGGAAAGAATCGAAGCCATTAATAAGCAAACGAGGATGTTTAGTCCGATTTTTTATTGAAAGACTTTTATCCGACTGATAAATACGTCGCTTTTGTCCCAGTATTTCCGTTATACTGTCAGGCATCGCGTACAATTGAACATCGTACTTACCTTTATATTACCGCGTACTTACAAGTGGGCCACGCGACGCCAGTCGTCCAGGAATAGACGCATCTCATACGAAGTGAAATTTACCGATAACGCGTTTACAGTGCGAACGCTAATTTTTCCAATTGTTTCTCGTTAGAGTTCGATCTCAGACAGGAGCAGAGAACGTTGTTTTTAAAAGTATATTTTTTACGAGTTTCTTCTTACTTATCTTACTAGTGCGTTAAGGATTCTTACGTCAATTCGTGTTTTCATAAATAAAACAAGATATAATTCTAACGTTATCGATATAGATATTTTCTGTCTATTCGCTACGTAATTTATAATATGCTCCAAAACTCGTAACAAAGTGAATCGATAAAAGCTGCGTATTGTCGCAATTAATCGTACAATAGCGCGCGTGAAACAGATCTCTCCCTAAACCGCTGCCCTGCTTATGTGAATTCCACAAAGTCTCTATTGTGGAGTTAGGAATAAGCCTGCGAACGAGGATCATTCGTCGGTTTACGAGATACGAATCTTTATTCGGTCTCCTTTGTTCACCCTTCGTACCTGACCCTTTCCTCGGCTACCTGAAATCTGCCTTCAACCTTCTGTTTTCCATTCTACCCTCTGTTCAAAATTCCCGCTACCAGTGGCGGGCCGAAATTGGTCCTTCCGCTATCTATTAGGTGATAATGTTATCAGGAGGAATTTGCACGTCACGATACCGACCCACGAGTCGCGAATTTCCTGTCGTACCGACTCGCGGCTCGGGATTCGCGAAAGGACAGTGGCGCCTCGTCGCGGAGCGCGCCAGAACTGTTTTGCGATTGCTTTCGCGTGCAAATGCACCCGCAAATTTCTGAACCCTAGCTGTGCTATCGCTAACGCGTCGCTAAACCACCATTTTCCATGACGCTTTAGGACACCACTTACTTTTCCATCAAAATTGATTCTTCTAAATTGCAATAGGAATAAAATTCGATAAGGCGCGAAATTAATTAATCGAACGAAGGAGATGATAGAATTTGGAAAGAGACTTTCGGGTAGAAGCGATAAATGTTGAATGAGAGTTAGAATCGAGAATCGCGGCGCTGTAATGTTTAGTTCGACGATGTATTAAAGATCGTTATTTCGCAAATAATTCAGCATTTTGTTTTATTAATCCGATTTGGAAGAGATTTGAGTTACACGGTACCTTATTTTACCTATTCTATTTTATCCATTTCGTTGTGCAAAATTCTATCTTGTCTATCTTCTCTCGCTCATTCTTCCGCTAGAAGCACATAGTACCTTACCCGAACTACTCGAAATTTTCTTCGGCCCACATTAGATCAACCCAGATTCAAAATTCCTCTCCCTCTCTCTCTCTCTCTCTCTCTCTCTCTCTCTCTCTCTCTAGAACATTTATATCTTACATGATATAATTCCTCGGAAAAAATGCCTGGGGATCGTAATTACACCTCAAACGACTCTCATCGACAAACTTGAATTAAAGACCGGCATTTCACCTTCCTCTCTATTCAAATAATCCTCTCTCTCTCTCTCGACACCTGCATAACGAATTGCAGAAAATCGTTGCTCCAACCCTGACCCAAGCGAAAAATCTCGAGCCACTTGGCGCGGAGCTGTTTGTCAGCAAGTATACCTAGAACGCTCTCATCCCTCCGTGTAACGAGCAGGGGTGCGACGAGGTGTTGACGAGGGCGAAACGTGGAAGCGCGGCTTGAGAGACACTGCGCGCGCGGCGCCGATGTATTCTCGGATGGAATAGAATCAAGAGACGGGTGTACGTGTTGGTGCACCTTGGAAACTCACCTACCCGCCGGGTCGTTGACCGGGCGCTAAGGAAAGTGGGACGAAGCAAACAGCACTCGGCGTTAATGCGCGAAGGCCTTGAGAGATCACTGACGCATGCGTCCGCGCGGAAAGATCGAGAGAGACGATCGCGTTGGCAAGACGAGGATCGAACGTTTCGCAAAGCCAAGAGGAACAGAGAGAGACTATGCAACGAACAGCAGTAAATCCGCGTCCTTTCTCTTTGATCGAGTCACAACACACGCGTGTGCGTGCACGAGGAAAATTGGAAAAATCACGGTGTCGCACGTCTGCGCGTCACCTCGTTCTTCGCTGCTGTTACTTTCCCACATGCAGAGAAGAAGAAAGTTTCACCGTGCATCTTCCGTTTAGATCGCTACAGGACACCGAGGGCCGCGCTAATTTTTAATATCGACGCCGGAAAAGTGGAGCGGCGAACGACCTCGATTTACCATTGCAATCTTTTTTCTTCCACTTTGCTTCCCCGCTACTCTCACGCGTCTCCGTATCTGGATCTCTTTCGATGCAGGCTTTTCAACCACCGCTGCAGTCTCGGGGATGATTAACACGCGTCACGGAGGCGGGAAATTCGCGAAGGAAATGGTAACTCGACGACTCGATACGAGTACGTGACTCTTCCTTCGTTTCCTTCTTTACTTTTCCTCTAATTGCAGTTTAATGTCGCGCCAATTACAAGGTTATTGATATACGGCAGGTTACACGGCAACGCTACGCAGAAATATACGTACTAATTTATCGAGTAAATAGGAAATCTTGACTTGCGTTCGTTACGATTTTCTACTAGCCGTTTTTCTTTTTTCCTTTTTTTTTTTTTGGTATAGCGCAGCAGGTCCTTGTGCTCGTGATTTTCTTTTGCTCTTCCTCCCGCTCTTTAGTAGAGCACACGAGTTTCGCCACAGGAGCGAATTTATGTAAGTTAGTAAGCAGGGTTTACATAAGGCCTCGTGCACGCGTTAGTTTCCGCAACGCGCGCACGACCCGACCAATTTAACCGCGTTGACGTAACGATGTCAACGCACCTTTAATCTTCACCGGCCGAAATTCGGTGCGCGCGACCTTAAAACCGCCTCCACCGCTGATATTTCGCTAGTCGAACCTTCGTTTATTATTGAAACAAACCCGCCAGATATTCGACCACCTGAGTCTCTCTATTACGTACGACTTGCACGCTCGGGACACACTTCGCCGTAAGTTCCCTTCATCTTAACGATCTTTCGTCTAATCTTCCTTTAATACTCCGGTTGTTGGGTTAGGCTATATATAGACGTTGTTTGTTTCGGGATCCTACGATCTTCGTTCTAGTTTTTGCTGATTCCGCGTAGTGGGAATGGAACTTTCTGCGATTCCGCGTTGCTTCGAGTTTTATGGGATTCGCAAGATTCGACAGTGAATATTATGAACAAATATGACAGCGAATAATTTCCCGAAATTATTGATTTCAATTGAAGACCGATTAGAATGAAACAAGTGCAATTGTAATTGTTTTATCGAGCATTGTCCGATACTAAACGAGGAGCAGACGGATTATCATTGCAAGACTACAATATCGAAAGAAAATTCGCACGGACGTTGAGGGTTAATCTATTTTCTCTAGACTCGATGTAATTCGAGCAAAGTTTTTCCAAATTTGTCAACGTCCGAGTCAACTCTTCCCTGCTTACCTAAATTTAAGAACTATTCGTGTAGAAATTCGACGATATTCGATGAAATACCTCGAGAAATCCACGATACTCTATTTGACTATATTTAAACACGAAGAGCCACTGTTCTATATTCTCAGGAATTCTCCAATTTTCATTCCAACTGCCTGTAAATTCTCTAATTTCCGTTTAAATTCCCGTCGATCTAGAACTCTCGCCTAAATATCACCCGGATTAGACAATCCACGGAGCAACGTCGCAGCGGCGAATAAAGTTGGAGCGAAAACGATTCGATCGAATAGCTCGACGACGAAGGGACACCGTGGTTGAACAGGACGACTGGACAAATGAGCCGGTTAATTGAACCGTTTAAGTCGATTTGATTCGCCGGCTGAATTGCATCAAGTGCCGGACGACGAAATAAATTCGATTGCGAAATCGGCCAGTTTGCCGGAAGTCGGACGGATCCACGGAGGCAAACCGGGACACGATGGAACGACAACACGCGGAGCACGATGATGATGTCAATCGTTCGCTGCCTCTCGGAAAGTGAAAGCACCGTGGCTTGTTTCTCTGTGTTGTAAACTTCATGGTTACAGGACGCCTCGAGCCACGTTTCGGTCGCCTCTTTCTCGCACGACCCTTGCCAGCCGACTGAAAAATTCTTCTGGATCTAACTGCATCGGTATGATCAAATTTACGATACCAATTGAACACTCTTGTGTTAGTTTCAAGTTGTTCTTGGCCATCTCTTAACGACAGAATGGTTTTTGTAAAAAAAAGCCTTGCAAAGAATAAGGGGAAAATTGATCAGTTTTCGATCGATGTCGTTCAACTGTCAAGTTGGAAATTTGCAGCTGAAAATTCGTGCCAGAAAGAACGTGTGATTTGAGAAAGTTTATTTTTCAGAATAGAGACGAAGTTATTTCTTTCATCGAAAGAATTGTTTTCGCGTGGGAAGTGGAGAGAATCGATCCGGCTTCCGATTGATGGTCATCGTTCGTTAAACTGAAAGTTTACGGTTTGTATCTTTGGGATTGGTTATTGAATCGGTCGTAAAGTCGGTTGGAAATCTGTAACAAAGTCTTGTGGATAGTTTTCTATCTTCCAGTACTTATTGCTTAATTAATCGCAAATCTCAACGGATGAGTATTTTATAAATTTTGCAAAGTAGTTTCTCGTTCGTGCTTTAACATTTTCCTCGTCTTCCTACTAAATCTTGAGTAATTTTTCCAGAAGCGCGAACGTTACGCAGAAGCAAGTATTTTAAGCATCGAAACTTCCTTTTTTTCATAATACCTTACAAAACAAGCGGCTTACACAACGATGTATTGCACATTTCTTAAGTCGAAGTGATATAGAACGACTGGACACCTTGAAAACTTCTACAAATTAGCGGTGTACATTTGTAAAATTGCGTTAAGCGGTAGAAAGCATTCGTTCGATACTTGGAACTTACCTAAGTACACGCTTGATAAAATAACGTAGCCTCGATCGGAGTCCCTCTCTAAGGTGTTAGTACATGATTCAACCATGGAAACATTTATAAATTCGCAGCTTACAAAATTCTGTGTACTTTAGAGTTAGCTAAAACTGCCTAAACTAGCGGAGCGAAAAGGCGACTTTCTCGAATCTCTGCGAATACGTCTCAGCTGTGCTCTCGACCACCTCGTTGATTTCTTTGTCGTTCAATTTCTTCCAAGGCGAACAATTCGGCGGATATTTAGCTTGAACTTTAATTCTGATTTTAATTCCAAATTACGAGACCGCGGATTACCGGACGTGAATTGTGTACAATACACCGATGCTTTACTTTAGAGTCGACGTTAATGCAGTAAATATCCAGCGTTGACGTCACAGTACCCACGGAAAAAGTCGTAAAGCAAGGGGCTAGGAAAGCAATAACGCCAAGCGTAAAAAGGTATACGAAGAAGACGTGTTTTTACCGTTAACTTGAACTTTCCTTTAACCCTATCAACTTCTATAACCACGAAATTAGATCGGTAATAAGGACAAACTAATTACAGTTATATCTATCTTGCTGTTAACGAAGGATTTGACAAAAATGGAGTAGCGCGCGAAAGAAGAAGTCACTCTCAAAGAAACAAACTGTTAGGTCCAAAAAAATTGACAATATACTCAACGAATTAACTCTTCGTTCTGGTTAACCCGTTGATCCGATATAACGATAAAAAAAAACAAGTCGATTTCGAGCAGATTGCTTCGATACATCCAAACCTAAAAACGATGCGATTCGTGTTCCCTGGAAATAAAAGGGCGCGTTTTAAAATACAGAAAGTCCACAAATAAATCCGTAAATACGATGCAGAAGTTTGGAAATTTGACGGTTTGGCCTCGTCTTCCTCGATTAACAGGTTAAACGCGTCGATTGCCACGGTGATCGTCGTTTCTGCTAGATTTTCTTAGAGACAAAAGGAAATCATTGTCGGAGAAAAAGCGCAGAAACCGCAACGTAATATTTCGCAAGAGCCACGTGTCATCTACGGTGTAGCAGCGTATTTCGATGCATCGCGGCTGGCAGAGCAAAATACAGAGGATTCGCGTGGCAGCCAACGTGTTAACGAATCCTCGATCTATCGAAATTCCTTTAGAGAGCGGAGCGAAGCTCGAAAGGAGATTGAATTCCTTGCACGGTGCCATTTAAACAGGCAGGTAGTGCATCGTGTGCAAGCCGGTGCAGCACGCAATCGCGCGCGCAGCGTTACGCAAGGGACGGAAGGCGAAACGAGTGCACGAATCGAGGGTGTGCGAGTTACGCTCGAGCGAAATGGCAGATCGATCGGCGGATAACGAAGGCACACGCAGACCGGCGAACAGAGAAAGCCCCCGCGAATGGCCAACGCGTCGTCGTTCATACTTCTCCTTTTCCTTCCATTTTTCCTTCGTCTCGTATATATATATATATATATTTTTTTTTTTATCCCTCCTCGACGCCGCGGCTTATGCTATTCCTGGCCGTAGCCGGGTCGTAGACCCTTAGCTCGCGCCGCATTAATGAAATTGTTGCATAATACGCGAGCCACGATGAAACTATCGCGGCCTGACCGATTCCACTGACCGAATGCACGCGCGCCCCGATTGTGCAAGGTGAAAACAGCGTTTCTGCCAGCGGTGAATGTTAATCCACTAACCGGTCGATTATTTGACCAAAAGCGTCCGCAACCCGTACGTAAGCCTTCCAATCTGTATGGAAATGGGATCGGTACCATGCACGTTGTTGCGGCAGATGGATGGTCGATATAGATCGATGGTAATTGATACGGACGAATGGAAGGGAAGAGATCTTGAGAAATGCGTTATTCTTACGGTGGAAATAAGAATTAGGTACATAAACGAGTTATTAAGTTAGTGAAAAATTATTCATTTTAGAAATTTAGAAATCTAGGGTTGAAAATTTGCTTAGAAACCGCCCTGATCGATTTTATAGATTTCAAATTGTAGGAAAGTGGGAGTGTTACAAATAGCAGTTCTTTCCTTTTTTATTTGTCTCGAAATCTGGTCAGTATCGCTTAATAGATTGAAAAGGATCGTAAGATGTTTATGTTTCTTTTCTCCTTTCTCTGTTTTCCTTTAGCATGTTTTCTGGGAAGGTTCCTCCGAACCTTTCCAGAGCTAAATCTCTGTTTAATGGAAGCTTTAATGTGAAGAGAGTAGGAATGGTTCTCCGCGAAAGTCTGTGGAATATTGCCAATAGTAGAACAGTATGTAGTTTGGAAAATACTGTCACCTCTGACTCGCCTGTTGCATGGTTTACATCGTATAATAATAACGTCGCCATATCCGTTTCCTTGTAGCATCTACGCAATTTTCAGAGAAAAAGACGTTTCTCCAACTATTATATAATTCCAAATGCTCGTTCAAGAAAATACATCTGCTGTACGTATCTTCGACAACGAAGACATTCGACGATCCAATAACTTTACAGCAAATTATAAAAAATTATATAGAGCAGCGATGTTACTTGTTCGCGTAATAAGTAAAGAACGTTCTACGAAACGCAGAAGATAACAATTAAAAACATACAGGGATTATATTCATCAAATACGTACCGGAACGATCCAAAACAGCAATCAGCCAAATGAACTCTCAAAAATACAAAGCACCGGTTAAAACAGCGAACAACTATATACTACCATCTCTCGATAAAGTATAATATTCATCGTACAAAATAAATTGAAATTATTGCCATAATCGCTACATCAATAATTAACATCGTGTGACGTTAGATCAACTACCGATTACCGTTTGAAATTGCGCGGCAAGAAGGGAGAAACAACGAAAATCCAAAGGTAAAAAAAGGTGAAACGACGCGAGCCAAACACCCCATGGACGAGCAATTTTTGAAATGCCATCGCTTCACGCGTGTTCTAATTCGGCGAAATCGATGTTACGGTAACGCATAAACAGGGAATAGGGGGTTGGAGGGTTGCTACGTCGGATCTGTGTCGCGGTTGACCGGGTTAGGGATCGTGGCGAGTTCGTTGGCCTCGCGACCCGATATACCGGCGACCCCGGGGATTTCTGGGGTCGAACGCTGGAAACAGCTAGCCCCGGTATCTTTATTACACGTCAAGATATCTGTCTTGTAAAGCGGGGAAATTTAATATAAGCCGATTTCCTCGTTACTTTTATCGCGGTGTTATTCGCCATCCTCCAGCGATCTTCCAGCGATCGAAACGCAATGGATTCTCGCGTAATATCGTCGATAGCGACCGTAGCCACCTGGGAATTCTTCTACGGGGAACTAGGTATTTATCGGGAAAAATCGTATCGAACCTGCTTCGAAATTCGCGAATCTTTCTTTGATCGGCTGAACCAGGTTGCACTTGACGATACGATTCTCTCGTAATTTTTCTGTCCTCGTTACCCGTTTTGTTGCTTTCAATTGGTGCTTTGATAATAGTTCTCTCGCGTTTGGCTTGCAATTTTTTATTTAATACTCGCGATGTATCCCGATGTTTGTGAGAACAATCTGTTGTTTGAAGTCTGTGCGTTTCAAATAAAAAGATTCAAGAAGAGAAGCGAGACAGTGAAGAGTATATCGAAACGAGTATGTTCTAACGAGTAAAGGATGTAACGGAGAAATAGCTGAATGTTAGCGGCAGCAAATATGTTGAAGAAACTTTTTAATATTTTACGTATGATATCAAAAGAGGGGACAAGAATTGAATTACAGTAAGTTGCTAGTAGAGGTGCGGAGCAATGCAAAGGTAAATAAAAAACTAACGAAAAATATGTAAAGCGGCTGCGATAGAACTTTTAAAGATAGACGAAGATCCGTAAAGAGGAATATTTCTGTTACAATGTTCTCCGAACGTGTGTCTTTCTTTAATTTGATCTTTTATCGATAAAATTTTGTTCAGCCATGATTGTTCCATATGAAGCAACATAGCGCAACATAGTTATAACTTTTAACAGATATAGAAAATTAATTTGTTTCCTTGTGAAAGTTAATTACTAATCATAGAGAAATACAAATATCGTGTAGGAAATAAATACTGCTATTTATATATCGAAATAAAAACAAGGGGTTGAAAGAAATTGTTTCTCTTAACAGCCAACGAAACGGTTAATTTCATAAGAACCTACTAATTGCTTTTACCATGTTTAATGCCCAAATAAACCTTTCGCGCCGTATCCCAACCGTATACGTCCGAACGTGATTTCCATGGAGGAAGTAAAATCTGGAAATAAAGTAACGAGGGTTGATCTCTCGCAGGTCAACCACGTGTACAAAAGAAAGGGACAGGCCGATGGCACCCCAGGGACTAGCAGGATGACCCTTCGTCCTTTGGCATCGGGAAGAACATGACATCCCGGTTTATTTCGGGGAAGCGTGATTCGTCATTCGAATCGACTTCGAGTGAGTCAGATTTCCTCCACTGCTCCTTCGATTCGGAAATAAACGCGATAAAAAGGCATACGGCTAAATTAGCCAAGATTCTTTCCACTTCTTAAAATAAGTAACTACTAAGCGTAGTTGCAACTGCGGATTGCAATTTATCGTATGATACTGAAGACGTTGTGAATCTTCCGGACCATCAAATAAATTAATTTGACCCAAGATGTCTAGAAAGAACCATCAACGACTATTATAGAGTTTGAAAACAGCACGTTTCAAGCAAATAATAATAAATACTGACAATCTCAACCGCGGAACGAAATAATCGCGATCTGATGACTAAACGAACCTGGAGAACAGCACGTAAATCACATCCACGAGCGCGATGCCTTATCTGTGGATCAAACAACGAGCAAAAACTAACGAGGCTGGTGAAGGGAAGAATGATCGATCTCTCTATCGAGTCTTTAATTAATGGCGACTGCTCGCTCGATTTACAAAATGATAAGCAACGGCATATGGATCAGATCAAAGATTTAAAAAAAAAATCCGACCAAGAAAAAAGAAGAGGAATGTCAGAAGGATATAAAAAGGGAAAGAACAAAGCGAAGAAAAAAACAGAATGATCGTGTAGCGTGTCTTGTTCACAATTTACAGCACGTTAGTTGCATCGGTGATTAACCGTTAGGCGGTAATCGCATTTGCATATTGCGCAATCGACGAGCGCCAGGACGACAAATGAACGAGATGCAATGGGAGCTGCGCGAAAAAAATCGCGTCGATCGGCGATTTCTCGGTCGATCGCGACGACTTGGTCGCGGATCGACGACCGCGTCCTTCGAAGCCGGAATCCGAGCAGCAAGTGGTTCGTCGACATCAAACGAGAATAAACTCGATCGTATGTTCTCTTTTGCCCATTCTTTTCCTTTTTTACTTCTATACGTGTAAGCAGGGAATTTTTCCTCGTCTAAAGTGACATTTTACACGTACCTGTTCATTATCGTAATCAATGGTTGTTAGCCGTTTACCTTCCAGATTACTGGAAGCTCGATCGCCTTTCTGCCGAGCTCTGATAACAGGTTTATAGTGTTTTCGGTGTATGCTCAGATCGGTGGAGGATTAAGGGTTCCGGCGGTAGAGATTGCGGTGATTGTGTGCTTTCGAGGGAGAAAATAGGAGCTTTTAAATTATAGCGAGGGGCAATGTTTATTTTCGGTGGAGAGGTTATATCGAGAAGGAACTTCTGGCGAAAAGAAACTGAAAGTACGTGGACAGTCTCTTGCTGACAGAACGTTTACAAGTATTTGTGGTGCTTTTAAATCGTCATTCTTTAAATAAAGAAATACCTAGGATCTAGTTTCCAAGCGAATCGAAAGGAAAAATTGGAATGTTGTTTACATGGTAGTGTAAAAGCTAGGAAATTCGAAAGTATCGAAAGATTGAGAGTTTTGAAAATGAAAGAGTCGAAGGTCAGAAAATTCAAAATCTCGAGATACTCGAAATCCGAAAGTCTACGAATCCGAATATTCGAGAATAGAAAATCCCCATCCTGGTAAGCTATAAATCCCAACTATCCAAAGCCTGAAACGCCGCTCAAACCTGTGATTCTCCGTTTCGCCTCATACGTATGTAACGTAGAGCACTCGCGGCAAAAGTGGATCACGGGAGAATGTGAACAGCGCGTCGCTGAGGATCTTCCTCGATCGTTGGAAGGAAAGCTGCGCGCCGTAAGTCGCATGCTGCTGCAACCGTGACGTAGAAAGTAAATTAACGGCCTCGACGAATGTGAAAGTCGCAATGCCGTTTCGCACACTTTCCACGGCGGCCGCGTGCGTTAAACCTGACGCGCGCGAGTTTTTGTAACTAGCGCGCGCGAACTGTCGCGATTATGTTGCGCAAGCGTGCGTTTCGCAGTTGCACCGATCGCGCCGCGAGATTGTTATTAATTATAGTCGAGTCGCGATCCAAGGACGTCCCCTTATTCTCTCCAACGGTTCGTTCACCCTGATATATCCCGTTATCAGACTGCAATCACGAGGCGCTTAAACTAGCCGTTATCGTTCGTTCGCGCGCCACTGCGTTACTGTTTCAGCAACCTCGTGAATGGGGAACGGGGACAGTTTACGTTACGGCAATCGTACGTACGTAAACCTGGGCGACGTGGGTCTACGCTGGACTTCTTTGAGGAATCGTTCGATATTCTTTTAGTGGGCTATCGAACGTTTCATACGTAACTGTCAATATTTATTGGGAAAGCACATTTTCGTTGAGCACCTTGAAATATCGACGATATTATTGATCGTCCGAGGGCAGCGTTAGAGTGATTCATTGAATTTTTAACTTGTTGCTCTAGATTTGATACGAAGATCGCGGGGAAAGAACGCGATAAGAAAATTGCGGATGTTTGCCTACCTATTTATATTTATGGAGAATTTTGACGTGCAAAACTGCGCAAACTGTACGTAATATGCGATAATATATAAAACATTCAAGCTTAGATACCGTTTTGTTAACGGTGTTCATAAAAATGTAAATTTCCATAAATATCCGTGTTTGTTGATTATTTTCCTTTTGATGTCGCTTTATGACTAGAGAAAGTAACTTCTTTGGTATAAAGTGGTTAAGACGATATTCCTTGTGACAAGCAATATCTTCAAAATTATAAGCAGGCTTTATAGAGGAAGCATCGATGAGTTTGCAAAAGGATGATAAATCACAGTTGGTACAATGTGTAAATTTATTCCAAATAACAAAACTTTCTTTTAGAGAGAACTTAACACACAGACAAACTTTATTACCGCACGTGTTATTTATTTTCATGTTCTTCTTTTTATGATCGTGGCGATAAAAATTCGCAGGACAGTGAAAAATTACCGAATTCGAAAAAAACAAGTCGCGTCACAGTACACCTTCCCCGTCGTCGAAAGAGAAAATCAATGATTTACGAGACGGAAGGGTTGTCTTGGAAAATACTTTCGTTAACGGTAAAAAGATCCAAAACGATTGCATTTTCTGCGAGACCTTAACTGTAACTATAACCCTAAAAAGCCGAGGGTTCGTCGTGCATGGTAATATCGGTCAGTAAAAAAGAAAGGGTGAAGGTTTCTCGAGGCACTAACGGGTTTAAAAAGCATCGCGTTTTCGCAAAGTCAATTTCTTTCGACGATGCTCTCGCAAACGACACGATCCCCCGGCTCGTAAACGCGTAAAAACTGCCAAAGGATTAAAAGTCGCGTAGCTTTTCTTGTATTTTTTCTTAAGGTTCCTTCCATCCTAAAACATTTTAGCCAAACTATCCACCAAGCGGATTAAAAAAAAGGTGACGAGCATAAAAAGCAATAAAATATTTTGCGTTTTTTTTGCTCGAAACAGATGCTGTTCTAGCGTCCTCCTAATTTGGAAGTTACTGGAACGTACTTTTTACCAACCCTTTTTTCTCTCTCTTATCTTTTTCAGTTACTTTTTGTACGAGTAGGTTACGAAAGATGTCGTTTTTTTCTTCTTTTACCGGCGAACCCGACTTCGAGAACAGATAGAAAAAAAATGTCGAGCAACGACTGGTGAAATATTGCTCAACTAGGAGGTCCCAGCGATAGCGAAACGGTTTAATTGCTTTCTCTTCCTTCGAATTACCTGCGTGCACGTTTCTTCGGCCAAGCTTTCGTAATGTTTCTTTCACGCGTTTCTTTTCGGCGTAGCGACGAATTTCTGCCACGTTCGCGAACGCGCCCGTGGAATCCGGATCCTCTGTTTGGTGAATAAAGATTGCACATAAGGCACGTTTCAGCGAGCTATGTTCTGCCTCGTAGAGAATGCAGGCGAGAAGTCGAAAATGAAAGTACGCATTGGAAATTTGCGTGGAATGATATATGAGCGTCGCGTAGAATTCAAATGAACCAGAACTAAACACGCCATATTGGGCGTTTCGCTCTTCTAATTAATTGCTCAATACGTTGTATCAAACGAAATAACAGAACGGAGTAGGGATATCTTCGATCCTTTATTTTATAATTTTGTAAAAAAACTGCAATTAGAATTTCCTACTTATACTTGGATTTTATGAGTGAAAATTAAATTATGAATTAAAGTTGAATTTCGGCCAATACAAATCGCGTTAAGTTAACGTCAAGAATCAAGAGACGACACAATACATAAAAGTTGCGTACAGGTAACGTTAAACATAAGTAGAGTGATCTACTTGATCTTCTTATATCTTTTTTTAAAGGAATAACTTAAGTAACAAAAGACGCAACAAAGATTTCTATAACTTGGCAAAACACGTACTTTGCGTCATAGTGTCTTAAATACTTCAATTTCTACCTCAACAAAGTCTCACCAAAATTGTAAAACCTAGATGAAAGAAGCAACGGCAACAAAAAGGAAACCTGACTCGTCAGATCTTTCGAATTCCATTTCGCAACCGCGATATCAGAATTCAGAATCCAACGTAAATTGGCCGTGTAAAATCACGACGAAACCATAAGGACAGTGCAACATTATTACCCTTACTAGGTTAAAAGCTGAAACTCGGCTCAGCAACTAAAAATCTCTCACGCGTATCCTAGAAACATTTCTTCCGCGACAACCTACAAAGACAGAACGAAAAAAAGAAAGGGGATGCAAGAGAGAAAGCTCTCAAGATCCCCATCCACTGCTGCGCACCAGCGTCATTCGTATATCGCACACGAGGCGCGCTGACTTCAGAAAAGGTTGAATTATCGAGGTGGGAAACGTGTTCCCGGTGGTCTAATCAGGCCGAGGAAAATGCGCGCGGAAAGTGACGCTCGTCGGTGTCGGTTGTGGCGACGCGGTGGTAGGGTGGAGTGGGGAGGAAGGGTGACAAGAGGGTGGAGGGGTGGCCGAGTAGTCGCTCGGATTGCGAGCGTCGAGGTCGCGAGGTCGTTGACCGACGAGGGTGGCACTCACCCTAACTAGGCCAGCGGATCTCTCTTTCTTTTGCTCCCACCACCGCTACCAGCCTATCCCCACCACTGTCACCTCTCAGCTCTCCCCACCATTCACTCGCTAGCTCCCTCGATTCTCCTACTCGCACTCGTCCTCGCCTCCTCTTTCGGACGGTCCATGGTTCTGCTATTTTCGCGGTGGCCACTCGACACGGATATATACGGTCCGCCTACGTTTGGCGGGATAATTTACGTTATTGAGGCCGTTCCACCCTACCCCCACCACATGGCGCGGTATGCAACTGCCGGGTGGAAAAGCGCGCCGCTTTTTCCCGCCGCGTACGCCCCCACCACCGAGCCTTTCGTATCACCGTCGGTTCACCACCGCATGTACCCAACTGAATTACGATAATTGCCGGATCGCCAGGAAGATCGCTTTTATCGGAGTGCATCATTGTGAAAACCAGGCACGCGACTCCAGCATGCGGCTAACGTTTCGTTGAAACACGCAGCACGTGCCTGGGTATGCATAGGGTGAGATTGGTGGACGAGAGGGATTTCGCAAATTGGTTTCCTGGTAGGTGCGTTGGGGGTTTGAGAGGAGGATCGGTGGTAGTAAGGTTGATAGGCGTGAAGAGGTAGAGGAAGAGTAGGTATTAAGGATAATATCGTTACGGTGAATGTATTATCTTTAGGAGAGACGCGAAAGTTATCAGGCAGAGCATGTAGCGATTGTAGTAAACGCGAAGAAATAAAGGAACTTTACAGTTTGTATTTAGAAAATTTGATCGTACGATTGTTCCAATTAACGTGATTACGCAAATCCCCCAAATAATCCCCAAATACATAATCCCTGAAAGCGTAGCAACAGTGCTGGTCAGACATAACAGATGAGTTATGTATAGCTTCTGCTACAGTTTTTAATATCACAAAATAGGTTAATCTTTTGCTAAAATCGTATATTAATTCCGTGAAAAGTTCGTATTCTGTGATCGCTTACTGAGTTATTACTGGATATTGCTGTATTATTGTACCGTATTGGAACAAAACTGTTATATAGCACCAATTTCTTACAACAAATAATCTACGAACTATTTGCTTTAACCAGTGCAAAGGATACGAGCATCGAGGATATTTAAATAGACACAAATGATACGGACTTCAAAAACAGGCTAACATCAAACGTCGTCTTACAAAACGATCTGCTTTCGTTCTTTGATACAAAACCACCGACAATCCTCATTACAACATGGGTCTTAAAGTTCTCGTCTTTTCGATTCTTCTCCTCGAGATGCAAGTTGCGTAGTCCGCCTTGCCACGTGCCATATTCGCGATGCCAGGTAAAAGGCTCTGCCCTGAGCTCAAAGGGGCAAACAAGCCGCAAGGATGGCAAAGGAACAATGCTCGACGCATTTCCACGTCGCGGAGAAATTCAATCGGGACCGCGATTACTCTACTTTTCGTGATTACTTGCGAAGAGAGTGGTCCGCCTCTATTCTCACTTTCCACTCTTTCAAAAGACACGTGCCTTTTGCTAAGCTCTAAGGCGAAACTTTGATAACGTTAAGACGAGCCTTGCTTTCGAGTATTAAATATAACTTTTATGTCACGAATAAACAAAATATGATTTGATTTATTATTATTTATTATTGTTATTGTTAATTATTTGGTATTATTATTATTATTAGTAGTAGTAGTAGTAGTAGTAGTAGCAGTAATAGTAGTAGTAATTAGTATTAGTTTATTATTATCATTTATAGAAAAATTCAGAAACTTTGGATATTTGACAAGTAAAACGTTAGGAGTAATAAATAAATAAATATATATATTATGCACTAGTAGTCGATACTCGTATGACGCTAGTATCGCGTCACCGGTCAGCACAGTGCTACAGTAGAATATTCTGCACGCGTCAGACACGCGTATACCTACTGCGAACGCATCAGACGCGTATACCCACATATGTACTACGAATACGTTAGATGCGGATCGTTTAGAAGCATGCTTCTTCGATGTGCCGTGGAATTCCATTCATCTGAATCCATGGAAAAACGGCTCGTTTAATAGAAGTTCACTGATTCTTTAAATCAATTACGATTTTTCATTCGTATAATGAAAGAATTCATAATGGGATAAATAGTCAATGGGTAACAATTGGCATTAACTAAAAAGCAACGGCACCAACTAAAATTTCGCTCCAGTAAGTTCTTAAAACCTGTTGTCTCGCAACGTTGTTGAATGTAGATAAAAATGGACGAAATTTCCCATACTGCGTCGCAATGTGATCTACGTGAACTGAACGGTGAACAGAATAGTCTTCGTCTTCCCAACTAATTGTAAGTAGAAACGCGTTACATAAGAAGGAAGAAGAACGAAAACAACAGCAACAGCCAGCTAAACGGTCGCTCAGCGTGCAGCTGCAGCGATAAAGCGGTAACAGAACAAAATTACCGTGCTTTCGAGAGGGGCAAGAGGTCGTGGCCGAGAGGAGGGGGTGGTTACGGTGTAGATATAATATCTGTAGCAAGGGGCGACAGGTTGGTGGAAATGCTATACTTAGCAGCTAGTCCAGGAGAAGGGGTAGCAATACCAGGGCTGGCTGGTGGGTCAGAGTTCGTTGCCCCCGGGGCTGCTACCCTCTGTCCTCTCCCTCCACCCACACACCGCCCACAATCCCATCTCGCCTCCCGTCGTCCGTAGCCCGATTCTCAACCGAGTTTCCGGGGGTTGACTGTGCGAGCAGTCGTGAAGCTTGCTTGAATTTCCGTGAAACGCGCGGAATCGTCTACGATCTGTTTCTTTTTGCCCTTTGGTTTACGCTCGATTCGATTCGCCTCGATTCGGAGCAATCTTCGGCGGAATCACGTTCCATAGAAACGCGATGATTCTCCTAGCTCGATGGCATCGAACATTTCCCAGATTTTAGGTATTCTGATTTATGGAAAAGATCGCGGTATAACGTGAGTTTGAATAGTTCGAAGTGGTTTCTCTTTGTAACTTTAATACGACGGGTTGGATGGGTAATTCGAAACGAAGAAATGTTTGGTTAAGTTTGAGATAAAACCTCTTTCTGCGGAGATAGATTACAAATTTGTGGAAAATTTGTTAGTATTGATCGATGATTTACGGATACGAAAGGGTACGGAAGTATGAAAATGATTTTGCCCGTTCATAACCCCACCAATTCACGCAACTACACTGCTCTATCCGTTCCAATTTTAGGTTCCAGCTCTTGCACCGCTCTAACCGCTCTAATAGATCTTCAAATCCCCCTTGTGAATCCCGCCATTTCCCTCTAATTTTACCTAGAACATCTCCATGTCGTCGGCATACCGATCATCCTCTAACTACCAAGTCTATGCTGACTGAACTCTATCCTCCTCTATCAATCGCAAAATCTCATCGATTATCAGCGTTAATACTAAACCAAAAACTAGACAAAAAGGAAGAGAAAAAATTAAATACCCAAAAATTAAATAACTTCATTCCATTGAGACGGTCACGAAACAAAGAAGAAAATTCCATCCTCGAGAGCCAAAGAGTGGAGAGGAAATTCTTGAACTTCGCTCTCTTTTATCGGTCCCAAAATTCCATCAATCGTTATGACTTTGCAAAAACAAACAAGACTGAAGAAAAAAGAAGAAATACCCACGTACACAGTTGCATCGTCGAGACAAGCATCCGAACAAAGAAAATTCCACCCTCGAGAACGAAGGAGAGGAGAGAAAGTCACGACCACGTACGAATCCGCCGAGAAACAAGATCAAGCATGGTAGAAAGAGAGAAACCACCGGCCTTCCCTTTCATCGGCATCCGGACAGACCGCGTTCGCCAGTGCCTCAACTTCCTGGTCGGACCACTCTTACTTTCTTCCCGGTGAACCGTGACTCGATCGGCGGCCACCGTTCAGCCCCTGATAAAAAAACGCTAGACACAATACAGCTGTTGACCATTCGATTCTATCACGTTTTCTCCCGTGACGTGGACAAGTCTATTCATCTAGGCAACGCGGTGAAAGCGCGAATTACGAGCCGCCGCTGCGAAACGAAATTATGCATCTCGGGTGGTGTCCTTTCCGAGCTGGAAAGTTTCTAGCGAATGGAAGCGGGCGAAGGACACGCGGCGCTGTTGCAAGCCGCCGGAATTTTCGAAACTCGCAAATTAGAACGGAATAGCGGATCTATTGCGAGAATCGCTGGGTATTGCTGATTCGTTTGCGTATTAAAAGGATTGAAGGCTGCGACTGTGTTACTTCGAACGGTGGGAACGCGCATGGACTGGTTTGCGAAAGTTTGCAAGGGTTCGAGTATGGAAGATTCGTTGCTACGCGTTTCATGGCAACTTTTTATGAATTTTTCATGCGTCTTTAAAATCAGCGCAACGTTAGCGCACTATTCAGTTAGGGAAAATTTATTGGAATAGATACGGTAGCGATTTTTTGATAATCTTTTCCTTCTTTTTTTCGAATAAGCGCAATGTTTGCGGAGAAACATTGTTCGATACTTCAAGCAACGCTTCGCTTATTTACGGTTTAAGCAAGAACGTTGCGAAGATCGGCGTTATGAAGTTAGTGGAAAAGATTAAGTAAGCATCGAAAGCATTCATCGCGATTCCTTCGAATAGCAAAGGATTTCGAAAATGGAACCATCAACGTAATTTTTCTATTCTCGATTTCCGTCTTACTTTGAGCCACAGGATCTTCCCGACTTCGATTATACCACAAAGTCTTGGAGTTACGGTGTACATGCAAGTAGAAGCATAGAGAATTTTCGCGATCGGTTCAGCGAACTTCGGCAGAAGAAACGCGCGCTCGCGTCGATAAGGGTCCAAGCTCGCGAGGCGATAAGAGCCGCGACACGGTTCGAGGTTGTTCACCTTGGCGTGCTGGCGTGTACGTTCGAGCGGGAACGAGACGGATGACGCTCGCAGACGAAGATAGCGACTCGCTCCGCGGGCCCGCACGCAGCGTGAACCAAGAGTCGCGAGAAATAAAGAGGCGAAAGAAAAAGAGGAGAGCCGCGAGAGAGAGATTAGAGGAAGAAGGGAGATCGTACTCTTATCGGGCTTCTCGTCGGTTTGGCTTGTGGCGTAGGGACGTTGCGAGATTAGAACGACCCCGAGAGCAGCTCAGAGAGTCGACGAACCGGCCCCTGATTGGGCGATGTCGAGTCAACGCTCCTCTAGCCACCAGAAGGGAAGAGAGGGCTAGAGAACCGGGAGAAGTGGGGAAGAGGGGTAATCGTGGACTGGGAGAGGACACAGCGCATCAATCGAGGTCACTGGGGACCAGGAGGAGGCCAGGCCATTGCCCGTGTGTCTTGCTTTTGAGGTTAGCCAGTCGTCAGCACGAGCGCAATTAAAAAATGCCCGATGGAGTTCGCGCGGCTGTCGGGTGTCGAAACGAGCTTTCCTCCCTCCTGTTTTAGCTTTAAGAAGAGTACGCTATCCGATCTTCGCGCTTTTCTGGATACGTTCCACCACGCTCACCGACTGCTCCCGATTCACTAACCCTGAGTCATTGATGGAACACGGTGCTTCCGAATGCGAGTCTTAGGTGTATTTGGTGGATACGAGGAACTTTCGAGCGATTTGAACGCATCGGTACAAAGAATTGAGAGAGACGATCACGTGTTACAACGAGTATCTGTCGTTGATAATTCAGCAAGAAGATGATTAGGAGTTGCGTACTTGTCTACTTCGGTCTACAGGGATCGGCAATTTTTGATACGGATTAGTGTAACTTCGAGATCTCGAGATCCTTTACAAGAGGATTACTACCTTGTGTCAGTCATTCACGCGGTTATGCGAACTCCATCGTTTGAACGAAAGTTTAACGAAAGAATACACCCAGTTGAACGCGAAGCACCGTTAAAGATGTATAAGTACCGAAGCTTAGCTCAAGATTTTTCCATCGAACTCTATAAACCTTCAACTTCAAAGAAACATCTATCCGAGGAAACATCCCGTTCCAATTACAGTATCCCCGCTCGTTCCTCTTACTATAGATCGCGCGTCTATTAGAATCATCCTAACTAAATCGCACAATCCTTTCTAAGCAAAGGGCCGAAGAGTCTGATAGAAATTATAACGCGAGCCAATCGTCCGCCGCTGAAAATACGCGAGTGGCTTCCGCGACTCGAAGCGATCGCAGCGAGCCGCATTCTATGCGATCGAGTCGCGGTATCTGGAATGTTCACGCGAACGAATCGCGGTACCTGGAATATTCACGCGACCGGATTACGGCACGAATCCTCGCGAAAATTCGGAATGCAACGAGCGGAACAGCTCGATCGAGAGGCGAAACGAGAGAGCCACGATTCTCGACCCACCTCGTAGTTACGCTCGTTGAGGCAGGTCAGTGCTCCGAACAGCGGATGCAGCGGCTCACAGGAACAGAGAAACGGTGAAAGCATTCCAACATGGCCGCGCAGGCGAGAGTGATCACGGTCCAGCAGCTCGGCTAATGTACTTTCTCCGCGGGACAGTCGAGATGCCAGAGAAGAGAAAAGAAATCGAGAAAGAAAGAGAGGACAAGAGAGAGGGACAGGCTGGTGAGTAGGTAGCCCATACGTAATTCACTATCGTGGGGTTACGTAACGGGGCTTACGAAGAGAATTCTCAGCCGGTTGAACGGACCTGTGTGCGTACGATGTGCGTGTGACGTAGGTACGTGTATTGTACGTACGTTTGTCATAGCTCTCTTTCTCCTTCTCTCTTGCCCGAATCGCGTACTCGCGCAATTCTTCATAGGTGTTGGACAGGTATGTGTGGAATACATTAAGCTCGGAAATGGATATAGGTGAAATTATACAGGTTTCGGCGAGTAGGTTAGTTGGAAGAAGAAAAGCGACGAAAGTCGAAGGGATGAAGATCTCTGCCGGGGAATACGTGGACATTAGGTGACGGTACGTTGGCTGCATGGTAACTCTTTATCTATGAAGGCTGTTTACGCGCACCCGTTTACGTTCACGGTTGATGGAACGATACACCGTTATTTAACGAATTACGTAAAATATCTGAATAGTTTTATGTCATCATAGAACAGTTTCGTTTCCTTCGTCCGTGTTAAGCATTAATTACATTATGTACGGATAGCATTATTACGTTCATCCGAATAACATTTTAATCTTCTTGGGCAATCAACCGCCAATATTAATTCCTCTCCCAGAGTACACAAATCCTTTACCGACCGATTCGCCCAATTCCACCCTCATTTGCGATGCTCCAAATACTTAATTCTCCGGCCTTCTGAACCCTCCCCCCCCCCCCCCCCAAATCCAACTTCCATGGAAAAAGCAAAAGTAAAGAACCAAGAAAAAGGAGCAAAAAAGGAAACAAAGTTCTAAAATAGAAACCGATGCGGGGAGTGCGCGAAGAACAAAAGGTGGGCGAACGTTTATGAACGGCTCGCGGTGTGTAACTGTATATGAGAAGCACATCGGTCTCTTTTACGCGAGCAGAACAAGAGGGCGAATGGGTAGGCCGAGTGTGTTGGTGACCTTCGATGATAGCCGTGGGTGGGGAGGTTGGTCGAGTAGCTAAACTGTAGGCTTGGTGGGGAAGGGAAGGCGCGTGAGTTGAAGAGAGAGATCGAGAAGGATCAAGAGAGATAGAGGTGAACGGGTCGGTAGGGAGACCCAGTTCGAGTTTGTTGAACCGGCCCGCCGGCGATTGGCCACACGAGTCGCGGAGTTCACTCTACTTGCCGAACGGAGGTAGGAGAAGGCGAGAGGAGACGGTGGGGCGAGGTGGCGGGCCGCTCGGTTAATTTCATCTTGCCCCAGTTACGGGCCAGGCAGGGTGAACGAACTAGCCTCACGCCAAGGCCCCACCGACCTACTTTCCTGTTCTACGGACCGCCGTGAGGGAAAGAGACCGACCGACTCACTCTCTGTGCCCCTCTATACAACGCCGTGGCGAGTTCACGACGAGTTCAGGCCAAACAGAGAGAGAGACGAACACGTCGCGAAAAGGAGAGGATACGTGGAAGCGCTCGAACGGGACAGAAGCAGAGAAAGAGAGAGAGAGAGAGAGAGAGAGAGAGAGAGAGAGCGAACGCACGAACAAACGCGTGCGTGTGTGTATCGAAGAGGGGGAGAACAGCGAACACTCTAGGGTGGGAGCCCCGCTAGAGAGGCTCGCTATCTAGGCTAGAACCACGAGCAAAAGGAAGAGAGGGAAGACCGAGCCGCGCAGGTGGGAGAGAGACGACGAAACCGAGAGACGGAGAGGGAGAAAAATTGCCAGAGCGCCGAGTGGAAGGCCGCCGACCGAGGGCAACGAACTAGCCTCGTCCCGGGCCCCGCGACCTACATTCCAACCCCGTTGGAAAGTGAAACTGCCTCTTTCTCTATTCCTTCCTACCTGAATCGTGATCTACGCTAGGTTAAGAATGTTTTTACGAGCCTGTTGTGCATGGTGGACACACTCTACGTAACGTACACACACGCGACCCTATAATCGATTCGAAATCGAACGGTCGCGAACGAGCGGGAAAATATTTTTACTCTCCCTTTCGTTTCGATCCGCTTCGTTTCAGCCGACCCTTAGGGTGAATTTCTTTTTTTCCTTTTTCAACCGATGAAACGCGTATACGAGTGACGAAAATGGATATAGCGGCTTACCGGCTAAAACTCGTCCCAATAGATTCTCGCTATCCTGAGGCGCACCGCGATAACAGACCTGGGCCGATTGCTCCTTGTCGTTGTCCAGTGGCTCGCTAGACGGTGACAGAATATCACCGGACGGCTGTTGTTCTTCGGCCGCACTGCCACGAGGTTTGAACTCTTGCACGGTCATTTCTCGTCACGACAGTCTGCCGCGATTATTACACTTCTCTTCGATTTTCCCGCTCTTTTATCTCGCTTTTAATTTCAACGTACCAATCGCACGATCGTCGACGACAGTCTCGTTCGGTAATAGTCCTTCCAATGATCTCACGTGTAAAGTTAAGGATGGCATAACACGACTTTCCATGCGTCCGTTCAAATCGAATCGCGCGAAACGTTAAAACGCTACTTTCTCCATTCTTCCGTTTGACAACTTCACTCTGTCTCTGTCTCTACCGAGACTGGCCGCGAGACACCGGCGCGAAAACTCGCGAGTTTGTTTTGGATTAGGCTCGAAGTTAGTTCTGTCCACGCTCGCGAACAACAGTCCCCCTTCTTTTTGCTTTTCTGAACGGCACACTTTCTTTCGCGCGCACAACATACGACCACCACGATAATACGAGCTGTTGCTTTCCTATGGCGACCGCGTGGACCTCGCGGTAACAGCAAATCGAAGCTTGCACGTTATTAGTTGATGTGTTGTGTGTGGCGTGCGATGCGGTGCGCGAGTGAGTTCGCCGCGGCGTGGCGTGCCGCGGCTTCGCGGCGCCTGCGCCGTGCACTGCCGATTCACATTCGCGTAATACCGCGTACTGGCGCCCCGCGGTTTCTCTTCGCCGCCACTTTTCCATATTATAATTTCCATCGTGACTATTTTCAACGTTAATATACAACTGTACCGTACAGTCATTCTTTGTGATAATATAAGGTAACATATGCACCGTGCAGCGTGAAATTCGTGTTTCATATAACGTGACATATCATACAGCGCGTGAATTATGAATTAGAAATTACTGTATGAACGAATCTCCAACTTTTTGTTATTTTTTTGGTTTCGTTGCCACTGTTTGAACGAATGTTAACAACTATCGTTTCACATCGATCTATACGAATCGATACCTTGTGTATTTCGATCTCACAATTTCAAGACACGTTTACGCTTTTGCTAAGCGATTATTGCTAATCGAGGTTATACATACACGCACGGATACATAGACACGTTATTTGCAACAAGAGAATCTAAATATTCGTTTGAATATTCAAATCAAAGCCATGTTCGATACATTTGAAATTAGAGTAGTACGTGCTCGAGGAAGTACGCTCGAGCAACACGTCATTCTATTTACTCCACCGAGCGGAGAATTCTCGTTAAACGATCTGGTCGTGTATGAATTTTATTTCTCGAAGAAAAGAAAGAAATTTTCGTTTTCGAACGATAACGAGGCGGATTTATCGAGATTGAGCCACGATGGTATCCTCGAGGCACAACCGGCTCGTTCCTATGGCCAATTGGCACGGTTGACCCGCCATTAGGATCAAGGATTTTTATCGGTAGTATGAAGAGGCCAAGCCTAGCCTTTATTATGCGTGCACGCGTGCACGAAGAAACCGCATCGTAAAATCACAGGCTATAACCACACGGAGAACAAAGGTAAATTTGTAGTCAAGGACCACCATGAAACCGGCGGTCCTATTTTACTCGTTTCAGCCTCGCGCCAAATATACTCGGACTAACATGAAATTCCACGTTCCAACGACAAATGACGAACATTAGGGTCATGATTAAGGCTTCGCAAATAACCTTTTGTTCGATAAAAGTCGCCTCGAATATTTACCATCGTGAAACAAAATTATATTACTTGATCGAACCCTTTGCTAATACCTTGGTAGTACGAATGCTGTCCAGCTGTCAAGGATCAAAGTTTTGTTTTACCTGTTCGGTCGTATGTCCGCTCTCAGTCACCGAAGACATCATTTCGATGGTATGTATATGATAATGATCGTGAGCTGATATATTCGAAGATACGTAGGATTCCTGATAAGATTTTACAAGTACTTTATTGCAGAATCTCTCCAGCAGTGTCAAAATCAAAAAAACAATAATCGATTACGACGTTAAACTCAGTACCCGCTATTTCTGAACAATACGTAGTATCTTGAATGAAATTCTAAAAACTGTACATCTTGTTTATGAAAATATCAGTTTGCCTCTTCGGACATATGACTCCTATGACTTTATCATCAACGTTTGTTCAATGAAAATTCATTCGATCGCATTCGGCCGCAAACTGTTAAAGGACACCCACCGATGGCACCCAAGCATACGCTCCTGATCGGTGTGTGATACACAATCAGAGGATATGTACCTATCGTGCGTTCCTCTGACATGCTGTGTGTTGACTCACTAACACTCGGAGAGTGAAAGCTGTTTAACCCCGGTGGCAAACATACACGCACGTATATACGTATACTGTACACAGTAGCAACTGTGTGAACGTGCCTTTATATACTTCCATCGAGCACGTGGGTTACGTCTACGGAAAGTAGAAGTTAGATTACAGGTGAGCGGGACGCGTACCCATCCGAGCCTCCCTAATCCGGCTTCCACCTAGGTTGGGACTAACCTGCCTCAATTGTAGCCCGTTAACCATTAGACCGTTGCTTCTGTTTCTATTATCTAACGTCATCGAGTCTCTGGTTGAATTTCGACTCGTATTTAATACCGACAACGCGTTATCTTATTCTACGAGAAGTCGTTTCTCGTTGTTCCATTTAAATTCCATTCCATTTCACAAAATGATTTACTAGCTAATAATATTAATAAATAGACAAGTTGCATTTTGCAGTCCCACGTCATAATCAGATTAATCACATAAATTGTAATCTACGGTATTTGTTTGTAAAAGTTAGTTTCCTTTTATGACCAAACTTGTTCCTGTTATGTAAGGATTTAGGAGTCCTCGTAAGACGCGTTTTGTGAAATTTCATCAATAACGTCGTTACAATCGTGAAAGAAGACCCAGATTGATATGTCAAGGATGGAATAATTAATTGAATATCATCGGGGGGAAAATAAAATAAGTCACATTGTTCGTGTGTAACATGAGAAACGATTTGAAAAGTATACCGACAATTTCCCTTTCTGTGTTTGATTTTAATATTAGATATATGTACATACTTGCTACTTTCTCGAATATTTGTTTTGAATGTGTAAGTCATGTTAAAGCAAAATAGCAAAGTATAAAGTAAAATATCGATCGTCGTGGTATGCAGCTATTTCTATAACCTTGTATCTTTAGATTTAACAAGTCTTTCTTCCAATTACGTAAGTAGTCGTATTAAAATATTCCCTTTCAGCCATAGAATAGCATTGGCATTAGAAAATCGATAAAAATTGATTTTTCTTGCGGACCTCGATTGAAGTTTTCTCGACGTAACTTAATACAAGAAAGACGACCGATAAACGAAAGTACAAGTAGATAAGAGATAAAAAGAATTATCGTTATCAACGAGATTCGCACAGGTGGCCAGTGTTACGCTATTTGAATATCAAAGTTCAACGATTTGTCAACGGTTATCGGCGAATCCTGAGATTATTCGTATTTATTTTTCTTTGTTTATTTTCTTATTCTGCCAAGTTTATAATTCCTCGTAATTGATCGCCTTTTCGCCAATTCGTTTCGATTTGACCTTGTTCCTCCTGTTTCTTTGTCTTTTACACCAAAGCGTGTCATCGAACAGAATCGCGTTAATTTTTTATCTGTAAAAAATTCGACGATACTTGACAGCGATACAAATGATCGATGATCTATTGATTTCAACGAAAATTGCTGCTTTTTCCCCGAACGAAATTTACTTCGACGAAGTGGCACTAACAATACACGACGGAAGGTTGAATCTAAATTGATGCAAACTGGGCGCAGTCCAAGCCTAACCTGCCCTAACCACGGGCCTTGAATAAACGGTTAGTGTGGCGTGGCCAGTGTGACAGACTGGTGCCTTCTAACGGGAATAATTCTAGCGCCACTTGCATTCCTTTCTGAATCGATCCTCCACTCTCACTTTTGTTTCTCGCAGGTTCCCTCCCCCTTATCACAACCTATAGATCGATTGCCAGTTATTACATTTTAATAGACAGCAATAAAATTCGAATACATATTTTATTCGATATCGCTTTAGAGGATGTGTAAGATATCGATTATCGCGGAGGTTAACGGCTCTAGACTTCCGGTGACGCCACAATGGTCCCTGATGACGACACACGATGTCGAAATCGATCAGAATGTTTATACCGAATAAGTCATATTTGCCAAGTTTATTATATATCGATTTTTGAAAATAGCTATGTAAGACACTGGTCGTACCATAAAATATATTAACATTAAAATCATCGAATTATTTTCTTTTCGGTACTTCCTTTAGATACTTGTACACTTTTTAATCGTTACAGAACCTTAATCGCCAAAGAAAAATTTGCTATTATCTTTTATTTGTCATTCCAAACATTTATCTTTCTTCAAACATAAAGACTTATGAATAATGCAAGCCTGCGACTATAAATAATGATGACATTTATCGATTCGTCAATAAGTAAATATGATCAACTCGTTCTTACAGTCTTACATATGCACATTATAAGTTGTCATGTTGAATTAATCGACGACAGCGATGTTGTACGTAGTAATACATAAAAAATTCATAAATCAGTCAACGTAGTATCTGAATTCGAATATTTCTTGCTGGATGATTGGTAGTAGATTAATTTTTATTGAAATAGGACAAGAGTCAGCGGGAGGTTAATTGTTTTTACTTGAAGGCTACGTCCAAGTGATTCGTACAATTTTATTGGACGACTTCACTTCGCGTCTAGATCATGGTCATCGTGTAAATCCGCTAAACGGTTCGAATTGCATATATTACTAGAGACTGTCAGACTCGACGTGACTATTCTAAATATAATCGAAGCCCGACCTGCCCTAACTACGGTCGTGACCATAGAGACACGCCATGATTGAGCTCAAACGTCCAAGGAGATTAATTTCCAGCCGACTGCCGAGCTCCCTGTGTTTCTCGTCGCTTTGAGCTTCAATCTCCTAACAAACTTTGATTGTTGAAACCATAGTATAGGTGCGAAACGCTTTCTTTTAATTAAATCGAGTTGCACAGAAAATGAGAAGATTCGATTCGAAGAAAAATATTCTATTCGTTTTAGTAATAAAATTCACCTGCACAACTTGGATCTATTAACACTGATAAATAAACTATAAATAAAACTATAGTAAGTACATGCTAAAATAATATAACACATTTCCAATCTGTTTACTTTCTTAGCTATTTGTGGAAAGTGACATCTCTTTGTTATGTATATTTTTACCTATTTTTACCTATTTTTGTGTCTGAAATATTCAGTTTCTTAGAATTAACCCTTCCACTAACACATCTTTCTTTTCACAGATTACGTGTCTTCTTATCATTATACGTACCTGTGCGTGCAACTGTTATAAGCTAATCGTATAATGAGATATCTGCAGGAATATACAATACAATAAACAATATCGCTCATTCTCTTACGAATCGGTTGAATAATTCTCGATACGAATTGATCGCTTCAAATCCATGTACTCCGCCAATGGTCCAGGAATGAACCAAGCTCAGAAATTCCTCGCAACTCCTCTATTCTTCAAATAAAGTCTTCCGTCAGCTTGCAGTAAAACGAGAAAAACGAGTAAAAACGAAAAAAAAAGGTCGATGATGCTAAGGACATCGACGCTCCTCTCTGCTCCCTTCACGTTCAAAGCGTCGAGAGTGGAACGAACCACCGCTACCTTGAATCCCCTTTGTGCGGACAACGGGGAAGATTTATCACTAGTTGGGATCCCGACGTTCCATGGCGAAGCGTGTAATCGACCCAGCCGAGTCTACCTGGAACACCTGTTAGCTAATCTCTCTGTTCGTCGGGAGAACGATTGCAGCGGAGGAGAAAAGGAAAAGGAAAGGAAATCATAAGATCCTGCTGGGGAACAGAGGATGGAGCGAAAAAGTTTTTCCTCCGTGAAAGAAATCCTCTCGCGGAGTTAATACGTTGGCCACATCGGTCGTCCGTAAACTTCGCTCGAGATCTTCGCAGAGAAGAGCAGAAAAGAGCAGAAAAGAACAGAGAGAGTGCAACTTCAGCGGCGAAAAGCGATTTCATTTATTGATAGGAAATAAAGTGGAAACGATAAGGATAATTTTCGTTGATAGATATTCGACGAGTAATTTTCCATGCTCGCGTTTGCTAGAATTTTGGAAAGTCACTCGACCGATTAGGTGGGAAACAGAGAGCGGGGATAAATAACTTTCGAAAGGAGGAGATATCGTAGAAATAGCGAGAGAAATAATTGAAAGGTATTAATGATGAAATTTCACGCGATAAGATAGCTATGAATTGCATGGTAATGAACGCTGAATCAGCCTCCTGAATACTCGATTATCTGATCGCGTCTCCTTGCGTGTACCTATCGTTGTCATGTTCGATTGATGTAATATACCGTAACGCTAATGGCAGAGATAATTGAAATTTGCGACGCTTTATCAAGCACGATTTATGCATTTATCCGGAAACGCTTCGTCTTTCTCCTAACGAAGGAAACCTATCGCAGAAAAACCAGTGCTTCGCGCACGAATGTTCTTAAACGTTAAACGTTAACGCTCGAACTAATTGTTGCAAGGTCTGTGATACAGCAAGGAATTTCCAACGATCGTCTTTCTTTCTTTTTTCAACGCGTGAAAATCACAGAGCAAGAACGAAGAACGATTTGAAATTCGATATCGTATCCGGACTAAGTATGTCAATAGCGATTTATCAGAACCTTTGTATAACGCACCCTCGTTGAAATTTAAAAATAACGTACGCGAACTCTATCTAAAATAAAAGTCCCGTAAATCCTGTTAAATGGAACAAACTAAAGAAACTCGGGCGAAATTCAGAGCGGCTTATCCAAACCGATTTTCGTTCCGGTGAGAATCATTAAGCTAAACTATTTGGCAATGGACGAAATTTCGCAAATTTTCTATGCTCGCCCCAGGAGGCAATCCACTGGTGGTCGCCAGGTAGACAATTTACAAACTGGAGTCAAGTAGTCACGGGGTTGCGGCCAAACTTTATGGCTGTGGTTTTCGCACTCTCTTCACGCGTTCTGATCATAAATTTCGAGAGTACGGTGGCCACGTTACACACTCGTAAATCATTTACAGTGACTGGAAAAGATTTTCGCTGTTCTCCTCTCGGACAGATTCCATCTCCGCTGAGAGGGTAGACAAATCATCTCGTCCACAGTTCGAACAGAGAACTTTCAAGCATCTTCGCCGCTTTGTGCTCGCTCTGTGCGTCGAACATTGTAGCGATCCATTTACAAATACAAAAGAATTTACTTTGTAGCTTCGGAGATATTTTATTGTGATAATTATTGGAATTACGAGTGCGTAATTGTCTTTGTCTAATACGGAACGATCGTCGTAATTTCGATTCTTTTACTTGCTGAATTTTATACCAGAATAAAATTGAATTTACTCTGCTCGTTACGTTTTTTTACTCGTAAATTATCGTACACGACTATCCTGATATTCTTTCAGATCTCATAAATAATTTTCGCATCGTAGAGTGAAAAATTCAAACAATATAAGTATAAAACAATACCAAAGAAGCTCGGTAAAATTCAACAGTATGGAAGGAATCTGGAAGCGAAGCGTCGAGTACAAATTACGATCAGACAAATTATCCACGGTCGTAGGAAGAAACGAAAGTTTCATGCCTGAAAAGCACTACGGATGAATTCCAATCCGTTCAGGCACCTACTGTGACAGCGGTATATTCCTTTGATTAAGATATCACTCGAACATCGCAAATTACACTCGCCAGGCGACCTTATCTGCTTCTCGCTGGCCTATGGACACTGATGTACGACTGGTTACCGTAACCGTTGTCTCGGTTGCATGTGCAACGTGTTACGTGCTCAAATGCAACTACGTAACCAGAGTTGCATTGATAAGAAAGCGCAGGATCGAAGTCCCGTAGTCGGAGAGTAAGTGTCTCGTTCAAGTATTTACAATATTATTCGCGTTAAACTTCTGTCACGTTTGCATCTGGAGAAAGGAATTCGCCACAGCTTCGCGAAAGATATTTCTTTCGGAAAAGTTCACTGGCCAGGTGACGGCTTTGGTGTAAGAAATTGAGGCGATACGTTTGTTTATATAGATAACTAAATGTACTGTCAATATAAAATATAAGTAAATAATATAATAAATAATATAAGTAAAGAGAAGAACAGATCATTCATGCGCGATGGATGGATCAAATTTTCTTCGAATATTTGAAATGAAAAATTAGCCGCAGTGGGACATTTCATTCTTTTTTTTTTTTTTTTTTTTTTAAGGAAGAAGAATAGGTATTCTTCCGCGTAATTACGGATCTTTCAACTTCCTTGGAATTCTTGAAATATTACCACCGTAAAGCGTAACGGCAATGTTTCTTTCTCTGGCTCCGAACTCTCACAGTTCCAAAGCTACTTAACTTTCCTAATTTATCAATTCATTCATTTTTACTGCACTAAACCGGACACTTTAATTTACTTCTACATTAATTTCACTTCTACAGTTTTAAAGCTACTTTTCCAACCCCTCGCGCTGTAATTGTTTTCCCCTGTTTGTTCTCTGCCAATTCTGACTTTGCCTTATCCCAAATCTCAAGGAAAAATTACATTCTCGCGTCAGAGGTAACCTCAAAGTGCAGAGGCTTAATTTTCTTGGCAGTTCAACGAAAATGCATCGAAATTATCGAAATACCTACGTATACACCCTCTTCCTTTCTTTTCCCTTATCTCGCAAGCAAAATCATCGATCATCTCGCCGAAGAAAACGTTCGCTCGTTCTGAAAATGAGAAAAAGCCGCGATTGCCCACATGCCCACGGAAGCTAACCACACGTGCACACGCACGCGCTGCCCACGTATCCATCGTCGTTGGGTCCCATAGAGGGGGGAAGGACAATTTTATTGCATTCTGATGCAGGCCTACTTGCATCGAGACAATGGTCCCAGGGAGATATGCAACCGGCCACGACAGATATGTCGGTGCAACGTACTCGTAGACTCGCGTGGGACTTCGTCTTCTCCTCGTTGCGACAGCTACCCACCGGCCGAGGGAATTTTTGACGAGCAGGTTGCGCTTTCGATTCCCGCCGGTTCCGCTATATGGGAAAAAAAAATCGAGTTGCGACTGCGTTATGTCGAAATCCGAACGTCTTCGAATTCCGTGTCAGCGAGGACGTAGGGTAAGTTGGCTGGAAAATGGCAACGAAAGGCACATTTTTTAAACCGAGATCATTTTCACTCTACAGAATTGTTTCTCACGAAGTCTGATAGAATTGATCGCACTTTGTGTTCGAGAAGTATAGGAAAGTTTGAGAAACGAAGTAGGAACTTGTACGAGCGAATGAATAAAACGAAGAAGTTTTTCAGACGAACAAGCGATTAAACACGGATGAAGACGATTCTGCAAGTTGGGACGAATATATCTACGACGATTGAAAAAGGAAAAGAAAAGCCAAATAACCCCGCAAAGGGACTGGATAATTAACAATTAGCAATTAACTGGATGGAACATCTTCTAACGAGATCTCGCTAAAATTGCCAAATCGGTTTGCCCTGAAATCAAACTCCATTGTCGACTCAACCGCCGCATCCAACAAGTCAGATTCGACAAGTCTCTGCTCGTAAAGACCTGAAAGATCCGAAAGCTCGAAGAAACTCGTGACTAACGCCAAACGGAAGCGAACAAAGAATTTAGAAACCGAGCCGGCCAGCCCGATGACCTACTTGGTTGTTATTGCGTCAAGGGGAAAAATTAAGACGGTCGCTAAAAATCTGGTCGCTGCGCCGCGCTCGTTGGAACCAGTTGCGCGACTATTCATCCTGAGTTTGCACCAGCACGGTTCATTTATCAGGCCGGTATCCAAATTAACCGGCGTCTACCAGCGACAATGGTTGCTGCGGTTGGTATCGCGATTCCGTATCGGACCACCCGGGGCCAACCGCTTTTTGCCCGCGAAAACAACGACAATCGTATCACGAGGCAGGCTGCTGCCGAGCTACCATAAAATTACCCCGTCCGCATAAATCCGCGGATCGATCGACCGATAAAACGTGGCTGGGCCTGGCAATCAGCCGGTGAAAACGCGTGCCTCTTGCGACAGGCCCGGTAACGACGCCCAGGGGTGAAGGAACTTTATCTGACTGTCGGCTATCCGCTAGCGTAACGCCGCTGAGAACCGCATTTCCGCGTTTCTGGCCCCCTTTCGCGCTCTCTTGCAATCGGTTAGGCTCGTGGACGATCGTGAGATCCGTTTGCGAATTGCGACTTTTCGGAACGGACACGGTCGCGGAAATTTGTAGCTACTATAGGTGTATCAACCCTTTGCAGTGGGATGTCGTCACGCTGGCGACATTTAAATAATCTACGGTACGTAGGTAGTTTATTTGCATGGCGTACCTTCAAGGTCCGCGAATCTACGTTCAGGTTTCGAGCGCGTTGTTTGAGAAAAATCGTTCAATTTCCCTTGAATGTCGGATGCTGCCACGGTGACTTAAAATTTGTCTAGAGACTCGGATGTCACGGTAAATATTTATTGACCGAAACTTGCTTCGACCAGTGGTTAGTGCCACCAGGAAAATATGTTAACCGCGATAATCACAAATCTCCGGCTTCTTCTGCTAGACCGGATGAATCATGTAGCGTTTCTCGGTAAAAAGCAACGAAAAAAAATAGGTTTTTTGGGACGAATTTTATATATAATTCACGCGACCCACATAGCCGCCGCCTCTCACAACGAGCAATGTGTTGCGATTATTATTTATTAACGTACTAGGTATATTTACGTCACGCTGATGTATTTTCTTTTGTGTTTCCCTCTAAATGCCAGTCTTCTACGAATTTAAGCGTCGAACGAGGAAAAGAGAACGATACCTTCGAGGTGGAAAATGGAGAGAGTGTACTACGTGTGTATTTCGAGTGACTTCTAGCGATCTTTAAATATTGAACGAAGAGATTGCGAAGAACTTTAAGCGCAAGAAACCTTATGACTCGCCTCTTAGAGGGTAATTTTTCGAGTAGTTTAAATTTTGAAGGACGAGATAGCGCGAGATAGAGCGAACTCGCGATTCTCGGGAGACACGTTGGAAATTTTCAATTTTTCACGAGGCGACGTTTCTTTTAAATAGGAGAATCGAGAAGGTGTTGAATCCGAGGCAAACGACACGTCGAAGCATCCGAGCTCTGACTTCGAACGCGGATATTTCCTAAATGTAAATCCGTAGAAGCTTGAGAATTTTTAGCCGATGTTTGACGAAGATTATGAATTTTTATGAAAGACAAATATCTTTGAAACAGCGAAGCGTTGAACCATTCAGTCCCCACGAAAGGAGACTTGTTGCTTCGCCGTTCGAAAACCGTAATATGTAAATCCAGTTTTTGCCAGACCGTACACGCCACCAACCATCTTACAAAGTTAGGGAAAAGAAAAAAAAAAAAAAGGAAAGTGAATTGAATTTACCATTTATACATTTTGTGCAACGCGATCTCGATTTGGATTAATAGGTGGATCGCGAAAGAAAGAATGACGCAAAGACTACTGTTTTCCCTTGCGTGAAAGTGATGGCTTGATATGTACGTGTATTGAAACATGCTGTGTGAAAGAAGAAACGGAAAAAGTGGTGAAACTCTATAGAAATGTAAAAAGTATTACGATATAGGAGAATCATCCTTCTCCGTGTAAGAAATAAATTTCCAGCAGTTAACTTTGTAAATTCGAAACTATCTGATTATCCTAATCGATATAAAATTCCGATATTCTAAAAATTTCGTTTGCAAATTCTTAACGATCGGTGTTAAATTGATATTTACATTAACGTTGATCTTTCGATAACATCGAATATTCCGTACCTAGCAGAGAATTAAATTAAAGAGAAAGATTTATTACATTTCCGATTTATCGATCACCGAGATTATTATTTACGAATAATATTTACGAATGGCGAAAAAAATCGCAGCATCCGTTAATCGCCGATTTGTAACAGTTGGTTTAATGCCGTAACGAACATCGATCCGTTTACGCCTCTAATTTAATACATTCCCACGAGCGGATCGAGGCGTAGAGAAAAGAGAGCGCAAAGCAGCCCGCGAAGTTGCGGAGGTGTTTCGAAAACATTGCGTCGCGTAATCATTGCTCTCGCACGGCTGTCGAGACCGAGATGCAGCCTCGCACATGCAGCCACGGTTGCACATGCAGTTGCTCAATGAGCCGTGTTGGTATGTACGCCGGTCACCGACTCCAGATGTCCGATTCCGTTCGAGCCTGAGTGATCTATCGACCGAACGCTGCTCTTATGAAATTCAAATTTCCCGCCGCTCGCTAACCGGAATAAACGATCGCCAATTTTACTTCGACTTACGATTGAACCATTTATTTGTCGAATCGGTTAATTCCACGAAACAAAAAAGCAGAGGAAATCGATGAAATTACGCGAGACAGACATCAATTACGATAGAATTGCTTCGGCAGGAAAATTACAAAAAGTGGAGTTACGTGTAATTTGCTCGATTATCCATCTTTCGCGATTGCGAGTTTCCGATGTTTCTTTGCAAACAGAATAGAATATGAGACAGAAAGAGATACCCGGTATAATTTGAAAATATCGATACTGTAAATTCATATTAAACGATACAAATTATCTCCGCTCGTTAAATCGCGCTTGTTAAATTATAAACAATTTGCACTTATCGTATACCTGTTCCGAGAGATAATGCTACCTTCAAGACATACTACACGCGTACTGGTAAAGAATCATTTCATTAACAACGCTTCGCTTTCCAAAAACGATCGGTCTCGATCAAATCGATCGATTTGCTCATCTATACAGCTCACGTCGTGTAAATCTTCGAAAATGAAAATCACTCGAGATCTCTGCCTTTCCACGACGCTTCATCCGCAAGCTATGAATTTCCATCGATACGACAACCGAACGATATCCTTTCCAAGTCTTCCTTGTTTCTCTCTATCTGACCAATGAGCGAGCAATTACGAGAACGAAGCGGGAGAGACTCCGTTGAACGTAATGAAGATCTTTCGAAGACTGCGCGAGATCGATCACCCTTCAGCGTTATCCCGCGAAATCGGGTATCCGGTCCGAGCTATCCATCCATCTATATGTCCGTCAGCGGCCGCGTATCTCGCCTCGTTTCCAACTTTGGATTGTAGGCTACACTTTCCCGGCCCAACCGTTCCAGTCAACCTACCTCGGCCAGGCCTACGCTTCTACTTGCTTGCGAAACAGGGACGAGACCCAGTTACCCACATTCTGCGCCAGATATTGGCCGGTAATTAAATAGCCGCCGATTTTCCGCCAACCTTTCGCCTTACAGTCTGCTACGTCGTAGTTGGTAGCATCGGAAAATGTCATTTATTACTGTGCATTCTGTTTTCGGTCGTGCCGACATCCGTTCCTTTATAGAAATAACTTATTGCAGTAAAAAGGACGATCGAGCGGAAGATTTTGTCGTGGCGTGATTTAGGAAATGGAAACGTAGAAACCTTTGCTGATAACAGAAATTTCCCAATAGAAATAGGTATACTTTGGAATATTTGGTAGATAGAATTTACCAAGTAGACATTGTTGCAATGCGAGTAGAATTAATTGGGAATATTTCACTAATAGGACGTTTTAGGATTGAAATTGTTAAAATAATTGTTAAAATTTGCTATAGTTGAAGGCACTTTGATGATAACCATTTTCAGAGTAGAAATTAGCAGGTATCCATTGGGTTGTCCGGAAAGTTTCTTTCGTTTTACGAGGAAACAATAGACGCACGACATTTTTCCTTTTCTATTATTTTGCTGAATCACGTACGATCCATTTCCTTCCGTTTCTATTATCACGTTCATACGTAATTCGATAAAATGATACGAAAGAAAAAATGTCGTGCATCAATGGCAGTATTTGGAGTAGAAATATTTAAAGTAGAGATATTCGAAATAGAAATCTGTAAAACAGGCATGTTGAAAATAATTTATCTATCTCTAAAATTATATACAGAATCGAACTAAGCTACATACGAGAGAACTGAGCTAAATCGAAGGACTAAATTCCTCCTCCCCCAAATTTCTTCCAATTCCAATCGATTCTGAATCCCTTCGCGAATCAGCCGCGAATACTCGACAATCCTACGAGGATGCTATCGCGTTCCAAAAAAAAGTCTCGTTTACCTCCCATTTTCTCAACGTTAACTTTCCTCCGCCACTTTCTCCGCGTCTTCCTCTTTCCACGTTCACCGTTTCCCAATCGCTGTTCCCTTTACGCTTTTTAGCACCCTGCCGCGATGGTCATCGATGTGAAATTCATCGAAGAGCCGTTCCTAAAACTCGAGGATCGTCTGCTCGTACAAACTTTGTTTGTTGATCAATTTGACACGGTGTTTCGAGTTGCTGTTGCACAAGCAGCGACCTAGAATGTTTAGGTGCACGAATCCGACAAGAAAGGCGAAACGGTTAAATTAAAAAAAAAAAAAAAGAAAAGAGAGAGAAGAAAGAAAATCTGCCGCGAGGTGCACGCGCGTGGCCGCGCGCTATTCCGATCATGTAACCGGCATCCACTTTCTAATGCTTCGCGGGATTGCATAATACCGTGTATACATGAAATTAAGAACCGTTGGACTCAATTAACTTTATTACCGACTTTTCTTACTTTCCTTTTCACCTAGTTACCCGCGACATGTAATTTATTGGCTTTTGTGAGTACACAGCGGCTACGAGAAGTACTTCTGCCTGCAGTAGAATCTCATTTATGGCAACGAAGTTTCATTTAATGCCGGATTAAGAGAACTTTTGTCGATTGAACTCATTCAACCGAGCGCCGGCATCTACTATGCGAACGGAAAATAATAGTGGGGAAAATTAGCGAACGCCTATTATACGAACTCCAATTATAAACTAAACCGATCGTCTCTTCGCGAACGCGGATAAATGGAGTTCTAGTGTATTCTTATTTTCCAGCGAACAGCTTCTCCTCTTTCTATTCCACGTTTCATTTTTATAGCGTAACACTCTTGCAATCATAGAAAAATACTGCTACTAAACAGATGGAAAATTTGATGTACTAGAATTTAATTCATTGACACGCAAATGCTATAATAAATACAATGGTGTTCGAGTACTCTTTGCGCGTATTATAGCGACGAACAGAGTTACAAAATAGTTTTCTTGGAAAAGATGAGATTCTTTGTTGAATTCTTCTTAAGATGTGACTCTCAGGAAATCGACCAACTTCTTGGAAATCAACGATCGGTTGCGACGATACCGATTTTGACTCTTAAGCAATCGTTGAGTATCGTAATCGTCGTAGAATCTTTATCCCGAATATTCTTAGACGTAAGAAAATTTTTACTTTCCTTTTCGCTATACGTATATCGCTATACGTATTATTTGCAGGTTTCTGGACAGCGTCTGTTCGGTAACCAAGCGACCGTTTTCAAGTAACCGTACAGAAATGCACGAGAAGGTTATCAACCTTTTCTACGAGTTCACCGATTACACGAACCGAAGGAAAGTAAGAACAATCGCTCGGCATCGAGCCGCATTCTCTCTACGCTCAACATTATTAAGAGCGTCTGGCACGAAGAATCAATTTGCTCCAACGTCCAATAGATCTCCGATACTTGGCCATCTTCCCACGACTGCGGCGGTCCACGAGATAATCGTGAAACGGCTTGTACGTGGCTAATTAGCGATAATCACGTAAACGACTACGTAAACAGAGATTGTTGAATCGTCACGATACATTATCGTTAACAACGGCAAAGTATGCGCGATATCGATTACGTTTTACGTACAGTAATGAACAAGAATATCTGGCCAGATTTTCTTACAAAATCCTATGCGTATTTATAAAACGTACGATCTTGTTGCAAGGTATAATTCTCAACTCTTTTCGTAAAATAAAATTAACTACGCTTTCTATGGGATGTAATTTTTCTGTCTGAATAAAATAAAGTATCTTATAATTCATCATCGTTAGATGGTTATATATGATACAAGGACAAGTGGAAATTGCAATATTTGAACTACAAAATTTAAACACTGTTTCACTCACCTTCTACGTTCGAAACTTGGGAGAAAATATTCGAAAGTATGAATTGACTTAAAAAAAAATTTACAAACGAAACGTTCACCGTACGTTGATTTTTAGCAATTTACATAAGTAACTAGAAAAATCCACACGTGTCGCAAGCAGATTCGCAAGGACAATGGCGTCACGTGAACCTGCGATTGATTCTGGGAAAATAGACGGTCGCTGGAATCGACACCTCGCAGCTGATATTCCCTGTATGACAGCGAGGAACGCGAAAGTGTAATCGAATTTGACGCGAAGTTAACCTCTGCACGTCTCCCAGCTCGTAAACTTTCGAACGAGCCACGACGTTTACGCATCGACTCTCACAGCCATAAAAAGACGACGTTCCTTTGCTTCTCGATCTGCATGTCGATTTTCTTACGATCGATTAACCGTGCAAACGCAACATAATAAATTTGTTCTTGCCAAGTAAGCTGAATCGACACCGGCGATTTCACCTCTCGCTAAACAATTCGTCGAATAGCTCGCCGACCTCCCGTTCGAATTTATCTATTCGTTTAAAGTAGTAGGTCGAGGTGAATTTTTGCTTCGGCACAAAACAGGAAGCGATAAAAGTCGAAGAAATCTATAAATCAAGTCGTAAATCTGCGATTTGTTGGGCGTTTGTTAGGACGAGATATTATTATTGGCAGTAACATTGCTAATTTGAAGAGTACGGCATGGAATAGTCCCATTATAGTATCCAAGTTCGTGCTACGGAAATTGGAATAAAACTTGTAAAAATGATCGATCGCTTCGTTACGCTGCGTGGACTGCAGGATGGCGAATTTAGGAATTGTATCTGACCAGTCGCTGAAATCGATAAAATTAATAGTTCTTAATGGTTCTTCAGCATTTTTAATATCACTTCTGAATAAACAATACGAATATTTTAATACGGTTTGTAGAATTTCTACCGTCTTATATTTATTCTCAGCTTAAAATAATCGTTCTACGATATGCTACACGAAATAGCACCAGCCGATAAACCAAGTTATCCATTTGATCGTGGAAACTCGCGCACAAAAATTTGCAGGAAAATAGACCGATTTCAAACTTCGAATTTCTTGCATAAATTTTCTACCAACTTGCTCTATGGTTTCCATCGTTTTATCGTTACGAAAAATCGCCAATTTTCACGCAAAAATTTGCAAAGGCTACAAACTACAAAGTTTCCAGTCGTTATCGAAATTCGCTCCAAATCTCTTGTCTAATTTCTACTGTTTCATCGTTACGAAGACCGATATAGCGTTAACCTAATTTAATAGCATCGAGTAGCATTAAGCAAAATAAATATCAGCCCGGATTGATTACGAGACAAGGATATCACGTCGTGAATCAATCAGCGAATCGTAATTCGCTAAGAATATAATCGATGGATCCAATAAAGTTGCTATAAAATCGAACGAAACATAGGCGAAAAAGCTGATCGAGGCCTGATAAAAGGGATCGTATCATCCGCCGTGTGTCGACAGGGAACGATTAATCGCAAACTCTAATCACGATCGTTCCGTGTTCGTCGACGTCGACCTTTGACGAATGCGATCTCGACAGCCTTACATAGGCTGGCAATTAGAGCGGCTATGATAGTCGAAGTTCGTTCATGGAATATCATTAACACACGAGGTAGCGGTTAGTTTGGTATCTTTTGATTAACTAGCATGGAAAAGGGCAAGCGTCGTTTTAAACCGGATTCACATGCTGCTACTATGCCAGCCAACGTATATCGATATCAAAACGATGTTGTATAATACGAAGGTATTTTTAACGATCATTTTTAACGCTCGTATTACGTGTCGTTCGAAGCGATCGTAAATTTCACGCACGCGTTTCACCAAATTTTTACGACTTGTTATACGAACCTGGAAATGTTTCTGTAGATTCTCAATCTTTTGATTAACGACGAACGTGATCGAAGGACGCGCGTACAACGTGCTGAAAAAGTAGTCTCTTCGCGGATATTCAGATTGTCCGATAAAAAAAATAAATAATAATAATAATAATACATTTAAAAGATAACGATAGTAACTCTACGATCGTTTGAACATTTTGCTGGCGTTCTTCGCCAGTGGTAAAATTACTACATATAATTGAAATTATAATTGCAAATTTTCGTCCAATTCGGATAAATGATATTCGTGGAAATTATATTGCTTTGAATCTGTCAATTATGTCGTAAATTATATCGTAGTCGAATCAAACAACCTGTTATATATCCTTCATACCATGAATTACCGATAAAAATTCATCGTCGATAATCACTACTTTTTGTTCATCCAAAGGCTCTTCAGAGGCAAATCCTTCGTCTTCTCTGATCGATTTTAGATATTCAGCGCGAGCATGGCCTGTGACGAGAAACGCGGATGCGTCGATCACTTTGCCAAAATCTCGTAATAACCACATGCAGGTGCAGCAATATCGCGGATCGATTGACTGTCCCTGGTCGAAGGTGCTCGATTCAACGTCTCGTTTCGCAACCGCGTTAAATTTCGTCGTGCCAAGGTTACGATAATTCGGACACTCCACTTTAAACGCCCCATTTTCGTAGAAGAAAAAGACGAGATTGTTATGGAATTCCTCCGAAGGCGAGACGACCGATTGTCAATTTGCGTAAAGCGGCAGCCGATTGCAAAACGCTGGGATAGTCCCCGTTGAGTAATGCGCGCCAGTTACAAAAAAAGAGAAAGAGTTTGGTCGCCAAGTGCACGTGCATTGTAAACCCGAAAATGTCTGGACCGCCACGATACAGCGTAGGTGGAATGAAGATATCGCGGAAAATGGCGGACTCGTTTCAAAAGTTTACTTTATCAAATCAAAGAACGAACGGTGGAAACGCAAACAAGCGAAGAATATATGGCCGTGATCAGCGTGAAAACTCTTTTCGCGCGATTTATCGAAGTACCGGGTATAGTATATTTCGGCAGACAGCTTAAGCCGTGCGATATTTTTGAAACCTTAAATTACCCTCGACGGTTTCGACAACGATAAGAGGCATTGTTAAGATCGGATTATTTCTTTTAACAGGGAAGAAACATTCGTCTGACACCGTAAAAAAAAATCATTCGCCTCTAGTCGTTAGATTGCTTATCTTTATACAAATTCGTACGTTCGTAAACGAAACTAAAGTAGATACCACTTTTCTGCGTATATCTTCGCGCGTTATACGAATTCCGTAAATTCTTCTCCGTCGAAGTTTCCCACAAATGCACAAACATTTATCGAATACCGATCGCAGCCCCATTAGCCCTTTACCTTATCACCGACATTCCTACATCGCCCAACAGAACCAACGAAAAAATTCCACGTTAAATACCACCCTGCCACCCTGCCTAGTCGTTTACGTGCATAGCCAGCTTCCGTCGAAAGAATCGAAAGCAGCGAGCGGTCCGATTACCATCTGCGTGGCTATCGCGGCGTGCGTCCTCCGTTCGCGCTTGTATCAGCTCGTGTCTTATATTAGACGCGGTCAAAGTGCAACGTCCTCGGTTGCAGCTCGGGGTCGGCCTGCTTCTCTCTCGCTCTGCCTCCCACTACCCTTCTCGTTCGCCTTCCTCTCAAATATTTCACTGCTCTCTCCCTTTTTCTCTCTGTCCAGCGAGAACGATCGGTTTTATTCGTATCGCAGCCACCCCCCCGCCCCCTCCCCACCGAAAGTAGCGCCGCCTGCGAAAAATGCAAAAGCCAGGCTAAATCCGGAGAAAAGAATCCCCTTGGTTTCTTCTGGCCTCGCGACTCCTCGCGCTTGCCCGCCTGTCCGCTCGCTCGCTAGCTCGCCCGCTCGGCTCCGCTCGGCAGCTCGGCCCGAGAGGAGCGCGGGTGAACGACCGCTCACTGGGACAGGCCGTTGCATCGGAATCGCATACGCGATGCATTCGTCACGTACCGTGGCCGTGTGCAGGTGAACGCGATCCGCCCGATTGATTTTTACCTACCCCCTCCGCTCGCTCTGTCCCTTTCGGCGTGTTTCGTTCGTGCAAGAATGGAGAGGGTTGGTCACGAGTCTTCGTTAAACGGACGATTAACCCTCTCGATGATTAATCGTTGCCAGATTTGCGTGGAACGGCTCCTATGATATATTCAGATCGAGATCGAGATTGTTCGTGTAGGATGCAATTAGATCGCTGGCTATGAAATCGAGGCTTTTTACGCTGAATCGAGGGTAGTTTTATTTTTCTTCAAGGTGAAACGCTGTTCGGTAATGTTGGCGTACGCGCCGGTCTTCTGCAACGAGCGGCCATTTATTCGAATAGTCGCGGATTAATTTGCAGGCAATTTAGTATTTTTCCGTAGAGAAATTCCGTAAAATCTAGAAACTGTGGGAAATTATTTCGAAGAACGTGATTAATTATTAACGATTAGACGGAGGTCTCGCGGTAGCGTAATTTTTACTACATCGAGAAAGTATATCGAGAGACGCAGCGAACGTACACGACAGAGAAGATTAATCGTATTCGACATGGTTGATGAGATTATCAATGTAACGTGAAATACGTGGATTCTTTCTAATCTAATCTCTTTTTCCTAATGTAAGATACGACATTTTTTAAAGATTTTAATCATTTCCCGATTCTTCGTTTTTGCCTCGTTCTTCGTACCCTCGTTTTAATCCTTCGAACGAGGTCGAACATATACATACGTATATTGGCTACCAGAATTTATATCGAGAGAAAAATTGTAATTAGTGTTTTAAGTTATTGTAAGATACGCGAAGACGCGATATTCCGACCGACATGACCTCGATGAAACAATGAAACTGCGATTTGAAATTTCTAAAAAAAAAAAAAAAAAAAAAATGTCTAGCAAATCTGACGTATGTACGAGTTGCACCATTGCTTGATTCTTATTCGGAACCAAGACATAAAAATTTGATCGGAACAACGCAATTAAGATAAACGAAGGAAGATATACGGTTCTTTTATTCATTTTTAAGAAAGTCGAAACGACTCGTTTGAAACAAGATTTCGATCGAAACTAAAGAATTATTACGACCATAACCGCTACTAGGCGACGATAAGATGACCGATCCTCATACATATTTAATGAGGATTAACTGGTTCTATTTTTTGAATGGAGAAGCTTTTTATGCAAATACGCAACGATGAAATTAAGGAATTAGAATGGCGAATGACAACGTCATTAGTCAACCACCGCTCTCAGTTCTTTCGTATTACATCGCTATCTAATCCGTCATTTACAAAAAAAAAAATATCTTCCCATATCGCAATGTTGAGACGAGCATAAAGTTCTCTGGATAGAAATAACGATTGCCATATTCGTAATACATAATTTGTACCTGGCAACGGTTCTGATTCAAGAACAGATAAACTGGAGGTTGGAAAAAAAAGCAAGTATGTATATACGTTGCGAACAGACGAAGACAAAGTAGTCGTGCTCGATGGTTTCGCGCACGATCGCGACACAACGATCATCGTGGGCGCAACTAGAAAGTCATAGAAAAGTAATAACTTTCTATCCCGATTGCACATCGTTGCGTCATTTTGAAACCCTTCCGTGTCATTCTATTCGAGACTCTACGTATTTCATGACAGTAATGCCTATCCTCGGACGTATTTCCTCGAATAAAAATCTCGACGTTAAATCTATCAAACAACGCGTTATAGCGTTACACAATCTCTAATTAAGTTATTATATATATATATAATAACTAATAATAATATTGTTAATTATATTAATAATATTTAATAATATTTAATAATATTTATATTATTAATAATAATTTAATCCTGCCGCAAAGATTTTTCGTTTTACCTTTTCCAATAAAAGTCTTCGCGTTAAGTTCATCGCTGAATTCATTTTCATACGTAAATCGATGATTAAAAGTTGACGAGTTCGATCGTCAGAATTTTCTTCGAACGATGAACGATCAGCGATAAACATCGTGCGCGCGACTTACATTTGAGCGTTCGTAAAAATCTTATTGGCAGATTATTCGTGTAGTTGGCGTGTGTTTATTCGTCGGTTGGTCGAAATCAATGGCCCGTACGAGTCTTCTCGATTTCTCTCCGCTCTTTATCGCAGATATTCCTTGTTCCAGAGACATCCGTAATGTGTACAGCGTGTACAGTACACAGATTTCGTGCAGTATCTCGAAGGAGCAACGTTCGACTTTTTTTCTTGGCTTGGTGTTATCGCGCTTGTAAGTCTGTCCTCGCGTGTGGGTGCATCTGCGTAGGAACAAGCCACTGACCTGCATCACTTCTTCGCCGGGGATATCGGTCTGCCAGGCTATTACCTTCGAAAGTACACGCGGCGTGCGCTCTCAATTTCTCTCCAATCATTCTGCCGCTATCTTTCCTATAATTTCATCTTGCTCCTGTAACTCTTTTACAACTTTTAACCTTTCCAGCCTCGTAGACAATAGACACTGCAATAAAATTCAATTCCAGTGTTTCAGATTTAGTTTCCCGTTTTATGAAATTTAGAACGAAAGGTTGAATTTGACACGACAAAACGTCTCGACTATCTTCGATCTTTATAAGTTTCTAGTAATAATTGAAGCAGCTGCTGGAAATGTTTCTAAAGCGGAGGTGTCTGGTATTAATTGGCAGAAATAAAGGCGTAAAATTATGAAAACACTTTAAATATCACTGCTACCGAAGTTTAAAACAAAGAACGACCGATCAAAGCTAAAAATAGGTGGATTCCACCTTTGAAATGAATTTCTCAAAAATCAGAAGGCAATGTTAATAACAACGCGATAATATTCGTAAATTGCAAGGCAACTTTTTAAAAAACGATACTTCATGATATTCCATTTTTCCACTCCAATAACGTCTTTCTTTCATTTGAGTTTCATCGCGCGAGAACAATGACCGTAACGTTCGAGATAATTCAAGAATAATAATACTCAATAATATGGACACTCTTCTATGTCCGAGTTCATTTCCCGAAAGTAATAATCGTACCGATAAAAAAAAGAAGCAACGACGCTCCTCGCGTCATCGCTTTCCTATCCTTCGTGGATTTATACGGTCGATCCGCGCGACTCTCTCGATATCGATTTTTCCATTCTAACATGGTCTCTTATCCACTCGAGTTTCGTCTCTCGAAAATATCGTCGGATTGTGAAAAGACACCTGCTGCTACGGCGGTTGCAGCACATCGGCCGAGTAAACGGCGCAATCGACGATAATAAGCGAGCGAAACGCTAAGCGGCTAAGGCAGCGACAAATTACGGTAGGTAAGGCTGCCGTCTGGCAGAAATATCGAGCCCGGTTTATGGTGAAATCGGTGCGTTACACGACCAGTCCGTCCTTTAGCTGGTAACGTTGCCCGATTCAATAGATTGCACCAATGTGCGCTCTACGCCAGGCTTTGTGCCGTTTTATAAAACGACCGCACACCTTACTCATTGTCTCGGTAGCATAAACCGATTCGTTCCAAACTGCCCTCTGACTGTGATCTTAAAATACGGTTTATCTCAGTAACGGAGAATTTCGTTAGGCGACGTATCAAAGTTCTCTTGATTTTTCTTGCGGCAAAATCTGAATCGAGGTTTTGACTATTATAATTATGAAACTTGAGAAAAATCTTCGCGAGTATTTTAAGCGCGTCATATTTTAATTTCGCGTAACGTACATAGTGCAAATAAAAATAAATATAACATCGAGGTTCGTGTGGAGATTATTACAGCGTTCGATGAAATATCGATGCAGCGTTCGGTTTTGCATGGTCGCGATCTAACGCTGGAAACATAAAACGTTTCTAACATCAAGACTTACGGAAAAATGGTCGTAGCGTGCTAGAAAATAATCACGAGGTGTGACGTAGTTTTATAAGATTAATGCGATGCTTTGCATACGGAAAAGGTTGAAACATTCAGTCGTGCAATATCGATCGATTTACCACCTTGCTAATTTTTATATAAAATTTCATACCAAGTGTCTCTAAAAATAATTCTAATTCTTCAAAACGATATCATATTCGACCATCTAGTATCGATCGGTGCTCCATCCGATTTCTCAGAGTTCGTGCAGCAGAAACGTGAACGAAATATTTCTCAAGACGTGTTTTGCTCGTTCGCTTAACTCGCACCAACTAATCTCAGCGTTCATCTAGCGTCGTATGTAGAGCGTAATAAGGGAAAGGGACGAGCGTGGCCGGTTTATTAGAAACGGAGCTGATCGCGCATCGATCGTGACGCATGCGAACAATGCGCATTATTTGCCACTTTAAGCAGATGCAGGCCGCAGATTACGCGAGAGCCTGCACTTTCCAGCGTTGGAACGCTGCATCCGCAATTCACGAACCATAAGTTTATCGCGCGTAAGTATTTTCCTGTATCGATTCGTACTAATTTGTGCAACTTTTGAGAAACGACACGCTGATACCTTTTCGAATATTCGATGTTTAATTAAAATTATAATTTTCGATATAGAAATCTTTTATCCCGCCATCTGGATATTCCACGCCCTTGTTACTTAAAACATTTTTTTTCACATTCTTTATTTTTCAAGATACGTTAGAACACGTGAAATACCCCGTGCTTTCTTATTTTCAGAGTAAAGTTATATTGTACAAGCGGTTACGAAATATCGACTAAATATAAATTGTACGAGAGAAGAAAGGTTTTTTCTTAGTTTTCCTTTTAGTTTAGCGAAACGACAGATAATTTTACTACGAAATTCCTTGAAACCGAGGATTTTTTTTCTCAAAAAAGAACAATTATAAATGCTTATAAATTTATTCTTACTGTAAATTCGTAAGCAAATGTTTTCGTAAATCCATTTGCACAGCGATATTCTTATCTTCGACATTTTCGTTCTCAATGAAAGTAATATTTCGTGATACTTTAGAGCGACTCCAATGAAACACAAAAATTTGAATGAGATCACAAGTTCCATTATGAAGTAACACAATCGGTGCATAAATACGCAATATTCCCCTTTTAGATCCCCTCGTCGTCGCAGATTACATTGTTGCCAAAGGTCTAAAAATAGCTACGAAATCATAACTCACAGTCGTTTAATGAAAGGATAACATTTAAATGTTGTCGCGGACGACAAGTGCACGCGAGTCCTTCCATGGTACCGTGGGATGAATAGCTCTCGTTGCTGTTATGTGCCCGCTGTACCTTGAGAGCGTACTTCTTTTTCATCGATACCGATCAGAAGCATTTTACGCGCGCTCCTTCTTTTCCCTCTCGCGCGCGCGCGAAACCTTGAAGCTCCCGGTGAACGTTGCACTTGGAACACGACCGCGTTGTCTATACCTCGTGTGACGAACGTCGTTGCTAGACCGCGGATTTTCATGCACTTGTGGGAAATTTGAAGGTGCAAAAGAATGCGCAGAATGCGCGTGACATGTACGATTGATCTCGCTATTGCAAAAAGATACATTTTATTTTCAGTTACGTAATCTATGAATACAATCGGCGAATGATGCTGAGAAAATAAAAAAGATAAAAACCGTATTTTCTAAAACTTCATGCTGAAATTTGTCGATACGATCTATCGCGAAATAAATTTGATTTCGTATTTAAGCAAGTTTACTTCGTTTTAACCCTCTGCACCATTTTCCCACTTTGTCCAAATGTTTGCAAATTCCTATTTTTCGCTTCCGTTCTTTCAATTACGTTCAGAAAAATACGCATATTTCTCGTCGCTCCTTCTCACCTCGAATTTAGCGTCGACCCTCCTCCGCGTCTATCCACTCGTCGCCGCCGTTTTATTCGCCCTCGCGTTAATTCCGACTCGCGACGACTAGCTTAGCGATTAATTCGCGGTGACGTCAAACACGTCGTGACGACTAACATTGACCTTTCGTTTCGACCAAGTATCTGCCAAACGACCGCACTTTCCCACGCAATGTTCGACGTGCATAAGTCGACTCTAGCCACGGAGCGGCAGAGATTTAAGTTTGTATTTGGAATATAAATTAGAGTAACGAGGCTATTGGCACAGAGCGGTCGTACGCGTTAAACTCTGCGTAGATTCATAGAATACTCCAACTTGTAAAATTTGTTATCCAATTATTTGTAACAGATCGAAGAATTGTTCAAATAACGATCGAGAAAAAAAGGTATCAAATACTACTTATCACGCAAGTGGAATTTTCGTTACAACATATAAAATACATAGATTCCTTATGCAGTTAACATTCTATAATCTCCGTCTACCCTAATTTAAAATCTCAAGCAAGGCAATATTTCATTCCTTTAAACCATACGAATGTGCAATGCAGCGGAACTATTGGTAATCTCCACTAACAATTACTACATATAATGACTCTTAATTGCCAACAATTCTCTAATAATATTTCGAACAGTATTCGAGTCGCGGTACATCCTCCATAAGCATCCTGATAATTACAAACCGAGACGCGTGACGCTCTATTGCTCAAACATACTTCGACCAAACGCAACGAAGTCGTGCCGGTAGCATAATTCGTCCGTTTATATGGTTCGTTGCAGAAGTTGCTATTATCTCGTACAAGCTCGTAATGTCGTGGACACCCGGTATACGCTAGGCGTGCACACGCGCATATACACGTAGACACGAGAGTGTCCGTAGGCATGCATCTGCAGTGAATGCATCGTTGCACTTGACGCGCGTGATACGCGATTCCGCGGTGCAACGGAGTCGTCGCGGGTTCATGGCGGTACGTTGTTCCACTGACAGAAGCAGCCATCCCCTCGCCCCGCTGCCACCCGGAGTCCCTCGACACCCCGTCCGACTATCGCGAAGCCATCGCTGCCTTGCCTCTCTCGTTCTCTTCCCTTAATCCCCTCCGTCGCTCGTTTTCTTTTTTCTGCTCCCCCGCTAACGTTTTCAATCTAACGCGAATTTCCAAACGTCGCCAATTTTTTGCCTTTGAAATAATTACGAGACGATCGGTTCGTCGGAAGTTACTTCTCGGATCATTAAAGACAAGAGGGGGAGGAATTTTGTATTGGCGTGTCGCGTCAATTTCGAACTTTCGTACATTTTTGTATTTTTCTTTTTATTTTTTCTTTACTTTTTTTTTCTTTCTTTTTTTTTTTTTGTGACAATTACGAGATTGGTTTATTATCGACTCTGAGAATTGGAGTTTATCGGAGACTGAAGCAAAGGGTAGGGTTTCACGATGAAGAGAACGCGCGGGGTTTGATGAAATGGATTCTCGTGTACAGGAATTGGAATCTTGCAGGCGTTCTGTTCTCTTTTTGTGGAGATTTCAGATGAAGTTTTTCGGCGATGGAGTTTCCACGAACAGGGTTAAACCCCTCGCATTCACCGGCTGGCTGGCTCGTTGACGTCACGCTCGCGTTCCAGAAAATGATAGGACGGTGGAGGAATTAGATGGAAAGGAAGATTTTGTAGCTGTTTTAATAAGTCGTTGTATAACGCGTGTTACATAGAATTATATTAACCTGCAACGAACTATTCCACTAATTTATGAAAAAAGAAGAAAAATCGACGATCTCTTGGCGTACCGTTAAACGTGCCAATTTCTAACAACTATACGAATCTCAAACATTCTCCCTTTCTTATCGCGATAATTAAGAAACGCCGCCTGAATAATTTTACCTGAATTCGTTGAATAACGGAAATCGTTTCGCTAATCCGATTCCTATTATATTCATAAATAAAAACAAGTAAATTTAAGCGCCTGATACAATACGCACTACCGAACCAAAAAGACGACAGCAAAGAAAATTACTACGATATTCCATCCAGAAACACTGCACTCTCTGCGCAACTAATTCCTGCAAATCCCAGCAAAAGACAAAGAAAAAGAATAAGTACTCCTCCGACCGCTCTACGCCCAACAAATCCTCGAATTAATCCTCTAAAAACCCAGCGATTAAACTTTGCGAGACCGCTAATCGCGCCTTGGTAATCCTGTTTAATCGCGATGCTCATTAACTACCAGCAGCGAATTCGACTTCGTCGGATCTCTGTAACCAACATATGCATACGCCGCAATATGAACTCGATCTCGAGCCGGCCAATCTAACCTAACGCCACGCGACAGTCCGCAATTTGCCCGATGTGTGCCACACGGTATAACACATCGGTGGTCGGGGCCACGGAAGTACACGGGCCGATATTCTACATTGTCCTAAATATAGGTGAGGGACACAGCGTCGTCGTCGCAAATGGATCGTCCCGAGACGGTGTCATTGTTCACTGGCTTCACGGGAAGCGCACGCTCGCAGTAGCGCGCCAGATAGCCGGCATTATCAGAGAATCGCCACTTCGTGTCCTCTCTCTTTGTTATTTCGAGCCTGGCCACGTGTCCCTTACATCTACGTGCTATCCTGGCACACAAAAGTTCTTCTACGATTGATTAGCGGATTTAGCCGAATGTATATTTCTGTCGCCGAATGCAGAATCTTACAGCGACTGGCGAAAGTACTCGAACGCTTGGAAACTTTTATCAACGACCGATGAATCAGACGCGACCGTCGCAATCTTTTTCTACAATTTTATATAACGTTTCTATTCGGTGCCCTAGAAATTTATACAGACGTTGAATTTCACTAACGGAGCTGCGTATAACGAGGTTTTGAAGTATAAGGATTTTCTGGTATTTGTAAGATTCTACTTTCTCGGCGCATATATCCTTTGTAATCTTTGTAGAATTCTTCGTGAAATCTACGTCTATAGAATGCTCTAGGAATTTGTACACGTCGATAATGAATTTTAGTATCTGCACTGTGCCGTGTACATAAAGAGATAACATTTTTCTCCTTGCTATTTCGAGCATTGGCACGTGTCCCTTCTGTCTACGTGCTTTTTATCACGCGACGAGGCCCATACGGACACCCCCTTACGCAGATCGCAGATACCAGCCTCGATATGATTTACAGCCTGCTATTCGCTCGGTTAACCGCCTCTTTCGGATACTCGCGCTGATTCCTAATACCCGTACGAACACTGGTTCGGTTCCGAGCTGATAAATACCAGTTTCCCTATACTCCAAGACAATGGAAGCACGAAACTACCCCCTCTTTTCAAGCCGAATTCTTGCTTCTATAATTGCACCTTATCATTGTTATGAAGAAGATTTCTGTTACCACGATAGAATTGAGATTTTGCTCCTTGACCACGTCAAAATTTAATTGACGGAGTTCTTATTAAGAAAAAAAAAAAAAAGAAAATGAATTTTAAACTTCTGAATAATAAATTAATAATAAATTAATAATAATAAATTAAGATCGGATATCCACGCTGGCATTTTTCACTAAAGCGTAACTCAACTCTCGCGCCTAACTATCGTGTTTCGCAAATAGAATGCTTGCTGCTATAAATAAAAGTTATATCGTAAATTCGTAAGCAACTTCTTCGTTTTTCCATCTACGTCGGTGAAAACGGCATAGAATGCAATTTCTACTCTGTCGCGCTTTGCAGCGCGATTCGAAGTTGTAAATCACACGCCGATCCGAATATGAGAATAGAAATGATAGAGATCTAAAAAATCGTAGCGGTGATTTACTATCGTTAGCGATAAGACGCACAACGAGAACATTCAAAGAATCGATCGGATAATTATAATCGTCGCTCGAGTTCTAATCGTTCTAGCGATACACGTGTCACCGGACAAGTTGTCGACACAGGCGGCAAACCAGGGAGAAAAATGGCTGGCGATCTGAATCTCAGCGGCTAATGAAATCTGGAGGTTGGAACGCATGAAAAAAACTCGGCTGTCTCGTTTTATCGACGGATTATCGCATGGCGCCCGGCCGCGTGATTGCGCTACAAGTCATTCGATTCACAGTCCAGTGAGTGTGGAGCCCGCTCGCATGAATAGATCGCGTATGCAAATCCATGTGATGTGGGTTATTACACGGTGGAACGCCGAATATCCTTGAAATCACACCTATCCAGTCAGAAACTTCTCTGCCTGTGGGAACACAGTCTGTCTAGAAAAAGAAATCGATCATCTCTGCCAGCGTAGACGAGCCACCTTGTGCCTCTTTTCTGATTCCACGATGTGTATCGAGCTTCTTTCATGCAGAAACATGCCTCGACCCTCGCGCCACATAATGGTTATCGATAGATGTTTCTTCACGATCGAAACGGCCAATGCAAATGTTTCAAAGTCAATCGATCGCTCGATTATAAATGCCAGGATTTTATTCGCTCCCAGGCGTGATTATTCGATTAAGGATATTTATTCAGAGCCATATTCTTCGCAGCATAATTGAAATAGTCTAGCACTTACACGGACATTTCTGTCGTCTGCTGAAAATCAAGAGTACGCGAAAGTAAGACCACGGAACCAACGTTTCATTCGATTTTGCGAGCAAACGTATATTTTTCTACGCTGTGGGAAAATTTAAACATATCGAGGTACGTTGCTCGTCCTTTGGTCCCTACGAAACTTCCTCGACGTATCTCTGGACCCATCACACTCCCGTCACCTTCAGCTACGAATTTCGCATCGAAGTATTCCTCTTCGATTACAAAACGTAATTTAATTAACAAAATCGCGCAGCCTAACAATTTACAATCGTTGAATCTTCCGTTTCGTCGATGTTATCGGTAATCCAATCGCAAGGTTGAAAGGAGAAATGTCCGAGAGGTTCGAATTTAACATTCGCAATCGTGAAAGTGGAGAGACGAGAGTTCCGTCAGCAATGTCATTATTTCAAGTTTGACTGGTTTATGATACCGAGTTTCACGGTATTGGGTATAGAGGGTCCAGCGCTTTAAAAAGTCACGATCGATCGCTAAGTGTCTATTCCTGCACAAATGATATACCGAGGTCGTTGTTTCCTGTGAGTGACGCTATATGCGCCTACTATTATTAAATCACTGTCAACAGATCTACTATCGCTGTATCAGTAGTACATAACTAATCCAATACTCGTGATACATTCCGATACAACTCGAATATCTGACTCGATCTTTGCTCGTCAAGCAAATCTTTCTCGTAGAATCGATGGTTTCCTTTCTTAAGATCTGTTTGCGACAATACCGCTACTCGGTTCTCAAACAAAATAATTTTCTCTCCGTTACATCCTCTCGCCGTTTGTGTGTCATAATCAAATACGTAATCCAGTCTTTGTACCTATACATCCTTTTCTCATAGAATTTTCTAAGAAAAAAAATACAATCTACCGCTTTTCCTTCTGCAAATCTATTCGCACGGATCCAATAATTAATCGCCGAGCAAAGTCGCTGGAAATTACTCTCCTTGCCATTCCTTCGTATCGTCCAAATCTTAAAATCGAACGAGTTACGATCGCGCGTCCAATCCGATCCTCCTCTTTCGTAGAAACTTTCGTCGTCAAATTCACGAAGACTCTCGTTTCTTAAACATCATTTGCGAAACATTGTTATTTATGATTCGTAACAGCAAATCCTCTTTCTCGTCCTTCCGGATGTCAAGGAAAATAAATTGCAACAGTCAAACACCTAATTCGACTCCTCTTTCATCGACGATCCATCGCCGTAAAATCCTCAAAGAAAGGTACACGCTATCACTTCCGACTATAATCGGCGCTAGCGTCCATAATTCATCACGAATGCTCATGACCATAAGTCACTGACTCGGCATTCCTATCCACAGGTCCTCGCATGGATGTCGACTACAGTCGGCGCGAACAACGACAGAGTTACGATCTAAACTCTACACAGTTTATCGAATAGAAACAACGTTCGCCAGATAAACGTGCAGTGTGATTGACCTGTCTTGAACCACGCAATAATATACCATGACGGACAGAAGACAGTTAAAAATTGATACTTGCGTATACGAGCGTGGAAATTTGCGTTAAACGCGTTGTCTGCACGTAACGACGCTCGTCCGTTACAGGACACGTGTCGCAATTCTACGTTCGTTTCTCCTGTCATTTATGAACTCAGTTTTGCAAAATTACAGCACCTTCTCGCCCTTCTTGCTCTTGAAGCTTCGTCTTCAGCCATCGCCGTATCTTTTGGCGCGTCGCACAGTTCTAGAGCATAATCAGTCCACGCGTACGATGCGACGAGAGCGATCGAAAATCGGTGGTCTCGAGCGAAGACAGCGTCGATGGACGAAAACCGAGGGTGGCAAGCGGAGCACACGGTGGCTGTGTAAATCGGCGCTCGAGTGGCCGAAGAGGAGGCACCACGGATACCTGGATGACCTAGAGGCCGACACAGTAGACAACGTATCGGATTTCCGAGGCTGCACACACCGGCCTCCCACGTTCTGGAGACGTAACCCAACCTAACCTAGAAACGACTAGACGAAAAGCGTACTCGCCGCGGAGAGACCGAGGGTACGACCTCGCCGGGCCGTCGGCCTGGCACACGGTGACCTCCCTCGATCTAGGGCGCTGCAACCGTGTTCTGACGTCATCGCCAGCACTCGCTCACTCACTCACTTGCTCGCGAGCGTCCGCGAGCGTGAGCACGAACGAGCTCGCGCGGCTACCGTCCGCTCGCTTACTCAACCGGTCGAGACAACCTGCGCGTTCAGCCGCGCCACTCGAACGCTTTCTCGATGCTGTCGCAGCCCCCTTCGACTCGATTAACTCTTCAAATACGGTTGTCGTCAACGTTTCTCCGTCTATTTATCCAAATTTTTGACCATCTTTCGTTTCGCTGAAAACCATCCACCGCCGCAATTGCCTTTTCTTTTTTACAGTTAAACTATCTCGCGCTCGACTTTTCTCCAAATTTTGCTGCTTCGCCTAACTTTCACTAGCAGAAGATTTATTTAGACGAAAGGGAAATTTTAACCTCGTGACGCGATGTTTTGCGCGATGCTGATCTTCTTTTAAATAAAATATTGTATCAGGTTATACAGCGCGGGCCCATCGACTCGATTAACGGCTGTCGTCGAAATTTTTCCTAATATTTTTTTTCGTACGGTACTAGCCGAAGCTTCGAAGATGCAAAGGGAGGATGATCAAGGTCGAACGATGATTCTTAGGTTCGATTAACGGATCGTGGAGAGGCAGGTGTTTTGTCAGAGGGTGATTCGAAGTATGTTGACTTTGCAGGATCGGCAGATCAATGAGGGTTGGAATGGAAATGGGAGATCGGGTCTGACAGGGTAGTTCTTTGTGGTAAGGTGACTTGGTGGTGACCGAGTTCGAATCGTTCGCAGTTGCAGGAAGTTTATACGTAGATTGATACGTAATATCTTCGGAAGATTCTTCGTATATTCTTCTACCATTCCAATTAACTATTCTAAATTTCTATTCTACTGAAATTCCTATCATTTTTCTATAATAACTTTGATAATTCGAATAATCGGTTCGAATAATTTTTGACGAAATATTCGAACAAAGATACTTTCCGTTCCTCTGTTTATTTTTCCATCCATTCTGTCGTTCCGACTTCTCTGCTACATCTGCAACGCGATACACATCTTACAGTTGCTTTTACGATTCCTTTCAAATCGTAACGCCTTATTCGACGTAATAAAACGTCCAACCCCCGCGAATTCGGTATGCACCGAAAGCAACAGCTCTTAAATATCTTTCAGCTAGATTTCTCACATAACCGGAAGTAGAAGGTAACCAGTAAGTACTTAACTACGTACGTACTGTACGCTTGAAGAAGAATTAATGCAATGCAGAGAACGAACGGGTGTCTCACCTACGGTCTCTCGCGTTGCGAAAGCGTTTGGCTTGCAGTTTACTTTCATCTGAATTATGCCACTCTTATATGCTCAGTGTTGTTGCTGCTGCTGCTGCTGCTGCTGCTGCTGCTGCTGCTGTTGCATACGTATATACACATAAACGAGAGCGATCGCGCGTCACGTTAACAATGCACCGACTCGGCCAGCATGAATTATGATAAAGAGGCTGATATGGGTGGATAGGAGCGGCCCAGATACGAAGGACAGGCCAATGAACCGGCCAGAACGAAATTCACCGAGAGCTCGTGTTGTCGGTCGTTGATACTCTTCGATACAAGCCGCCTAATGTCTGCCGATAAGCCGGCCATTTTGTTTATCCTCGATCGCGGTCTACTTTCTCGTTTCGTAGCAAATTTGCGGATTTTCCAGCACGGTACAACTCCGTTCGTACGAACAGCATTTATTCGAACGAAATCTCGATTCTCGCCCGATTAGCCGAACCTCTGCCGGTCGAAGCTGCTTATCTGAGCGTGAGCTTCTATTATGCGAACGGAAAATAGTAGGCAACAGTGGGTTGAACTGATAGCAGAAAGTTACGTTATAATCCTAGGATCTTTGTTACCGTTGGAATATTCGTTTGAAACCTTGACGGAGAAATTAGCGGAGGAGAAATATTCGCGCTTTGTCGAGTCCGTTAGCCGCGTTAACCTTCGTCATATCGCGTCTGCGGCGAAATAAAAACGATGGTTAATTCACAGTCGAGAGTCTTTCGGCCGAAGAACTGAAGCGAAAATTGCGATTGAAACTATGCCGCAAATATGATCCGTCGTTATCAGATCATAACCACGACCCGCACAACGAATGCCGCGCGACATTACGGAGTAACGAGGTTAACGAACATTTGAAAACGCGCGTTGCCGAGCGAGCTCGATCCTTAAAAATCATCCGAGCACAACGATGTCCATAAAACACCGATAAAACGTCGAAAATATTCCATGCGAGGCTAATAAAACACCTTAATACCAAGGAACGTGCATCCTCGACACCATCGAAGGAAAAATCAAATTTCCGTCGTGCAATGAAAATCGAATAAAAGAATCGGATCGTTCGGCCGAGTAACGTCTTACGTGGCGATCGACTCGCGTGGAGGCCAACGATCGGACAATAATCGTACGACGATCGGATCACCGACGATTAATCGACGAGAAACGAGCCGAGACACCGGCACGGCTCTCTGACTGTGACCTAAAAGTCGGATATATCTCCGGGAAAAAGCAGTTCACCCCGTCCTCGACGGTTCAACGGCCCGGAGACCTTCGTAATCGGGGACGTATATGATTTTACCGAGAGAGAGAGAGAGAGAGAGAGAGAGAGAGAGAGAGAGAGAGAGAGAGAGAGAGAGAGAGGGAGGCAGGGGGTTGGAAAGTCGCTTTAGCCGGTCGGGTGAAATAACCCTGAGCTTCGAGGGTGGCTCGCAAAATTTATAAGCCGATATTCCGTGCTTCCTTCGCTCGCGAACTAGGACCCTCTTCTTTATCTTCGACGAAGTCACGCTTTCTCGGGACGATGTTCGACTGACCGTTGAATTCTGCCGAGGTGGTGAAAGTTCAAAGCGTCACGCGCGGAGAGATTCGTGACGATCGCTTTCGCGAATTTTGCTTTCGTTCGCGTCAATTGGTCGTTATTCTAAAATCATCAACGTCCGAGCGATCGATGTTCCATTCAACGCGAATTTTCTTCTGTCTTTTCGACTTTTCTCTATTTCTTTCCATCGCAATCAGCGTAGACTGTGACGAGTTAAGGTGACATGGATGCGAGTGTAGCCACTACGATAGGTATTTATTTAGCTTACGTCCATAAATTTGCACGGCAGATGTGAAGAAACTCGTGTCTCTTTAATCTTTCGTGTTCTTCTGTGGTGTCCAGTAATTTCGTGGCCGGCTTGTTGGAGCGATTCTTCGGCCACTGTTGATATAACCTGCCGTGTCTGCTGGTTTCTTCATTTACGCTGGGTATACCGGTTTCTTTATTTATTTGCTCGGCACGTACCAGTCTACGTTCAAAATGCTTCTTAGTAACGCGAATTTGCAATTAAATTTCATTAATTTTTCGACGATAGCACCTGTTTATTTATTTCTTGATTCGTGATTCGAATGGAATTTGGAAAATTCTATTTCCGAGTGACGCTCGTGGGAAGTCGATAGAATCTGAACGATGTTGCTTTTACTTTGTTTGCGGACGAACGACATTTTTCAAAGATTTATTCTTCTTTATGATAACTGATCAACCCCATTCTCCGAAGGTTTCGTAGTTTAAGAATCAGAACATACATCGGTGAATAAATTATCGTGTTATAATTGGTGTTTAATACACGATTGGTGGTTAAGGAATTTCAATAGACTTTACGAGTTTGGCTTTTACGTGGCTCGATTATGTATATACGACAAATAAATCAACAATTTTAATGAAAAATTTATATACACGCATCTCGCAATTCTCGTCTTATGTTATTGTATTATAATTATAAATACGTTCTTCACGAATGGACAAACATTTACGAACCGTACTGAATATTAAATTGTTCTATCCGATGAGAGAGAATTACAATTTTTAAGAAAATAGAAATAAATTTACATGACGCACAGACAGCCACTACGCGTTATAAATCTCTTTAAAAAACGGATACACCGGAGCCAACATTATTTTCTCGCTACATTGTTATTCTGTCGAGGCGAAAATCACTCTGCAGAAAACATATTTTCAGATACTTGACAAAGTAGTTTTAATTCTCCTGTGTAATCAACGCTGTTCCAACTTAGACGCGATTACGTTAGCCCAGAGAAAAGTTTACGTACAAACGTACAAACTCTACCCAAGAATTTTAAATATTTCAGCCGCACTGCATTTCTACATATTATTTTTCAAATCACCCTTTCGATTCTTTTTAATATTCATAATTGGATCGCGGATTTTTATGCATCCACGGAAAATTAAAAGCTACAAAATCGCGCGAAAAGCACGTGGTACGAACAAATATTTAAAATCTTCGCGTAGAATCGCGCTTTCCGTAACATCTAATAGATAAGACAATTTTCTACCGAGCTATTATTTTTTCCTTTTAATTATATTTTGAAAAAACATAGATTTGCGTAAAAATCCGCAGTCTATTCGTGACCTCCAAAATTGATTTTGCCAAAAATTACCAACGGATGACGATCGGTACGTGGAAAATACCGATCGTAGCGAAGGAAACGCGTTACGGCAAGGATCTCGAAAAGCGACCCTCCGCTGGACACATTTCCGCGCGGCGTAACTTATTTTAATAATCGCGGTCGAAGCCGCAGACATTGTCTAACGCGTGTTTGTGTTCATTGAGACGAACCAGGTCGAGAACACGGATGAATTAACGACAGCGTTACGATACACGCAGAGGGTACGTCCTGAATTAGTTACCGCGCGATTTCACGATTCCTCCATGCGTGAAGCCCGTTCGCGGGATAACGACGCTCTTTCTCGCGATTCATCCGGGCATCGTTCTCTAAAGGCCTCGTTCAAATTGTAGAAAAACTTTGTTTCGTAGAATTTTTTTTTTTTTTTTTTTTTTTATTCAAACGAAATATCAGTCGGTATCTCATTAATAGCGTTGACTACCACGTGAACTTTATACACGCGATACGATATTTCGGTAGCCGCGATAGATCGGCATGCACTGCGCTGTAACATTTCATTTTCGCAAAATGTTACACCGTACTTGCAGACTTTCCAAACGCGAATCGTTCACGTTAGTGAAATATTCTTAGTCCAGGAAATTTATCTTATCTTAATTCATTGTACGTAATTTAGTAAATTTGAGATTCTACAAAATTGCCAAACTCGAAATTCTAATGACAAGCTTCTCATCTGCATTCCACGAACTTCCGTAAACTTAGTAAAACTAATCACTGCCGAAAGTAGGAAAATTTCCAGACCGATCTAGAGTCTCCAGATTTTCGTGTCGTTTTCACCCATTTCCTTCGCCACCCGATCGTCGCGTTTATCCCTTAAGAATAGCGACTCGTTCAAGGTCAATGCGCTCGAAATTTCTCCCAGCGAACATCTGCAAGGCGTTCGAACGCTTGCAACGACCGTTCCAAGGCGTATTCGAAAATTAGAGCTCGTTTCAACGATTGAGAGGAAGGTTTTTCAGCGTTTGTCCGTGCCCATCGAGTCGAACCAGGTCGAGAGTACGGATGATTAGCCGGGATCTCTGCAGTTTCCATCCGGAGGTCGCGCGAGCTTCGAATTCCGCGTAAACGTTTCCGAAAAAGGTGACAGGCGTACGAGGATGACAGCGAAATCACTCTTTCGATCGATCAGCACGCTTTCTTTAACGGTTCAAGATACTTTTTGCAAAAATTAAAATTAAAATTAAAATTAAATCAAAATTAATATTTTCCCACCTTTAGCAAGCTCTTCGAGCAGAATATCTTCAAACGTCCGTCATCCTGCCAAAATAGAAAATTACTCCAAGGTCGGTCATCTTCAAGCTAGGTACATCGATGCAAGCACCGATGGTCTTCTTTTGTTATATCGCAATTTACTATATTAGAAAACATTGTTCGTCTTGATACGTCAGTGATGTCCCTTTCCGCCTCTTAGTCGCAATGTAATATGTGTCCTCGACTTCGAAGGTCGAACAGACGACCAACTATCCATCGAGAAACGGGGTGATCCAGCCGACGTACAGACCACACGAGCGCATCTTCAACCACTGCTTGCTACACAACCTTTTCCCCTTCCTCGCGTAGCCAGGATCAATTTAAAGCCGAGGATCCTGGCACGCTCGCACGAGTCCAATATTACCGCTGCACGATCGGTCGCGGGCCCTCAAAGCAAACGAATCCGCGCATCCCTCGCTCGAAGATCTCATCTTCTTTCCTAGTCGAACGATCTACGTTGTCTTTTCTTTTCTTTTTTTTCTTTTTTTTTTTTTGGCAATATCCTTGTACTTTCGGTCGAATCTTGTACTTTATTCGAGGTTTTAAGATTGGAATCGTGTACGTGGTGGTTTAAACGTTCGTTTGACCGAAGTGATTGTGAACGCGACTTTAGGATACTTAACGCGGTTGCGAGGATTTTCACATATCGATGTTGCTTATTTTAGCAGAATGCAGTTTTAGTATCTGAAAAGAAGGTTTAACGGCAAATCGAAATGAGAAATTCCGATAAGAATTTTTCCACGTTTCGCTGAAATTTCAGGTGCTTTTTGATATTAGGAACGTACAATTGGGTGGGCAAATAAACGAAAGCGACAGCAGCAAGAAGTTTCTGGATTATTTAAAATTCTCCGTATAGTGGGATTCTGAACTTTCTTTTTAGAAATTTCAGTTTTGACACAGTTGCTGGATTTTGAATATTAAGCAATCTAAGTTTTTCATACAACTCTCTGTACTATCCTGCAGGGAACGTTGAAGTTGGAGAATTTTTACGCTGTTATAAAGTTCTTTCGAAATGCTTTTAACAATCGGAAACGTGCCTCAAAGAAAATCTCGCGACGTCGTCTAATAGTTTCGCGCTCTTAGCGCTTTAGGACGCTTTATACCACAAGATATAGCTAACACCGAAAATGTTAATCCGATATACACTTTAAGATACGTAAGATACCATCGTTAGAATCCGCAAAGATCGATTATGCGGATAAGCAAATTGCCAGGTGGCGTGCGTGGTAGATTATTCAATCTTTTGCTACAATTTCGAGTTCGATCCTGCAACCTAATCCCAATTTCACTGGGAATATCGTTCCTGGAAAACGAACTACCACCTTTGTTGATATTACAAAATCAAAAATCTTTCAAATCAAGAATCACATACACAATGTACAGATAATATAAATGCGCCAGCAAGTACACGATAACAAAGTACATTGCAAAGTCGCGAAGCGTCACTCAACGCGAGACTCGAAGTTACAACAATTTCCATCGACACCCTCGACTCTGCTAACTATCCAGATTAAGTAACCCCTCGGCAGCGGTTATGAACGCAGCCTAAGGCTAGTAATTGCGAGCTGAGAGACTCGAAGCGGCTCACCCCGTCCTCGGTGTGTCGGTGGTTCGTCGTCCGGGGATGGCCTTCGGAAATGGGGGCGTTCGTTCGCAGCTTCCACAGCGTCCGACCGAGGCAGTCGTATCTCGCGTTTAATACTCGCGACGAGGATAAAATGACGCGGTGCGTACGTATACGGTAGCGCGTAAAAGAAAGTTTAAACGTAAGTATTCGAGCAAAAACTTATTACGCAATTGCGCGAGTTTACAAAACAGAACTGTATTTGGCAAATTGCGCGAGTTTACCAAAGATAATCGCATGTGACGAATTACACGAGTTCGCTAAGAATAATCGTATTTGACAAATTACACGAGTTTGCAAAACGGCATCGTATTTGACGAATTGCGCGAGTTTACAAAGCAGGACTGCGCTTGGCAAATCACGGAATTTTACGGCACAGTATTATATTTGACAAGCGAATAAATGGATACGATTACTTCGATATAGGTGACCGTCGACGATATGATGCGAAGTATCTAATACGAATGTGTATACACGCAAATAAGCTAACGAGCGGCTCGCTGTTGGCAACACGACGAAAAATATCCGATACAAATGTTACCGATACGTGGATTTGCACGAATAAGAAATACACAATGAAAAGCTTACTAATACGTATATGCGTATATGTAAATAATTTAAATAATTTAATTCTTCTCTCCGCTACTGTATCCGAGAGAAGAATAGAAAAGAATAGAAAGCAAAAGAGAGAGAGAGAGGGGGGGGGGAATAAAAAGAGAAAAGAAGGTAACTATCGGTTCGGAATATCGTTAGGACAAGTTTTCGCTAAGTCGTCGGGGTTTCTCTCGCGAAAAGCTGCCTTTTCTTCGCCAATTTCGCCCTCTAAAGGGAGAAAAAGTCGAGGAAAGGATGGGACGAAAGTCTCTGATGACGAACCACAGGTACGAGCTAAGTCAACCGAATAGACTTATCCAAGAAACTGATCCCGATTCGCTGCGAAGAGGATTCCGGCGAATTAAAATATTTTAAACGCTGGCAAGAATTCGTCGTTTGTTAACCTCGCTGTATTCCGTATAATTCTATTTAAATGTCGAGAGAGATGATAGAGAGCGGAAAGCACGAGGGATGTGTAAACATCGAGAGCACTCGTTATCGGTATTATTATCGCGTCAGTTCGGTGGAAGTGATTTGTTTCGTGGAATAGTCGAGATTAGCGCGGAACCGCTTGCATTTATCGCGACGCGGCAAGTTTTTAATAGAACGCGTTGCTCGATAATTACGTAACTCGTTCTTGAGAATTAAAGATTATTTTCAATTATCCCTCTCGATCTGTTTGTCGTTCTACAATACGATGGGACAAATTGGACGAGTTTCGAGTTAACGCATACGAAATCGTTCAATTCCCTCGATCTTGCTTATATTCCTGGATATCTGTATTCAATTTCGGTTATAAAACTTATAGCTCGTTGATAAATCGCTACCGTTTCTATGTCTTCTAACGATTCTAAATATTATTTCCGAAACTATCGGCAGACTTGGACAATAGACGAAAATACTGGAAATGATCACAACGCAATAACGTTTAAAATAATAATTCTAAAAAGAAGACGAACTACCGAATAGAATCAGCTTGCACCTACTCGTCTTTGTACTCGTCGCGGTGACTACCAATCGAATTGCCATAGAAACGATTCCCGGAGAACTGTCGAGAAACGCAACTAGAATCAAGCTAGTCGATCAGTACCCCTAAACTTTAATCCGAGGATCGCGTAGTTTGTTCTATCATACGACTGCAAACAGATCCAACTCTGATAGAGACACGGTTAAACGTGAAATAAATCCCGCAGGGACAAAGCCGGACGAAACGAGCCTAGTAAGAGAGCGACAGCGAAGGTAGAGTGCAGCTAGTTGACACATTTGCGCCACGCGTTTACCACCCCCTTGCGCGGGGGTGCGTAGAGTGCAGCTCAGTGCACTCTCGAGGCCTTACACTGTACAGTGGTCCTCGTTTAATGCCGCATCCCCTTCGATCCGACGTTCATTGATCAATGTATTTTTACACGCGTAACCTTCGGTCCCGTGTTCATCAGCCAACTAAACAAGGGGCGATTCAGGGTCGGAGAAAGTTGTCGCTCGGTATTTTTATTCTTTTCTGCCTCTGTCATCTGGAAATTACAAATTAAACGAGTACGGACGATAACTTTCTGCGCGATAAGAAACACGTTCAACTCGCGCACAAGACGAGGCATCCTGTCTCGTCTTTTCCTCGTCTCTTGATCGTGATCACGAGCCTCCAACGCCCACGCTGCGTATCATTTCACACGAGAGAAGAACTATCGCAGATCTCCGATTTTCTTCTTTTTTCTTCCTTTTCTTTCATTTTTTTCTTTTTTTTTTTTTTTTTGTAAGATTATTCACGGACAAACTAGCAACCTCGCCATCTTCTTCTCGGATTACTCGTCAATTTTAATACACCAGCTCGTGCTTCCAGACTATTCTAGAGCGCCGAAGGTTTTTAGATCATCGTCCTACTCATCTTGCTTCAACGCTGTCGACCCCTTTCGCCAAATGTGTACTCTTGCTAATTCCTATAGCGACGAAATTGACCTTTTTTTCGCGGAACGTAACTATACGTTTAAGAGCACGCTGTACGATGTACCACTCGATAACGATGCCTGGCTTCCCTGCGCTGAACCGTCCTTCCGTCTTATTGCTCTTGTTTCCTCGATTGTTCATTCTCTTCCTAACTGTGTTTCTTTTCTCTGTATCGTTACTCGCTCCTTTGGTATTCCCCTGTTTCTCTTTTTTCTTCTCCATACGACTTCGTCTACGATTATCTTCGTACCGAATTGGGTACACAGCCAGTTTGATAAATTGGAGGGAAATTAAATGGACTATGTTACAGTTTTTACATTTTCGTGCCCTACCTTTGCTCTCTCCTTTAGCAAACCAGGCGATTTTCGATATTTAAAGGACACTTTTGAAACGAGAACGAAAATTCGTGCATTTCACGCGAACGATTCTTCCGCGTGTTCTTCGAACTTAAAGCGTTTCTTAATGGTAGAACAAGGCTCAAAGATTGTCAAAGGATCGATAAGAGCAAATTAGACGCAGAATCTTCGCTTCTCTCTCGACGTCTCCCGTTGAATTTTAATAAAACTAGTTTCGAAGAAACAACGCGATATCGCGACGAGAGGTAACGCGAAAAGTTTCCCAACTGTGCCACTTCCCCGCTCGACGTTTACGACGACAAAACAGCTCTAAACCGTTACGAGGGAATCGAGAAATCGGAGGTTTTTCGTTGGGATGCCATTCGCCTGGCTGTTGCCTTCAGCCGGGAGCACAGTTCGTTATCCCGATTATCGGCGGTCCGTTTCGTTTTACTGTGGAACGCGAATGTCCCTTAATAACGGGCTTCAGATGTTCTCCAGACCGCGTAAATCCTTTCAGTTTTGATAGTTTTACGATCATAATGGCGCACCAACTGCCCAAGTTGCCCGGTTTTTGTGTTTGGAGAGCATTAATCGTTCGCGGTTGATTAGACAGGAAATTCTTCGGAATTCAACGCCAGTTTAAGACGCTCTAACGTCGAGAAATATGATAAACTATAGACGGTTAACAAAGTTTTCCCCACGGCGAGTGTTTTGATTATTTCTTACTGATTTTTTCGTGCCGAGTTCAGATCTGATCTTTAAATCTCATTTAAACTCGTATCTTTAGATTTGATTAGACTGGAAATTCTTTGGAATCGGACGCGAGCCTAGGACGATTCAATGCTTAGAAACAAATTATAATCGATCGACGCGTTAAATATTTATATTCTAAAAGTATCGATATATAAAATGTTCTGAAAGTTTAAGCTCGTTCACACTCCGCTGAATCTTAAAAGATACACGCTCGTACGCGTAAATGTAGGAAAATTCGGACGATATATCTATGAGAAAGAATATTCTCGGCTATAAAACGATAAGTCTAACGGCGTGTCTAGAAAAATAAAAATATTCATCGAGGAGAGAGAACGGTATAGAAACTTGACGCAACGAAATTGGGAGCTTCGTACGTTACCATCTATCTAACGTTTCTCACAAACTGGCCAATTTATATGGTTGAAATGGTTGATTGGATCATAGAGAGCGTTTGGAGCGGGTGTCTCGAAAAATTCTCGGGGAAATGCAGCTGAATCAACGCCGCGAGGGCTGGTGCAACCGTCGCGCGAGTCAACGAACCCGCGTCGCGAGTCAGCCGCGTAAAAGTTGGCCGCTCGCGACCGCCTAAGTTTCTCTGTTCAACGAGCAGGAGTTTCACAAGCGTAGCTAGTGGTCTCGCGCTCTCTCAATTGGCGTGCCGCGGCATGCAAATCCGCTAGCTACACCACCTATCTCCCTTTGACTCGGCCGGTGAACACCGTCGCCGCCGGCTGCTCATAAATTGATTTGTGCGCTTGCGAAAAAATCGAACCGCCCTCGTCAACCACCGTGCAACAGAAAATATTTGACGATAACGCGATGCTTATGGTCAGAAACTTGTTCAACAGGGGTAGTTTAGAGTAGTGTCATCGAAGAAACGTTTGATTGGAAATTGGTATGGCACGTAAGGTGAGCAATGGTAAGTTTCGATTTGAAGTTTAAAAGGCAAGTTTATAATTGAAGCACAAAAAGCTGTTGAAACTACAAGAGGCAATTTCAAATTTATTATTGAAAATTATGATATTGGTTTGCGGTAAGATTTATAAAGATAAATTCAAAATGCTGGAAACACGATGGTAATCACGTATTAATAGCATCGTCTCATATTTGATATTTTTATATCATCGTAGATAGTACTTCGTTTCACGATATTGTTCGATTCGGTATTCCTTGTGTAATAGAAAAGATTCACACGCGTGGTTTTCAGGATGTAAAATATATTTTGAAACGCACCCATGACGCGGAGACCTTTCTACCAGTTTCTATCGTTTAAGTCATCCTTCATCCTACGATCGCTCTTAAATAGTTTACGACAGATTAATGTAGAAAAGCCTCGTATCTCGCATCTCGTGTCTTACAATTAGCGACACTGGTCGGTTATCGTAACTGCACGAATGAAGCTCGAACGACAGGTGTTTACACCTGCTTGTTTCCTTCGTATTTCGCGTTTGTATTTAAAAATTTCAACGCACATGTTCACACATGTTCCGATATAAGAAAGTGTGTTCCCTTTACATTTTCAAAATCAGCGTAACAAGAATTGAAAGAAGGATGACCGACGACGAGGAAAAATCCTTGGAATTATATAAAAAGTCAAATGACAAAATACTTCCCAAAAAATCAAACGTGAAATTTATCTCTGCGAGATCCATCGATGCGAGGAACGAACATTTTAGAAAGAACCGTTGGAGGAAAAATTCTTGAAATTGAAAAGTCGAGGAGTAAAATACTTTATAAGATTCAGATCAATGGGTCAAGCGATAAAATGGAGGATCGAGGCATGAAATATACAATTCCATGCTGGATTCATAGAAATTCATCCCGACTTAGCAGACGCATACGTCAACTCGAAAGTTCCTGCTTTCGTAACGGCGTGAACGGAATCGAGTTCGACGTCCGAGCCACGCTCCGGCTTCGACTCGCAGTTTCATAATAGCCGATCGAACGCACGGCCACGCGAGCCTATCCTCCTTCATCCGGGAAAGCGAGAACAACGCCATTATTCCTACCACCGCGGTATTTCCCTTCACGATATTAAAATCACGCTCTTTCCTTGTTCTTTCCCTTGGTCCTTTCAAACGAAACATGTGCCATGATATTTGCTCTCCGTACGTTCGATCGCGCGACTCGCGATTCGTGAGAAAGAAACGCAACACGTGAGTTACACCGTTCCGAAAATGTTGAAGACAATTCGGCGTTGAGAGAATCGCAGTCGACAGGTGAATAGCGTGGATTTGGTCTCGGCGTGTCGCGAGATCGTTGTTTCCTTTATCACGCAATGCTATAACGGTGTGCTGTAAATAACAGTACGATGATCGAGTACAAAGTGATTCTACGTGAAAAAATAAATGGAAAACGTAGAATACATTTTTTCTATATGGCGCTTCGTTGTTGAGGAAATCGAGTCTGAAAAGTGGCGCGGTATGCGCGTATCGGCTCGACTAATTCTCGACCGAATGCAACAATTGGTAGAAAGAGACACAAATAGAGAATCGCAGACGTCAATGCGATGTAATATTTGTTCGTTCACAGTCTTATTTCTAAGAAAGTAGAGTTTGAACGTTTCTAATTCAGAATTATTTCTATGGATACGTATCCGACGAATTTTCAAATTCGATTTCCTCGAAACCAAGGCTTCGGAAGACAAAATGCTATTGCGTACTTTCGACTCATTTTTGCACGTAGAATCACACCGTATTCGATTGCGCAATCGGTTATGGAACCTTTTGATATGATCTCATCCGAATAAGATTCATCAACAATGAAGATTAATTCGCTCCGTAATTAGGTACAGATGTACGAAACACTGCGAGTCTATCGATGCATTTTTTTGTTTAAAAGCGAAATATGAATCTATGGCTGCTGCTCAACGCCATTAAGCAGAGAAACGATGAATTCGCGTATCGACTCTAGTCGTCCCGACCATAGCAGGCTAAATGAGATGTAACAGGTGATAATATTGTGAGCAATCGCAGCTTTGGTTGAGATGAAAGGGGAAGGATAATTTAGATGGCAGTTTTTAAAGGAGAAGTTGCGTCCGCAAATGCAAATCGATGACGAGACCTGTCGGAGAAAGCGAAAGAAATCACGATAGCTTCTGAACGCGTGTGAAATTCCTGGGATGGCACGTGCAGGCGCGCTCGTGTAATCGTGAGGAGATTAAGTCGGGCTAGGCGTAGGTTTTGATGATTACGTGAAACCACGCAAACTGTTGAAATATTCCAAATATTATATAAACACGTCTGTACTCGGTCGTACATTCCCCTTTAAAATAGCAAAAAGAAGAAACAGAGATAATCGAATTGTTATTTCCACATCCTCGTAAAACTTCGAAAGAGACCATAAAATCCTTTGATTTCCTTACGACCCACTACTATCCTCGACCCATTTAAAACTTCCACTAAATTATTACTGGCTTAGTCCTAATTTTATGTCGATTCCTTTCCTTATTGACAATCAGTTGTTGTTAACTAGAACTTCTTCAAATTAGAAGAATGTTTGATAATAACGATTCCTCGAAAATGTGTTATTGCGATGATTTTTGCACGCTCAAACTGTCTTCAGACAGTCATGTATGAGTTACGAATATCAGCTACCGAAAAACAAGACGAAATCAACGTACACCCCGTTTCTCGTTTAATCGCGATACATCCCAACCTTTCTATGATACTTCTCAAAATAATTTTTCCTCTGCTTGGAATTTAAGCTGAACGCGTTAAGAAAGTTTTCTGTTCTTCGTCCCATACCACGGAGGTATTTGGGAAGAACGATCCAGGAAAAGAACGAACAGAAGTCATCGAAAAACCCGACGAATAAGCATATGAATCGATAAGATACCGATTCCACGAAAACAAATTATTTCCAGATTTTTTTAAATTTTGCCGTGAAAAATTTTCTACCATTCAACCAACCAAAAAAAAAAAAAAATCCACGTTATCGCTCAACGAATCAACAAAAGTAGCACTTAGCCCTCGAGTAAGAAACCGCGCTTCTGATTGTCTCATGAATTCTTCAAAAAGTAATTTCAACCAACTTCGTCGTCCCTCGCGCGATCGAATCACGGCTGAAACGGCCAACGGTCACGCGAGTTCTTCATCCCCCGGTGAATAGGCGTCGAGAAGCCCGCGGAAGACTTGGAAGAACAAATATGGCGGGCCAGATGCACACGGCGAACGAGGCTCGTTAGAAAGCGCCAAGGATAAGACCGCCCACTCGCGGCCGATGCAGTTCGTAGTTGGCGATACTCTTACGAAATTCATTAGCGGCTAAATGCAGCCGACGCCAGGCATGCGGACCCGATCATGGGCAGTTCGGTCTCGTTATTAAAGGTGCCACTTAGGCGCGCGCGCGCGTGCGAAAGGAAACAGGGCTACGCGGTGAGTGCGATACTCGGCGCCTTGAAAGCTTCGCTGATTAACAAAGGATCGAGGATTTCTAGCAGAGAATGCCTTGCTTTGCCTTTTATTCGTTTCTCTTCCCTTTTTCTCTTTGTTCGCATAGGCACCTATAGATATACCTGTTCAGGAACAACCGATACCGTTTCAGGCGATCGTTTCACTCCGTTCAGGTGTTTTCGTAAAGTTCGTTGTTCCATGATCCTTTGGAATCTTAACCCGTCTTTCCTCGAAAACGTATCTCATTTGGAAATGAGAGAAGATAGAAGGTTACTTAGCGAGTGAATTTCCTTCTCCGATCGTCGTGCTTCCAAATGCGTGTATCGCTCTCTGTCGCTGCTAAATCAATTGTCTCGTCGTCCTACGAATTCCAAGATATTACTGCATTTTACGAGAGAACAGGTTATTTCTTAAGAACACTGTCGCTATCGTGACACGCGATTTTCACGGTGTAGTTGTATCTCGAACAACTCGCAGGCCGCACAGTTCGATCCGGAAGGGTCAGGCCAAATCTATTTTTCATCTTCCTTTTCTTTTTTTTTTCCATCTCTTCTCCCGTGGAATCTAGATTGAGAAACTTTTAACTGGCGCTAGAGGAGAGGAAAGGAAAATTTAAAAATACCATTCTACCTTGTGAAAAGATTATTAAATTACCATCTTTTCCATAAGAACTCAGCCACCATTCCATTCACTATCTCATTTGCGATGCCGGGCACACAAAATGGGACATATGAAAGGAAATCGAGCAGAACCTGGCGCCATCGCGACTCGATACGCGAATCGGTTATCTCTGCTTGTTCATTGGTGATCGCCGATTACGCAATCGTGCCTATCTGTCTAACGTTCGAGTTATTGTTAGAATCTCTTCCAGATGTCGATGAACTGTCGTCGTCCCTCGTTTCCTATTTCTTTCTCTGTCTTCTCCTCTTCCTTTCTCTCTGTCGGCGTTCCTTATTGTTAAAATAGCTTTCGTTCGTTTTCCTCTCGCATTCTTCTAAACAGCGATGTTTTCGTATCGATTCGAGCAACGCCGATAATCTCGCTTCTTTCTCCAATTCTCTCGTTCTTAGTCGAGCTTGGTCGAATGGATAAGCCGCCGAACGTTGATCGCTCGCGGATATGTCCGACCAATAGCCGAGATCATCCACAGACTCTTCCTTCTCGATCGCGAAGCGACGCGTGCTGAGATTTATTCGTACCGTCGATCTCCGTCGTTCTCGTTCACTCGTTCTTCGTATCGTACCATCGATTATTATATTTGGCAAAGTTATATCTCATTCGCTCGCGAATCAGCCAGATAAACCGTTATCACCGTTATCGCTATCCTTGATTAATTTCGCGATATCGTTGACGATGAATTTCACATTTTTATAGGTCGAGCGTGTATAGATGCCGATCGTCCTTATCGATTACAAATTGCTGGACCGCGAATTTCTATGCAAATCCATGCTTTTCGGAGTATAACTTCAAAAGTAGATGCTCGGTACGGCAGACCAAACGCTGTAGAAACCAGTTCACTTTGGACGATTTACGCGCTTTTTCGTATTACGTGCGTTCTGTGCAATTTGGCACTCTCGAATTTCCTACGCGTAAATGCAGCAAAATCCGCGGTCCATAAATTACCAAACATCAACGAACATAGTTCGTTCGATTGTAAGATAATCATTTTGTAGATTGTAGATTGTAAAATAAAGACACCGAAGGTAAGAACACGTAGCGGTGACTCTTGCGGCGCTTCGTCGTTTCGTCGACGAAGATCAGTTCCTGTTGGACGTGAACGCGTCAGTAGCGACGTTTCACCGCGACGACAGCCTCGCTTTAATCGTTGGGCCGCTATCGATGAAGGTTATTTGGCAGAGTGTCAAGCGACGCTAGTGCCAGCGTTTAAGTGGATTTGTTCGAAAGTGACGGAAATATTCGGTGGCTGGCGGCGGTGCGCGAAATTTCACGTCCCTTCGTCGCCAGACTCGCGCATCCGTGAATTACACGCTCGAGTCGTGATCCACGCTCGAGTCGTCTCGTTTAACGCGGCAACTTTCTGTTTCGGGGCAACGAGATCGCCAATATCGCGGCCACGCGTCTAGAGCGACTTTCGTACGAAAATTCTGAAATCTTTACGAGCTCTGGCGATCCTTTCATACCTCGGAGGGTGCGCGACGCGATGACTCGGTTTCTGGGATTTTCAAAATAATTTTGTAGAATCGACGATTAAAATCGGCGACTTAAGTTGCGTAGATCGTCGATTGAAATCGCTTCGAATAAATTGGCGATTTTACGTATTTCTACATTTTTATAAGATCTTTTATTTATAAGATATTTTCACCCTGTTGGGAAATATCAAAAAATAGAATTTTCCTCGTCTTTCAAGTACGCTCTTTACGCTATCCACAGTGAAATCTTTTCCTGAATTAATAGTTTATCCAAAAGCATCGTGCTACGATATAACGTATCGACGTTGACGTCGCAAATACATATTCCAAAAATTAAACATTTAACCGCGCATTCTACGAAATTGCTCGTGATCGAGGATAATAGCGTATCATATAATTGAATTAATCATAGTATACTTGTACTTCAATTGTAACGTTCGACTTCGAAGAAACAATCGACGAAGCGATACACACGTACCACGCGTTCAAACTTTACTATCGAACAAGACTTGCTCGTTGCTATATACGACAACAGACAGAAGAATGTTTATAAAATGAAGGACATAGAAATAGAATATAAATACAGAGAAATACACGAAGACACCATAACTTTCTAAGATGGATATATATTTAATAGGAGCAACGAATGCGTACAACATACAGGGTGATTGGTAACTGGTGGTACAAGCGGAAAGGGGGTGATTCTGCGCGAAAAAGGAAGTCGAAAATATAGAATAAAAATTGTTCGTTCGCGGCTTTGTTTTCGAGAAAATCGACTGAATTTTCGCTCGGTACGCGTGCGCTTTATCGCGTCTCGTTAGAACGGATCTCGCTGTAGATCATTGTCTCGATCGACGTTACGTTGATAAACACTTGCAACGTGACCGAGGTGTTTTCCTACCTATTAACATACTATCCGACTTTTTTATTCTATATTTTTTTATTCTATTTCTTTATTCTTATTTTTGTTATTCTATACTTTCGACTTCTTTTTTCGCGTAGAATCGCCCCCTTTCCGCTTGCATCACCATTTACCAACCACCCTGTATATCGCAGAAGAGACGACCGTTACCAATACGGGAAGAAACCTTAATCAAGTAGTACAAAAGTCAATAAAATTCACGGTTATAAACTTTCTTTTATTCGCCTCGTACGTCTCAGAAAATCGGTTCTAACAAACTAAACTGCCTAACTTTATACAACTGCCTAACGAGATATGCACTTGATGCCTAACGCGGACCCTTCTCGAGCATGATCCCACACCTAAGTGTACGTGTAATGCTTTCCCTTTCATGAGCAGCATCTTCGATCGAAAGGGGCAACAGGATGTGCGAAACAGGGGCGTTCCAAGCGAAACATACTTACATACACGTAGCAGAGAGCGGCTATTATGTAATTCGCGAACTTAGTAATTGGGATCGATTAATGGAGGAGAATTCGAGCAGGGAGAGGAGAGTAACGAGAGAGAAAGAGAGAAGAGGCACGGAGAGGAAAAGGAGAGAAGAGAGAGAGGGCTGTCGTATGGTGTTCGGCTGTGTGCGTGATCCGTGCCAGTAACGCCGAAAGTGTCCCACTAATGCGAGGGAACAACGACCTGGCGTGTCTCTCCCTTCTCTCCTCTCTCTGTCGCGCGCGCCGCGCTGGCCTCACTCTCTTTGCGTCATCAAACGCCTCTATAATAACGCACTGTCGTCGTTGTCACTCGGCTCGATACGAGCCCGACCTGTTTCAACCGAGAACCGACAACAAGTTTCGCTATGCGATCGCCTTCGTAACAGGCATTCCACCAGACACGAGCATTCCTGCCACCCCCGGCGGCTGGCCCCAACCGATTCTTTGAACCTACGAATCGGAAAACCGCTCTCCATGCTGCCGCCTTGCAGATCTGAATCGCTCTTGCCTCTGTCCCCCCTTTTCTCGCTTCTTAGTGCAATTCGTTTCACGTTCGATTGGGAAAACGAGTCGCGGATTTTTGTCATTTTCCGGTGGTAAGTCGCAATGCTTTCGGCGACCAGTCGTTGGAAATTCCAAGCGAAGCATCCTTAAAATTGTACTTAATCGACGCCGCGATCGATCGATGACTAACGCTCATTGACGACCGTAGCGTCCGTATGGAAGAAATCGAAATGTCACGCATGTGGAAGAAACGAACACCGCCGGGGAAAGAACGTATCTCTTTTCGTAAAAGAAAACAATCGTTCAAACCGTACGGTAGCGTATTCTTGTATGTTTATCAATATAAATTCTATGTTAATGTTAATTATTGTTTGATATTAGTTCTACTTTGAAAACTCAAGGATTCTAAAAATTCCAATGAATCTGCAATCCGTAAGTATCTCTTACGTAAAGCACGGCTTTGTTTCAAAGAGAAACGATAATACGCAGAAAAACTAATAAAACGCGCGCGATCGCAGCGGTAAAAAAAGGATCCGCAGAGTCAGAGAACGTATTTGCAAAACGGCATGTAGTCAACGAAGCAGCGAGAGTGGCAATTAGGTTGGCATTGCCTATCCTGGACAAGCCGTACCATGGAAATCAATGACGCCGCGTGGCTTGCACGCGCGTAAAGAACCTTTAATCATCGCTAGAAAATCCGCGTTCGAGTGAAAAACTGCGCTTATCCTCGGGAATCGTTGCGTCGCGAATGCAATGCGCGCGCCTGGTATCGTTGCACGCGCCTCTATTCATATTTACATTCTCTTTCCCTCTGAAAATTGCAACCTTCTGCCATCTGCGAGACATTAGCAAATCGTTCTGATTATCGATCATTATATCTTGCCTCCATGTGGCTGCTTGGCTAAGCAGACACTCTCATTCTCACTCTCAAGGTTCTTCATTTCGTACTCGATCTACAGTTTTCATTCTTCTGCGTCCTTCTCCGTCTCCGCGGGATTCGACGTTAATTCGCCTTTGTAACACGTTGATAGTTATTTAGGAACTTACGTCGTGCTGCGTGATCGCTTAGAAATTAGTACGGAAATGGACAACTCGAGTTACCAGCGAGGATGTAAAAAGTATCGCGCGTTGCAGCCATTATTTTCCCATCAGCATCGGATATTCCTAGATTACCTGGAATATCGATTATTTAAATCAACGCGCAAAGTAATATGAAGTTTGCCATTTATCTTTCATAAACGAGATTCAGAAAAGAGGATTTCTCATCCAACCCAAGATATCCGCAGGTTCCCTAAATTACTCCTTCCATTTGCACCTTTTATCCTAACCGCATCCCCCCCCCCCAAAAAAAAAAAAACTGTCTAAAACCCATAGTAAGAAGTTCCTACCAAAATAGCAAATAGAAACATATCGACGATGGATAAACAATTACAGCGAAAATCACCGGGAAGCTTATTCTGAAATTCCGCTGCGCGATTGTCGCGGTACATCGTCGTCTTAATAAAAATATTCTTCCACCGACACTTTGCGCGCCATCTCCGTTGTATACCACGCGACGTCCTTAGGATTCCTTAGGAATCTTACCAAAACGTGTAACTTTTTTCCACGTAGGAAGTACGTATCAACGATAGCCATTCTATATGCAATTAAATCCAAAATGCATATAAAACGGCCTTTCCTCGAATATTGCAACCACCGCCGTTTTAATCCACAGCGAAAGGGTTAAAAATACCCTTTTTACCTACATGCTCCTACTTGGCCGCGTTATTACGTCCCACGAGGTACTTTTGCCAACCTTCCCAAAACGCACGTCGAGAAGTTTCGCTTTCCATGCGTTACGGGCCACATATACTCCAGCTACGTAACGTGTATTGACGCGCGTGTGCGTGCATGTGTGTGTGTGTGTGTGTGCGTGTATGTGTGTATGGCGGGTAGCGCGCGCGCGCGCGCTTTCGTACACGCGGTGTGTCAGTGCGCCGGCCTAGATTCCCGCGGGTTCAACACTCGCTATCGAGGTGACTGCTGCTCGCTCTCGGCTTGCTCAACGCAACCCAACGACCGACTAAGCTCCCACCGAGGAGCGCAGCCACCGTTCGTGGAACGACGTATCCCTAGGACCTCTTGCACCGCGCGAACTCGGCCGGGCAAACGGTTGCTTGGCACGTACTTACACGCGAGGGAGCATTTCAGACCTTCGATCTCGGCAAGGGACGGGATGCTGGCTAGACAACCCGCGAGTCTCGATCGTTTTTCAAGCGACGAAAGGTACCTCGACGATGGCAGGACTGGCAGAGGAATCTTGGATCGCGCTCGATGATCTAGGGAATTTCGTCGGTCGGATGCTTTCGTCCCGATCGGTCGTCGGACGGATTTGCCGGGTTCAAAGCACTAAAGACAGTCGCTGACGTTTGCTACAGATCGACTGCTTCTCGCTGTTTCTATCTTTTTCGCTTTTACGTTAACATCGTGCGACATCGATGTGGATTATCCGACGTGACGCGCAGGTCAATCGGTTACTCGGATAATACGGAAATTATTAGTCTATTAGTGTTCGTAAACCGTATAATAAGATCATACAGGAGATTTTGAGAATGTTACGTTGTACATGTACGTAGGTCTAATCTAGCGTTCGATCGGCTGAAAGTTTGATCAGCTGCTTTCGGAACGCCCGGCTATGCACAATTTTCTACTCTTCGTGTGAAAGATTCGAAAAAAGATAGAGGATTATACGGAACATCGGTTAAACGGGACTCGGAAAACCGAGACTCGGCTGTACTTTTATCGAGTCCCGCGATGCAGTTTAACGTGCTCTTTGTTTCATTATTTACGTATTTCGTTGCGTCTTGTAACGCAAGACACCGAATGAAATAACGTTTCATGGATGTTTCTAATAAATGTTACGGTTAGATGTAGATACAACACACTGGTCAAAGTAATTGGAAGATCGTTACTAAGAAGGATCCTATCGCACGAGACAAACGAATAGCGAAAAGGTTCTGCGGGTCCATAAATCAGATCACATTTGTATCTTAAGCGGCGTATATGCGCATGGAGAGACGGATGAATAGAATTTGCAAGGTTAATCGATATTAAGATAGGATTAGGGACGAGATTAATAAAAGAGCTGAAACACGTGGATGATGGAAGAAAGCAACGTTCGCGGATCCTTGATCTACGAAAGTGTCACGCAACCGGAGAAAGTGGTTGTACCACTCTTTGTCCTTTCGTTCTCGCGCGAGAACACGCTCTCAGAGACTTGCTTAACTCGACCAAACTCTATTCCCACGCATATCCTTACGATCCTTGGCGATCGTCGCCTTTCTGCGGATTTCATCCTCGCCAAGTCCTCGATCCTGTCCAGCTCGATAAAACGCTTAACGATAAGAGTCAACGAAAGCTTCCACGCTGCGGATCATCGATCACGAATACTGCTCTTCTCATCTAAAATATCCTATCCGGCATCTTTTCAGAAATATCTCAAGTTCCCCGTGCTTTTTACCTTTCGCGTGAACTTATACCGCGTTATACAAGCTGTGAGAACATTTTTTATTTTTTACAAAATCATGGCCAGGTATTTCGATCGAATGGCTCCCTATTACCCGCTACTGTCACGCTGATGTTCTTCGGATTCGACGTACAAAATTTCCGCGCGTTTCGAATATATACAAAATTCCGAAAGCTTTCAGACGCGTAATCCAAGACTGTAACATCCGAATATCTAAAAAAAAAAAGAAACTCAAAGAATCTTCCCGGTTGTAATTATACCGCAACAAGCAAAATTGCTGCCCAAGATCGGGGATAACGCCGATGCGTCGTTGCAGAGTTGAATCAAACGAAAGACGTCACAGGGAAAATGATAGAGCCACGGTGTTTCTCGTGACGTTGCGGAGTAAAATGTTGCAACTAAAGAGGGCAGTATAGTCCATCAACCTCTGTAGCGATTATCCCGCGAAAGAGCGTGCGTAGAAAGCGAAATGATGGAAGATCCGGGGCAGCAGGTACCCGAGTGTGTAGCTCATCGATCGAGCGAGGCCAGAGGAGAGGGCCGATCCAGTGACAAAGCGGGATCGGCGTCGTGTGCACGAGAAACTTCTGGAAGGCAGCGAAACTGAACTACAGTTACCGGACCGGTTGCACAACACACGGAGGCCGGCTAACTCCTCGCGGTGCAGCGACCGTTCGAGGACGCGTTTCGACCAGTTCAGCGCGTGCTGTCCGCCTACTTTTACTTTCGTGCGCGTGTAACGCGTTCTGCGACCGATATACGTATTACGGGACAACGCAGGGATGACGATTCGATCCTGGACCAAACGCTCATTCCGCTTTCTAGTCGCGTAACGATAGCGGAACGATCCCGTATAGCACGGGCCGTTTACTTTGGATTTCCGTTACTTTGGTCATCCATCAGGGTCTAGGGTAGGAGGTACAACCACGTTTCGCGACGTTGAATTACAACGGGGCAGAGACGCGTGGGATCCGGCGAGCTTTCGGGGAACAATCGCGTCACGGAATCCTCTGACTTTGACGTCAGCCAGGCCTCTATTCAGATGGACCATCGAGCGTTACGTCGTTGAATTTTCGTATTGTTTGGCGAGACAATGGCCTTTGAAATGCCTCGACCGATGCTCTCTTACGCGGGGCTAATCCTCGCTGAAATTCATTAGTCTGATGGGCATAGGTGTGTGGTCCGAGACGAGGATCTTTCGGACCGATTACAGTTTGGTCGCGGTAACGAATGGATAGCTTCGAACCATCGACCAGTTGGACAATTAGAACATTAGCGATTGTACGACTGTTATTAGGAAAAGAACTTTTGAGGCAAAGTTTCTATTACTTGTGGTTAATCCTCGTACGTTTATAAATATAGAAATATTTGTGAGAAAATATTTCCGATGTAGGCAAACGAGGAAATTGCGAACGAACGATCGTGACTGTCGACCTCGGAATGTCTGAATTATGAGCATAAAATTGCCCAGTAAGGATGGAAAATAGGAGTTTGTAATAAATACAACGCGACAAGTATTTGCTCGGATGTAATACAGCGGATTACACTTACAAACCTCTGAACAGAATATTTAGATATTTTCCTGTAATAACGTATAAAGTGATCGCTTATATTACAGTATGTAGATATTTCGCACGTAACGTATCTGTTACAGGAAGCGTTCACCGATTAAATGCAAATAATTTAGAAACGAAGAGAAGTCGATTATTCCTACACCGTAAACGAGAAACAGTAACACAAACTAAAACGTGTCGTTTCACTTTTATTTTCTGAAAGGAAACGCGTCGTCGATTAGAAGCTACTGAAATTTCTAAAAAAAAAAAAAAAAAAAAAAAAAAAAAAAAAAAAAAAAAAAAAAAAAAAAGAAAAGAAGATGGAATCGGTTTCTCGAACATCGGCGTCGTTCGAGTCGGATGGAAAGCCGCAAGTGGAGGAGGCACGGCTTGAAGAAACGAGAACGAAAGTAAAAATCCGTCTTCGTTGAGAGTCACTGGCTAGTGTGTAATAGTTTCGATCGAAAGGAGGTTACGGAGTGACTGAACTTTGGCTTCGTTTGTGTGCGGGACAACGTACGAGCACACACGCGCACGGCCACGCGTTTAGCAGTCACCAACACGCGGATCGTAAGCTAACGCTAACGCGTATACTTACACACGGGCGACATCGTCTCAAAGAGCACTGCTTGTGCACGTTGGTGCATTGAAATCACTATAGTTTGACGGGGGTCCGCGTCGAGTCGCCACTCGTCACGACGAACCCACGCGGCTCTTACTAAACTCCTATAAACGCAATGCGTTTATTCGAAATTTTAGAATTAAACGTACCAACGACTAGCGTATGAAAATTGTACTATAGATGCGAAGACAATTTTTATCGGTACGTTTTGTAAAAATCCTGAAAGAATCCCTTCGAAACGAACCCTTTCATGTCTATAAAGTTACTGCGATAATTCTGTTGATTTTAATACGCGTTAAACGAATGTTTGTTTTTCTTTTTTGTAACTGATTGATCGTCCTGAATTAGAATTACGTTTATCGTATTTTTGCATCAAAAGGTACGGTTGACGAAGTACAATTTTATTGCCTAGCTTTGAGCTGTTGTATTTTTGTGCTGCGAAGCCGTTTACTAGTTTCTATAGAAAATATAAAAAAGTTTCAAGTTTCCTATATTTCTACATCGAAGTCTAATATCGCTGGAACTCTTCTCGTTTAAAAAAATACCATTTTTGAAACACTAAAATTTCTAGACGATGAATCAACAACTCGTTCCAAATTCGACACGCCCCTCTCCTTAGCCATCGCTCCTCCAGAATTAACGAAGCTACAAAGCAGATTCAGCCGCTCGTCTACGTTCGAATCGTTCGGAAATCGAAACTGATCCAGCTATCGCTTCTACGAATCTCTGAATTTCGATGCCACTTTCTAAGCTTCGGTTGCCAGCGCGCGTGGTTAGTGCCTGACTCTCGAAAAGTCGAGCGACTTGTCATCGTGAGATCGATCCTCTTCCTCTTCGTTCGACTACAGTTTGCTGCGTTCGTGCCGCGCGAAATTCTGAAAACCACTCTGACTACTCTTTCCGTTTAATCGTCATTTGGAAAACGACATCCGTAAAAATAAAAATATCTCGTTGCGTTGGTTGTAACGCCTCGCGCTGAGACCGTCAAATGACATTAATCAGTAACATCATGACCGATCAAGTTGGCTTCTGCCTGGCTCGTTCCACTCTCGATTTCCTTCTCGTCGAATCAACGTACGGAGACATCGGGCGGACAGAAAATCCGCGCGTCGGCCGACGCAGCATAGGACAGCTGTTCGCGGAGAAGTGAAAACTGCATTGGCCGACGACTTTCACGTCGTCGAGCCGGCGATATCGCGCGAGCCGAGTAGACAAGAATGTTAGCGTCGGACATTGAAGAAAGCGAAACCGCCCGTTCGCCGGGTGCTCGACTGTATAAAGCTGCTGCTGCTGCAGTTGCCACACGATTCGTAGCAATGCAGTTGCGCAACCCACTTTTGCGGTAAGGATACTTAATCCGAACGCCTACCCTCTCACTTCGAGCAACAATACGGAAAGCTGCTGCTGCAAGAACACGCGTTCACCGCACGCCAGAGATTACTGTATCGAACGACAACCCTCTTTCACTTTTGTTCGCCCATCGCGTTCTGTTTTATCGAACTTCGATCGGAAGTTTCTCTTGCGTCTTGTCGTTCGCGTTATCGAAACCTTAAGGGACGTTTCAGCGTTGAAATATTACTTGACGATCTAGATTGTGTTTACGAAGAGATGCATTTAAGAAGCTCTTGCAAATATACGTATTGCGTTACGTGTAAAACATTTGGGGATTTCGTTAATATTTCAACGAGATTCGCATCGTCGCGATTATATTGGTAAAGTTTGAAACGAAATTGAAGATGTACGGAGTAATCGGTTGCGTGGTATATCTACGAAATATTCGAACTTTCTATCGCGTTGTATTCCAGTTTGTTCTAAAAACTAGTTGAAAATTTCAAAGCCATCGAATTTTTCCCGATCTCTAGGAAGTGGTACGAATGAAAATTTGTCCGCGAAACATCTCATTCGTAAATCTGCAAGGCGAAAACGTTGTATACTCCAACTAGGAAATTTATAAACAAACTCGTAAATAATTGCTCGTCGATCGTCGAAAACCGACGGGGTTGAAGAAGGTAACTTTCGTATCGAGTAAGCGGGGCTCGCGAGTCGTTGGCAAGTAGTAGGTGGCAGTACAAGTCAGACCGCGTTCGAACGAGCAGCCAGATGGAAGTTAACGACTTTGCCGACAGGAAGAGCTAGCGTCGCGTCGCTGTCTGACATCTGCTGACCGCGGAACGAATCGCGAGGCGCCTGTTCACCTTTGCAACAGGTCATACATGCGCCAATTTCGAGACACGTGCTCGACCTTTGTGCCCCGTGTCAGCTCGACATTAGCCGTAAATATGATTTCACGTTCATTGATTTATACGAAGCACGGCGAAACTTCGAGTTTCGTTTAAGCAAAAATTTTGACCTCCACCGCGAGATAATATCTTCGCGCAGGTTTTATGACACAGCTTAACGACGTTGTGACGTTTCAATAGAAAATAGAACCGGTACTCACCAAGAGCGAAGATTTCGCAGACCGTTAAAATTCAAGGATCTGGACTTACCTGAAACAAAAAGATAACATTGATATATTAGCAACGAGATAAGATAAGTCCGACTTATTACGAAGAAAAATTCAGCGTACTTTTACGACCCTTGTCTAACATCCTCAGGACGTTCGTTTCGCTTTTTGAGAACATTCTTTTTTTTTTCATTATTTACGAACAATAGGAACGCGATTTTCGAGTGATTCTCTAACAAAAATTTCACTTGTAACGAAGTCCTTCGAAAGAGAAAACAAAGATCGAACATTAATAAACGGTCGTTAAATCGACAATCCCATTATCTATACACACATATATATAGAATAATTCGGACGAATTGCCGAAAACAGAGGAACAAAGTAACGACGAAGCCAATAACTTCGCATGCCACTCGATTGCAAAGAAACGCTGCGAAAAGGAAAAGTAAGATTACTCCGACGCTTCGATTCCCAAACTCTTCGAGATCGCTATCGATAATAAATTCTATCCGCCCCCGTTCCGATCTAAAGCCAAAAATCCGACCGCGCGAAGAAAAAAGCTACTCGAACGAATCGATAAGAAACGAAGAAAGAAAGACGCTCGGACGAGTCGATTTTTCCGAAAACGACCGCGACGACCAATTGATGTTGGCGAACGATCGCCGCAGGGGTGATTGACCGGGCGTCCACCCCGTACGTTTATATAGTTGCAAGCCTTGTGTCCGCACAGAAAGCGCACGAGCAACTTGACCAATACGAGTGGAACGAACGAACGAACGAACGAAGGAACGAACGAGTACAGGCTACGTCTAGTCGGAGGAAGACGAGACGATAGAGCGATCAGGCGCGACGCTATCATCTTGTGACGAGCGTTGGGTGCCAGCGAAGTCACCAACACCGTGACGCTTCAAGGGAGAGAAACGAGAGGGACAGTGTACAATGTATACATACGTAGTAGAGCAGCGTGCACGATGCGTGCAGACGTCACTGCAGCGTCGCTTGGTCTAGGTTAGGGGCGAGGACATAAATATGACGAACGTGGTGCACGCGTGGCAATCGTCGAAATTGAGAGAATGGATCCAAGGTCGAGGATCGAAAGATTCGCTCGCAGCGTCTTGGGGCATTCGAGCGGAGCGTAGTAGCGGAGCGTAGCAGCGGAGCGGAGCGTAGCTCGCTTTAGAAGCTTCTTCGGATCGTTTGGTTTCTTTGCGCTTTGCACGAGAGAATTCCGTGATTTGTAGCAGCGAGAGTAATTCGTTTGTGTAAACGACGAGTTAGAGAAGCTTCGGTCTAATTCGTTGGCCAGGGTTTGTTTGAATTAGTTGGAAGATTGAGTCGGATGAGATCGCCTCGTGATCGATACAACGAATGCGAGAGACGTTAATGTTAACGTTTCGTCGAATGTTCGTTAGCGCGAAGCTATAATTGGCCATGCGATATACAGAGAATAAATATAACTTTGTCCGAACGTCTATTATTCGAGGAGCAGAGAAACACAGAACAAGTCCGACAGACGTTAAACCGAGTCGATCTGATCAAATAACCTGGCCATCCCGAGCAAGAACCCTCTTGAATCGTTAATCAATGCCTTTCAAGGACTCGCGCAAGACCATTATAAGCCAATAATCCGGTAAAATCCGAACCCTATAAATGTCTACGTAAAAGGAAGTTTCCCTCAAACGTTCGTCCTTCGCTAAATAATATCTTATCGAAATTGTTTCCCTAAAATGAACTTCCTGGCTGCTATTGCATCGATCGAACAGAACTTTGCCAATTAGTTCGTCCGTAACAGTCGAATAAGGAAATTCGAGACTCGATTCTTCTTTAACGATCATATTATACAAGTTAATCATAATCGCTGGCTCGGTAAAAATTCTAATTAAACGTCGCAAATAAATCGCGAGACAGACTCGATATACGAATTCAACGGAACACGATTAGCTCCGCATCCGCTCGTGTCATTGCTTTGCAAATTTTATCAGCCATTTGCGCTCCTACCTTCGCATTTTCCTTTTCCGCTGCACCTCGTGTTTCGACGTTATTAAGCCCTAAAAGTTGTTCGCCGCAAATAGTTTGTCGTCTACTTGTCGTCCGTGCGTATATTATTCGCCTTTGTACCGAGATACTCGAATGTACAGGATGAAATATTTTTATAAATTTCGAGAACCGTTCGCGAGTTTGTCAGAAGCTGCGTCTGCAGCGGAATATCGCCTAGAGTGGCCACGACATGATCGCGAATATTTTGCGAGCGCCGTCTATGAACACGTTTGCTAATAAATATCCGAACGCCCATATTTCAAGCCTAAATCCACTTCCAACAGGATATCTCACAAAATCGTTGGAACAGTCGACGTGAGCCTATAACGTTACTAAGAGAAGGGAAAAAAAACGAAAATTGGAGGATCGTTTGCAAATAAAAATGCGGAATTAAACGCACGGTCCTCTCAAGGTCAAGCTTCGAGCGTAGCAAGTTCGATCCTCCTCTCTCTCTCTCTCTCTCTAAGCATCCCTAGAGACCCGCCAGGACTTCCAACCCCGGAGACCTTCACCCCATTTAGCCTTCACCGAGCTCGCTCGGTTCCGGGCTTCCCAGCGACTATATATCAGCGTCCACGGGGTTCTTCGCCCATGAACTCGTACCTGAAACGTGCGTGTCGCGGCCGAAGCTCGGCCATCCAGCAAACCGGAAACGAGGGTTGCGATACATTCGTCAGAAAATTGTTTTCGCCCAGGGATGATGGAATATCGAACGAGGTTATGATTTCACTTCGCTTCGATTCAAATAGAATTTTCTCTTTTTAACGTGGAAGTAGGAAATATTTTAGTTTATCGATTAAACGAATCTATTACGATAGTCTTTCTATATATATATAACCATATTGGTATAAAAAATAGTTGATATTAAACTATAAAAGTCTTTTATAAATTTATTTTAGAATTATGTTATATAATTATATCGACTGGTGGTGAGGTTTGCACCGGTGACATATCGAATGAAATAACGTTTAGTAATAACGCGTGTCAATATCGATGATATAACGATTAGTTAACGACACGATATGACGTTCGACTTTCTCAGAAATCATGATTCTTTAACGATCCATAAACGAGTTGTTGTGTTCTCAGTCAGCGTCACAAGTATAGCACACATACGTGCCACGTGTAATCGAATCTCCACGTGGCAACAGGCAGCCAACACTCTCGCGTAAAGATTCAATTTTCGCCGTTTGATCTTCAATCACGCGTTATTCATGCTAATTCCGTCGCTCTTGAAACACCAACGAGTTTTTAATAAATATACCATCGGTGCATCCCTTCGCGTTCAACGTGCAAACGATTACGATTAACCGAATATCGGACAATCCGAATAAAAATCTTCGTTAACTTTGCGTTCAAATATCCTGCAGGCTCTTCGATACTTGCATAAGAAAGGAACTTGAAACTCGTCAGTCTGACACGCTTGCTAGTTCCGGTAGGCAGTACTAAACAGCCTCGATAAACGTTGAGAACGACTCGCCTGGCTGACCGAACTCGATTATCCGATTATTATCGAAGAAACGTGGAGCAACCCCCGTGGAAGGAAATAAGGCAAAGTCGACGGAGAGCAACGCGGAAACAATAAAGCTCCGTGATAAAGGCTCGCGATAAAAGGGGGAGAGGAGGCAGTTTTCGGATGAGACGGGCGCGAGAACTCGCATTATCACCATATGGCCTTTCGAGATTGGCAAAGATACCGGAAGAGAGGGTACTCGGCATTGCGGGGTTGATTGCGCGGGACAAGGTCATCGTTGCCCTGACAACGGAAAGCGGCACGTGCTGCCTACGTTCCTGCTCATCCACTGACCCCAAACCTAACCCAAACCGATCGTCACTTTGCTGATCCTCCGGGAATTTGGGTTATCGTCGTCCTGTACCGCAATAGAGACAATCGTATCGCGTGTACAGATTTCTATTAGTACGGTCATCTGACAGTTCTATGACGGTCGTTCCTGCGAAGGGGAGAAGAGAAGCGAAGGTAGAAGGAAAAAATATTGACGTTCCGCTGGGAAGCCGGGGCAAATTTTCACGCGGATTCTTTCACGTTGGCTGATCTTTGGTAGGACGCGTTATAGTCAGTTTTGCGAATTTATAGAGAAACTTAGACAGATCGAGTTAGGAATAAAATAGACAGTCGATTGATCGGTCGATCGGGCTGCTGAAAAAGACTCCGGCGACTAAAAACGCGGAAAACAAAAACGAAGCTACGCTGGATTTTTAACGATATCTTTATTCTTGTAGTATTCGACGAAACATAGGCTGGAGGCTGGAGTGAAACGTGTTCCTTCGAGAACGAATAATCAAAGACCGGTGAATCTTTGATTTCTCTTATTTTAAGAGTTTCCAAAAAATCTCTGACACGCTTGGTAAATATTAACTTTGCGTTTTATCCTTGACCGATGAAACGCTCCCTGAACATAGAACGAAGAGAATTAACGTTCGAACAGCGAAGTAAGAGAATGAAAAATACATCGGAAAATCCAATAGAAGGGCCAATCGAGCGGCTGGATCACGATCGAATGAGAGCGATACCTCATTGTCACCGGCTGGCGTACGATTACTCACAATACCGGAAGCGGAGCTTTCCACGAGAGTCCGGATTCCGGGAATGATTGCGCGGGACAAGGACGACGTTACCCTGACAACGGTCACGGCACGTGGAGTAAAATCCTGCCGCCCTCCACCTTGCACGCGTACAAATGATGCGCGAAAATATACGAATTCCAAGAAACGATGCTCTTCGTGTTCGATCTGCCGCGATTTGGTAATCGATGAATCTTAAGTGAAATTTTATATTTCTCGAACGTTATTTTTCCGATATTTTATTAAACAAATTGAATCTTGTAATTCGTTTCGTTCGTAATAAAGCAATATCAAGAAATAGATAGTTAAAGAAATAATATCGTTCGAAGGTGTAGGAAGTAAAAGAGAGAAAAAGAGTGACGCGATTACTCGATCGCGACTTGCACTCGACGAGATTGAAATTACACAGTTGAAGTATAGAAATTTCGAGAGTCAACTTACAAATTGAATGTTCAAAGTCAAAAATGTTCCAAAATCTCTTTCCTTCGTATCAACGCCGCTTATACTTCCAACACGTTCTCGTACATTTCGCTACTTTACTTTCCCTCGTAGTGTGCTCAAAGCTCGATTTACAATTCCAAGCTTTACATCTTCCAGTCACATCCTCGAAATCAAAGCGCAATATTCTCCTAAACATCGGAGTAAACGCCGGATTCCAGCAGGCACGGTCAGGGCACGTCGTTTTGCGACTTCGTCGCGCCCCAATTTCCAAACTTTTTGCACCCTCGGCGTTCCAAATCACCGGGAGGGTGACGGAAAGAGGAGGACAGAGAGAGGAAGAGCGAGAGACACGACGCGAGATATATTCAACCGCCTGTCTCGTCCCGCCGCCCCTCCAGACGGACCGGCGTAGTCCCTCGACCCTGAGGAAACCAAGGGTCGGTACATTCTGCCTCTCTGTCTCGCTTTCCGTCCCTTTTCCTCGACGCCCTCGACGCCTTGCGTCTCTGTGAACAAAGACGCTTCCTAATTCGATCGCGACGCTTTGTTCACTCGGCCTAGAGACACGTGCGCCGTTATTCGTCTTTAATTTTCAGCACCCCTCGCCTGTGGTCCGCACTGGCAGACTTTTGGGGTGCCTTGCAGTCCCCCTTTTCTTCGCTCGAATTCCTTCCAGGTTCCTGCTTCGATAATATACGACGCGTGCTACGTGTTTGTTTCCCCTCTTTTCGTTTTGGTTTAATGTTTGTTTTTGGCTCGGGGGTTCTTTCGTGAAACGTGGTCTTTCTTCCGTTTAAGAGATCGGTGATTTTTACACGTACAGTTCGCTTAGAATTAACAGTCTTGTTAGACGGTTTGATAAAATTCCCCGACAGGAACAATTCGATCTGGTTAACGAATAATTAAAAAAACATTCTCGAATGATTAATAATAATTAAAGTAACCATTCGCGATACATGAAGCAGGAAAATTCTTGTAAACTTAGCAAAAATTATCAAACATCTCGATAAGATCCGATGGTAAGTTGCCACGAAAAACGTTAGACAGAAGTCATCGATCAGACAGCGTAGAAACGCTGCTGGCTATTTCGAAGGTGCTGAAACCACCAAACATTCGCCAGCCGAATCTCTCAGAATCCTAATAATTACGAAACTTTTCGACAAGACTCGGTGACAATCCTGCACAAAGAACCTTAAATAAAAGCCGTTAGACGCTTGAGAAATAGCTCGTCTGCTATCTCGAACAGCCTGAAGCAGCCGAAATAATCATCCACGAGAGATTAACCAGGCGAATCGGCCCGCAGCTTGGAGAAGGCCGAAATTTACAGCAACGATTCCGCAATCGTGGCGACGCGCTGGAAACGCGAGAACGCCCCCGGGAGGTGGTTTGGCGAAGCAACTTCGATTTCTCTTTCCACGCTTGCACACGTACGCGTACACGCGTACGCGAAACGAGGATAAAAGATGGCGGAAGAAGCCTGGAAAAGGCTCGCGTCTCCGCTCCCTCTTCTCTTCTGCTTCCTCTTTCGGCGAGAAGCTACGCTTCCTGAAAATTACCCCTTCGACTTTATTACGATGATCGCGGTTTAATCGCGTTGCACGCTGAAGGGGAAAAGGACGCAGCCATGGACCGAGGGCTGCATCCACTTCCGTTTTATGTGGTGCTTTGTGCGTGCATCGCGATACGCGGCCAAAGGCAAACCTTTGTCGAGGATCAGAATCCTCCTGGACGAACGAGAGCGTAGCCTTGAAGGGCTGATTGGGGGATGCATCGTAAACCACCCCATAAAAGCTGCATGCCCGTGAAAGGGCGAACACGAGCCTAGAGGGCCGAAGGTGGTTCCACGGGTGTATAGGTGTAGCCATAGCAACGCACCGTCTACCACGCAATCGATAAAGTGCAACATTCAAACCGCTCTCTATGACATCGTCTGTCTCTTCGACCGGCTTCCTGTATTGTTTCCAGCGAAGCAGCAGGAGCGCCGCGGATCGACCGGCAGACCGAGAACACCGTGCTAAGGCTAAGGTCAGGATTCACGATCCAGACCACGACGCTAAGGGCTGCGATTCTGCAGTTCGTTTCACCCTTTCGGCACAGGCTTCCTTTTTTTGTTTTTTTTTTTTTTTTTTTTTTTTTTTTTTCTGAAGTAACGCTGATTGGTATAATGCGAATTTTTGCGCATTTATGGGAAATTTGTAGCGCCTTCTATTAATACTTGGCGGATAAAACGATTTTCCAGCGGGACTGTATTTTTTTAATTGCGTTTGTAAGCACACGAATTCGTACAAGAAATCAGTCTAATAATTAGTCGAATTAGAATTTTGTTATTTTACTATCGTCGTCAATCATTCTGTAAATGAGATTGCAAATGAACGAGTTTGTAATTTCGACGATGTTGGAACCGAGTAGGCAAAATTGTCCCGGAATTGTACGTATCGCCCTACAAGTTTAGAAGCAGTCGAAACGATGGGTTTTGATCCGGAAGAAAGGCGGCTCGCGGACTGTTTCATCGATAATGCTCGAGCTTTTGCCACGGTCAAACGGGTTGTTCTGTTTATCGATTTACGAGACTTAAACGTTGACTTTCTTAAATACTTCACTTGGCCCGGAAGCTGCCAGTTTTGAGGTTAAATCAATTCGTCTAAAACCCGACACACCTGCAAACCGGCGTAAAACGATACGAAGAAAAATACGTAAAAGTGAAAACAAAATGGCAATGAAGATCAAAGAAACAAATCGAAGAATTACCGCGACATAATAGAATTCAACAGCGATCCTGATACAGTCAGATTAGCATAACAGACTCGATAAGCTTCTCCGAACGAACAGACGAAACGTCGATTTTATTGGACTCGAGGAAAGTCGGAAATGCTATCGCTTCCAACATCAGAATCGTCGAAAAAGATGACGCGAAGAAGTTCAGCGCACCCTCATCCGCGGCTTGCCCTTCGATTCTCATTCAAGGTCTGTAACGGGGGTGCAGTATACGCCGAGGCTTCGCCGTTTCCATGACGACCGCCACTAAACTACCCTTGCAACGCCCACCGAGGGTTGCGTTTCAACTTTCCACCCTCCGTGTCTCGACCGATCGACGATCGTTCCGGCTGCAACGCCACTGAAAAGAAATCGCACGAATAGCCTCCGCCAGCCCTTAGATTGCTCCTAGGCCTGCCGCAATTTCTCGTCTGAAGGTCGCCCACGATCGAATTTGTCAGAAACCCGCATCTTCGGCTTTTCTCCAGGGACGCGCCTCTGCAAATCTTGACAGCCTTCGAAGCTTAAAACTTCGCCGTCTTTTTCGACGCGACATTTCTCGCGTTCTAGCGAATAATACCTCGTATCGCGCGACCATACGAATTTCGTTTTATTTCTGATCCTCGCAGGTAATTTCATTATCGAATTATCGTGGATTCGATAGAAACTCCTCGCGGTTTCTTTGCAAGCGAATCGGTGGCAGATTACGTTTTCGCTTTTATCGCGGTGGAAATTGTATTTGGTGGTTGTTTTACAACGGAAAGTGGAAAGTATTTACCGTGATGTTTTATATGGCGAAAAGTACTTAGTATTTAGTATTTAGTATCTTGTTTCGTTGTTTTGGTCGAAATCGTTGACAATTTCTTTACGGATTATCATTGATCGAGATTAACGAATGTAATTCTCGCTGTTACATAGAGATCTCTTATAAGAGAAATGTCGAGGCAAACGGGGTGTTAAACTTCGCTTTATGCAATTTTCCAGGTTTCTAGCGTAAAGCGTAAACTTTCTGTTTTGTATCGAAATAAAAGAGTTGTAAGTAATAAAAAGAGAAACGATACGTTTGTTAATGTTGGACAGAAAATATGCATTTTTGAGATCGAAATGAAACCGGGAAATAAAAAAGAATGTTGGAAAATATAGGAATAAAGAGAAGAAGAAGCTTTTTCCATTTATATCGGCCGTGAAATAATCGTAAAAATGAGGAACTTTGTAACCATAAAGAATCTCATTGCGCAATCGTTACGACACGAATGAAACGATTATTTACATCGTAATCGAAACGCGTGCTGCCTAAAATTCTACCGAATTTCCAGAATCCTTCGGAATAGCCCTGTTGGGAAATTACTTGCAGAGTGCCGGTCTCGTTTCGACCAAATGGTACGGTTGCCCAAGTTTTTGACGCTACGTTACTTTCATCGATCTCCCCTCTTAATGCGCGCTCTTCTTCCTCGAAACCCAGAGCACAAATCCGATGCCTACGGTAACCCAACGTTAGCCAGCCTCCTTTCAAATATCCATTTTAATAATCCAAATACACGTGCATCCACGTGTAAGTGTCAAAACGAATAAAATTGGATACGAAACTTTGGAAACCTCAACGTGGCTTTGATTTTATCGTAACACGGCATTAACACTCGCTCGTGTGTTACTCAATTTTTCCATAGTTCGAAGTAAGATCATAAGAGCCAACTATCAGAGACTTTAACACTAAACCTATCAGAGCGATCAAATCGACCGCTTGGAAATTTCTACACAAATTTTACCATATTTAAACGCTGTCAAATCGCTTCCTGGTCTATGACTTTTCATAAAATATGCATATAATATATCCTTCGGAATTTATTTCTAGTTTGCTTTTTTTCTAAGAAAAATTTGTAGTCTGTCCTGCCTATACCAAGAAGTATCGGTAGGTTTAGTGTTAAAAGAGAAGGAAACGTATTGCATTTAATTGCGGCGAGTATTACAACGCGTGATGTTAAAAACCAAGTTCCCTCCAAACTCTCGCTCTTGCCTCGATCACACAATTTTCGTGTTTAAGCACTTAAGGAATTCGGTAAAATTAAAAGCGCACGCCACGGATGCGACGTATTATAACACGTTGCGACATGCACGTTCAGGCGTCGTTCGAATATTCTTATTTCTTTTCTTACGCGTTTCTCAAAGCTCCACGCGAAACACACATTCTGCCAGTTTCACCGTACAATACATCCAGTTCAAGCCAGAAAACAAAGAAAAACGTGCAAGAGATGCGATCGGTCTCTCCCCTGTTTTTACGTTGTATCGTGCGAATGCCCTGGTCCACTATTTCGCGATTCCGAGGATTTCGCGGAGGTCCTTCGCCTTCTTCGAGGGATCGACGTCCCGGTCAGCGACGTAAGCGAGTGCACTAACCAAGGAGTAGGTTATCCGCGGACCTTCACCGCTCGCCACGAGGTCGAAGACCCTACGGTACCTTCGACTGTCTCCTGCCGATTCCAGTTGACATGCAAGGACATCGTAAACCAATAACCCGCTACCGAATGCAAAGATTGTCTACGTTATCAGGATAATTTTCGAGTTTGGAATTTAACTCGTCGGATTAGGTTCGAGGCAGAAGATCCAACGTTACGTTCGAGCGAACGATGGCAATTGGGAACCGCGTTTGTTGCAACGAAATTTTACCCAATGCCCAATTAACTGAACTTTTGCTGGTAGAATTCGCTTATCCGAACGTGAGTTATTACGTGGACGAAGCATGACAGAGGAAAATTGGCGAACTCTTATTATAAACTGTTATGAATTGTTCGTTCCCTCGAAAAGCTTAGATAACTGGAATTCTACCGTGTGTACATTGGCTTATAAATGTGCTTGAACATTTATCATAGAATCCGTTTATGCTCATATAAAGCGCATTAGTGCCGTAACGAGATACGATTGCCAGGATTATATCGATCAAACTCGAAGCAAATCGGATAGAAGCTACAAGATATTAACAAATATCGGTAAATTAGTATACAGCGTAAGTAACCGTGTCTTACGTATACGATAAGTGTCGACTGATCTGTCGCTCTAAACATACGACACTTCGATCATATGACAACTGAAGCAACTTTTCTCGCGAACGATAAATACCCTAAATAGCGTGAATCAAACGATCTAAACGTTCGAGAACCTCAACATTTTTTCAAATATACGTTTGATTGGCAAACCTTTACCCTTGTACCTAGAACGCGTTACATATACACGTATAAATCTCTACCGACTGAGATTCTTAGATATATACTTCGCTAATAAAATTGTGACAATAATAAAAAGATGGTTTCGCAGCTCGCTGCTTCGAAAACCGAATCGGGCCACGAATAGAGAACCGATTTAGTTCTATTAGATATTATTAGGATGCAGAAAGAGCATCGTTCTAATCAGCGCTTATCCTTCCTTCTTGAATGACTCTTATATTCATGACCTACGTCACAGAACGAAGATTCGACGCGAAAGGCGACCGAGCCGATGGAAATACACGCGAAAGCGTACGCGGAGGAAGAAGGCGAGGCAAAAGGGCGGCTCGTGCACCCTAGATGGGGTCCCTGCCCTTAACGTCGAAGGTCGAGAACCTTTCAACGACTGAGCTGTCTCCTTTCTTTCTTCCTTTCCTTCTCTTCACCGACTGTCCGCGACGCCAGTCCCTTTTTGCGAGCACCTGCCCGATAGACCGGACCAGATGCCTAAGGATCGACCAGTTCAAGCTCGATCTCTCGCCGATAATTCGATAATATCGAACGTATCCACCGTACGAAGCGCGCTCCATTTGCTCTGAGTCGCGCGAACGACCGCTATCCCTTTTATACGAAGCTGGGGAAATTTTTAGATAAAGGAATCGAGAATAACGAATTGGAAGATCGGAGCAAGGTGGGATTTTTGGAGACTTCAGTTTGGATTACGTCTGATTACGATAATACATTGTATCGATCGATTATACTTAGCGCCGATTCGGGCGGATGGATTTTTGGTCGAATCTTCAAATAACGTTTTACGAAATGGGAATGATTTCTATTTTTTTCTTTTTTACACGAAACTTTGGAAGATTGTACGACGGCGAAGGAATCGGAAAATCTAGATCGAAAGATTCGCGAAATGTTTGGATCTTCGTAAGTTGTCCTTTCAATAAGCGGATTTTCAATTAAATTTTTTAAAATTTTAGAAAATGGAAAAAACATAAATATTTACTATTTGTTTATTATTTATTATGACTTAGTCCGTGCCTTTCGGCTTTGGACGAGCTTTTCTGTTTTACATCTCGTTTGACATATATCAATCTTTGGCGTTATCTCCTTATTATCTCTACTCTTATATCTAACTAATCTCTTTTCTATGTCTGTCTCTCTTTTCTTATATACTCTATCATATTGCGTTCTATTCAGAAACATAAATAAATACACGAATAATTTTTAGAATAAATGGTTCGTGAATGATATCTATTCTTTTCATACGAAACCTATCAATAGAAACCTATAGAATCTCTATGAAACCTATCAATGCTATCGTTCATCGTCTCGTATCCCAGTAAGAAAATCAGGAATTTCGCGTTAACTTTCACACAAAAAAGAAACACGCTGCATAAACGAGCGATCAATTACGTTCGAAACATACCATGCAAACCAACAAAGTAATCCATCCTTCTCAGACAACAGGTTTCGTCTTAGGATTAGGACGATCGTCTCAGGAGAAGAAATAAAGGTTTCCATTCGATTCGCGAGTTGCAAGATCGATCGCGTCTGCCGCGGAAAGAATGAGAAAAAGCAACCAAGGAATAGCTGTTCCTTTTACCGTTAGAGTTCGATGGACAGAGGGTGGTATACTGCACGGGTTGCATCGGGGCAAGAGAATAGAGTGAGAAAGATAGAGGCGTGTCTAGGTGGAAAAAGGAGGCTGGCGGCCACTTTGGTAGCGATCAAGCGTTACCGAAACCGCGACTGTATTATACTTGCATAAGGAGGCTTAGCAATTCAAATGCTGGCTATCGGCCGATGCAAATTGCGGCGTGCAGCCGAGCTTTATATGTATTAATGGGTCAGTGGCATCGCGCGGCGAGTGTACAGTGAACCTTGCCGGAGCGTTGCACTTTTGCCACGGCCGCGTCCCTCCACTCTACCGGAGAATCGCCTTAAGCCCGGTTCACATGCCGCCGCGAAATTGCCGCCGTAAGAAAACATTGATGTATTCCGTGGAGCTAATTCGACGGCACGCTGCTTCGAAGATTCTTTGTCTTCCTTAAGAAAAGAATGCAACAAGCAAAGAAGAAATGTTACGTTATTAACACGTTGTCACGCGAATTTTGCCCATACTTTACCCAGAGCGCCGCCACAGATCGAAGTATATATATATATATATACACTGCGTCGAAACGTTTTGTTCCAGTCGTTCATATTGTTAAGCATTTTTCAAGCGATCAATCTTACCGTAATCATCCCGGAAGATTTAGTAACGTGGGTCATCGACGACCACCGGACGGTCAACGCGTCATCGATCTTTTGTAGCGAGACGCGGTTTGCAAGTTTCGTGCTCGTGCGTATACAACGGTGAAAGTAGAAACAGGAAAACGATCAGTGGCAAACTGATCGTTGCGTTATACTAATTGCGTCGTAAAGAAATTTTTCTTTTATACCGTTTATACGTTTAAGAGCGTACTTCTCGCGCTTTGAATTAGGGCGTTATGAACGTACAAGGGGTTTTAATTTTTCGATTAAATCGTAAGAACTTCTCGTTTTTATTTATTTGCCACCAGACCGGGTACGCACGCGTTTATGGGTGATTTGACTTCTTAACCAGGTCGTTCTTCGACTTACTTTCTAACGAAACGAAGGGAACAGATAATGAAATGGGGGTAACGCGAACTCCTGATTCATAAAGGAATTAAATCGTCGAACCGCGTAGTCAGCGAGAAATATTTATTATACAACGGTCGTAAGATATTACAGAACGATTAAATCGGTTAAAAATTCCCAAGAAACCGTGTTGAATGGCGATTGCGAGAAGGGTTAGCGCTTGGAAGCTGGGACAAGGCCGAGGGTGCATCGTCCTGTGCACCGGAGGTCTTTGCACTAGAACCTCGGTCGTGCGATGCGTCGAGTCGGTACAGCGCGAGAAATCGTGCTGTAAACAACCGGCTATATGGGCCAGGCGATCTTTGAATGAGCGAACCAGCCACGATCTTAAACATTCTAGAAATAACGCGATCGTAATGTCGCGTTAATGTCGCTTACGTAACGCCTGACTCTCCGGAATTCTATGAATTTAATGGTAATTGAATAAACCAAAGAGAAATTAGAAAGATTACTTGGCAGTAGAAGAGTATACTATGTGTTTACATCTTCCTTTGCTATTACGTTCTTCCTAATTACGTTTTCCTACTATGAAATTCCTATATTACACATAGAGAATCTAATAACATTAGTTCAACAGTATCGCCTAAGCCTAATAGCAAGTTCTATCAATCTTGTAAAATAATCATTTGATTAAAGACATAACACGCGACAAACGAAGCAACAAATGCGAGCAACGGAATTTATTTCTGCGTTAAAATTTAATAACGTTGCTTTAATGGTATCACTCGAGCCTAATAGCAAGTTCTACTAATCTTGGAAAACGATCATCCGATTAAAGACAAAACACACGGCAAACGAATACGAGTATTAGAATTTATTTCTGTATTAAAATCCAATAATCTCAATTAGATGGTATCGCCTGAGACTAATGGTGATTTCTACCAAGCTTGTCAAATAATCATTTAGTCAAAGATCAAGCACACGATAAAAAAAAAAACAATAATTACGAGTCATAGAGTAATTTTACGAGACGTCGATGAGATTGCGAGTGCATCCAGCCAGGACAAACTTTTATTGCATAAGCCATAGAACGTTGACTCGCTTTCGTCGGGATTCTCTTTTTGGCTGCATCTGCAGTCACTATGTCAAGCACGCAGAGAATGAAGATACAAACAGCTGCACATGCGAACCAGAGATCCTCGAATGATCGAGCAAACTGCACAGTTTTCTTCTGCCAGACGTTTTCTTTTTCCACGTTCAACGTTCTATACGCGCCAACTATCTCGTGAAACGTACATGTAGTAAGGTGGGATTATTTGAGTTACTTAAGCTTCAACATCGTAAAATTCAATCTGCAACTTTGCACGGAATAATCAAACCTCTATATTACGAGGCACCAGTTTCTAATATAATAGAAAGAGAAAATATCGCTGCAAGAGAAAATATCGAAAACGAGGGAGTTATTTGAATGAACATATGCCAGGCTATGCGAGTCAGCGAGGAAGTATTGTAATATACGAACAAATAAAATAGATAAGAGAATAACTTGAAAAAAAAAGAACCACGATAATTACTACTTGGAATATTAATATTAATTGTAGAAGTTATACCTTCGTGGAAAAAAATGGCCATGGACTGTCACGATGTAAAGTACCCGAAATATTCCATTTTTTATTACGCCACTAATAATAAGTCAAACAATCAGTTTTTAAATTCGTCGCTTAACAGATCGCGTAAAAATTATAAAAATTTAGGAAATTACTTAGTTTCGCTCGAATATCCTTCTGTCCCAAACAACCCGATTCTGCTTCCGTAATTAATTGTCGCGGTCAGATCACCAGCCTGATATTGCGTTTCAAGTATAATAAGAAATTTAGAAAAAAAAAAAAAAAAAATGAAAGGAAGAAAGGAAGAAAACAAAGCATAGTAAATAAGAAACATCGAAAGTCGAATGACCGTCAATGGAACGAACTTACTTTCACGAGCACATTTCCTTTTAATTCTATAAATTTCACCGCGGCCTTTGCGAGATTCGTATCGAGCAAAAGAGGCACCTATTACCATGCAAATTTAATTAGGCTATTTTTGAAGGAATATCCCGGGGACAAAGTAACTGGCCCTACTTATAATGTAAATTCTGCCGGTGTTTCGCTATATATTCCTCTCAGCCCTCGGAATGACTTCGTCGGAATTTTTTTCGCGATTTATCAGCGAAATATTATTCAGTTGATTAACCCGAGTCCCGTTTCGAAGAGGATTTCTCTCGGAAAGAATTATTGACAAAATATTCATCTTCCATGATCTTAAATATTCGAGAATAAAATCATATTTGAAGATACAAACGCATCGCTATCGTGATTTTAAACGGAAAGTCGACACGTAAATATTCGATACACTGTTAAACTTTGTCAATCGCAACGACTAAAATATAGAAATCGTATCACGCAAGAGATCGAATAAGGTCACGCGAGAAAGTACATAGAGCGAGAACAAGCTTTGATCCATTAGATTCACAGAAATTTTACAAAATTTCTAAAAATTACCAATTGGTCGTTTTAACCACCCTGGGCATCTTAATAAAAATTTCAAACGATCAAGCAGATCGTTTTATTTATCATACGATGATCAAAAGTCCGTTACGTCTGAGAAGTTACACAAAGAGAAGCGAAAGAACACGAAGCGAAAAGATACGCAAGGAGAGACTTGGCACAAAAAGAATTCTCGAACGAGCTCCTTTGAACGACAAAACAGCAGTCGACTTACGAAACGTCTCGTCACTGTTCTCCCAATTACGAAACGATTCGGTCACGGCTAATTTGCTCGGGAACAAGTCCTTGCACCGTGAACAGAAGCTTTTTATTCTCTGGGTCATGAAACCGGGAATACACCAGAAAGTTAAACTAAGTTATTATACCAAGTTTTGAAATATTTGTTTCGGTGTATTCAGTACGGAACAAACACAAATGGCCAGGTAGAAAAGTGGATATCACCGAAGTTTCGTTAAACAGGGTTCGTATAATATTTACCAAATAATCTACGAACATTTTCCCGACCACTATACGATATATAATGAATCAAACTTAAGTATAAAACGTTAACTAGTTAAACGTTAAATAGTTTTCAGACTGTTCACCTTATACTTCGACAACGGTATTTCAAGAAATATCAAGTAACATCGTAAAACTACGTTTTGACTACTATAACGACGCTTGTGTATTACGCGATCTTCTTTTACTCATCATACTCTGGTACCTGATATTATGTACAATTCTTTCGGATATCATCGTCCGAAGATAAAGATAGAAATTTATCTAGCCGGAAATTTTTGCACGCCAGCGTATTTTCCACCGTGTCAGACTGTATATACGGAACCGTTTTCACCAAAACTATACCGTTAGATAAGCTTGATCGTGAACGCGATGCAAGATAAAACGCTTAGGATTGCGTGAAGCATAAATAACCACAGGAAACTTGTACATTTTCGCGCGACTATCGAGGCAGTAAATAAGTGGCTGCCCATAAATCTGAGTCTAAGGGGATCGCATCATTCGAGGCGTAAATAGTATTATTGGTTTACGATGCGGACTCGAAAGGCGGTACTGACCTCGCTTAGCAAGAAAACGTCCCAGGAAATTTACGGGCCATCGTGACAGAATTCGTCCTTGCTGGCCCAGATCTTCACGCTCGACGAGCGTGAATCTTACGTAACTCGTCTGCTAACAACCGGAAGTAACTGATAGGAACAAGCCGTTACAGTAACACCGGCTGCTAAGCGCTGTTTTTCGGCGAAATCCAAAGTCTTCCTAACCGATTGACCATTTTCTTGTTCTAATTTGCTAGCGACAGGGTTTCTTGGAATTTCTAGAAAGGAACGGTTGTGGATTTATAGTTAATTGTTACAAGTAAGTGTACGCGATGATCAGATATTGAATTTTAGGGTGATTATGCAGGTTAGTGAGCTCTACCAATTTTCACTGTTTGACTGTCTCTTCTCAGGAAATAATTTATCTGCAAATTTATCTGAAAAATATTATATTTGTACCGATCTTTGCCAAAGAAGGAGAAATTAAAAGATTGGAAAACTTTCTTAATAAAATGATCCAAAGTATTGGCTTGTCGAGCTCCTCTGATTTCTTATACTTTAGTGGCAAAATAGAGCTTGAAAAAGAGGACCAGAAACAGATAATAAAAATTGACGAAAGTCATCGAGCTACTCGGAAACTTTCTTCCTCGGTAAAAGATCCGTGTATAGCTAGAATTACATTGTTCAAGAAACGACTATAATTTTTAACGTTAACGTAACTGATCCACGTACGTTTAAAATACACAACGAGCACGCACGTGCACAATGGCGATCAACCTCTCTCGCTTCGCGATGCTCGATCGTTACCTATCTTATTTTCTTTTTTCTTTTTTTTTTTTTTTTTTTTGCCATATGGATCCCAATAACAATAATAGCCGAATCTGGAGCATCCTGATCCCTCGCAAGGATGAAACCCATTTTCTTTTCTTTGAGAAATATTCTCCGATCGAAAATAAGCGAACGAAGGGAAACGAGTTTATCCGTGCCGATCGGCGCCACCGTGAAAAGGGTTTCCGAATTTACAGAATCTCGCCAGGTATCGAGATTCATACCTGGAACAGCCCACCAGCTGAATTCTGATATATCTGAACAAGCTTCTTCCACGCGTTTGTGTGTCTGCTTCGCTCGATTTCGACAGGATGAAATAACATGTTCGTATAGCAAAGAATAGCGCGAGATTTGTGCTTCCTCTTTTTTTGGACGAAAGGGGAAAATTCGAAAGGGGTGGGAAAAGGAACATAATGGCAGCCGATTCTGTCCCACGGACGGTTTTTCTACCGATTAGCCGATCGAAGATCATGGGAAATTCTGTGTGGCCTCGTTTCGTGGAATCCTCCGAATTGTGCCAGTCATTTGCCGGGAATACTGCGGTATTTGGTGCGAAGGTGGTTAGACCGAACCTTCCGGTCTTATTTTTAGCAGCGATGCACGATGGATCTATTTCTGTTGATTTTCCAATTGTCATGCTACTTGATGGCTGGAAGGGAATGTTTTAACGCGCTTACATAATGAAAAGAGCGAGACTCCTTGAGACGGAGTCTTGTTAAACCCAAAGATATAAACGTTTCAAGAATAGCCGATAAATCTAACAAGTCGAATAGTTTTATGAGAAACGATATTTTTGAAATTCACGAAAGTGAAGGAAATATACGTACAGCGTTAAAATCATATCAAAAGAGAGAAATTCGTAACGTGAAATTGATCGACGATATATGAAGTTTCGAAATCGTACTTCCGTAAAACAGAAGATGTGACTTCTGCGATCTTCGTACGCGATCTCTGCTTCTTTAATGTCCACATTACTTGAGAATTATGTAACTTTATTTAACCAATAGTTTACCGTAGTACCGTTAAATTATTATTCGCATTACAATTGTAGAGTTTAATCGTTAAGTGACAAGAATTATAGAATTATCTATTTACTAGAGGAAACATGTAAATTTAATAACGAACGGTACGTGGCACAAACGTGATATACCGGAAGAAACTGCTAATGGTATTTCGTCGAACCCAACTCAACCTGACCTAACTTAACAATTGCGAATATCTGCGGACTATCCTCTGTAACCTCGAAGCTAACCCACTGCGCATCGAATTTTTCCCTCATCTGGATATAATTTACAATGCTCGTCTTTCTCGTGAATCTGCTCTCTGGCCGTTTTAAATATTGAACTGGTTCGACGAAACCATTTCGTAACAGCCGTAAATTTGCCGACGATTTCGCTGCCATCTGACGACTTTCCACGAGTCGCGTGATTTACTGTGTCCGCAAGTTACTCCATATTGTGTTCGTCTAACTGGAACAAACGTGGCCGAATTGAGAAAATTACGACTGGCATCGAACGGTTCAACCCTTCTTTGTCAACTTAACTGTAAATTAGACAGTTGGACAATCTGTTTATTGCAGCCAGAATTGCATAAAAGGAACGCTCTGCAACCTTGCGACGAGTAACGTAAATCTGGCATGGAAAAATGGCACCGATATCAATTACACAGCAGTTTCTTTAACTCGTTCGTGACGTCTACGAGGAAGTTTGCGAGATCACGCGCTGTTTGCACTGGTAAATGGGCAAAGTTCGGTGGGAAACAATCGCCGGAAACGGGTAGCTGACTTTCCTGCTGGTTGGTTGGAATGGTCAAGGTCGGGATTGGCAAACAGAATCGTTTCCTTGTTAATTCACAGAGGGACAAAGAACCTTTAAACGTCGAAACTCTAAAACGTCCATCGTGAGCAAACGTTTTTACGAAGAGAAACAAATTTTTTCCGCGCTGAACTACTCTAAGCTTATTTTCCACCCTCGAATTATAGGGTGACGAGATAAAAACGAATTACGAATCTGTATCTTATCTTCTACGTATCGTCGAATTCTGGCGACAGTTGAGAGAAAAAAAAGACGATACAATATCGGGAAGCTTCAATCTGCTCATGTTTCTTTAACCACCTCTGAACTTGATTTTGCACGTTTCAATACTAAAATTACCTATGACTGCGGTAATTATATAACGTACCAAAGGAAAGGAAAAGTATATAATGTGAAAAGACAAACGAACAACTGTGCATATCGCGGAAGCTGAAAAGTGCAACGTAGAATTTACGGAATTCTAATATCAACGCTATTTTTTACAATCACTATTTTTTATCAACTATTATCCAAGATTCTCCTCCGCATCTTTCTTCGCGAATCGAATAACTGACATTGAGTAGAATGCTGGCACAATTACCGACGTAACAGGTTCGTCGAAGTTAGAGTCGGTGAAACTCGTTCGTGGACCAAGTTATTTCGTAGCAGATACCACGTTGGATTGACACAAACGTGACTCGATGCTGCAAATGTCATTTCAACCACTTTCTCCGAGCTTTCCATCTCGTCTCGATTGATAGTTGGTTCGATCTCATTAAGCAGTGCAACTAGATTTTTTGCTGCTGGCTGATACACGATAACGTACGAATTAGTTTCGATCTATAATCGTGGAACTTCGTTAAATATCGGCTTCCTTAATCGATACGGGGCATTTCCTTAATTACACAAGCACAACCGATAATCATTTGCCAAGTGGTTACTAGTTTAGATTTCAGAAAAATTCTGAGGTTTCTACAGTGTATAATTTCCTCGTTTAATATCGGAGCTACCGACGACTGTGTCATAAAACTTTTACCACAGAAATTAGAATGTAAGTCAAATATAGAAGAAATAAGTCATATAGGAAAATTCTATCGAATTCTTCTCTACGTAAACACGTATCATAAAATATAAATATAGAAATTTAGGAATCTAGGAAATCTAGATCTAGAAAGTAGTATACAGTATTTAATTAAATACCATAAGATATCCATCGAATGTTCAATCGAAGTGTTCCAGGCAAATAAAAGCCGAAACGGATGAATCACTCGACTTTTGTTACGCGTAAATATACGAAACAAAATATAAATATGAAAATTGAAAAATCTACGGACGACGTCTATAAAAGAAGAAAAAAAAAAGTGCAAACATCGTCGAAAATCGGGAAGAAAATCGATTTGCAAGTGCGCGCCTCTGGACCGAGCGTTCCGCGAAGAAAGTGAAACGGAAACGCGGCACAGCCGACATTGGCGTGCGCAAACACGAGGCAGCAAAAGAGCGTAAGCTCCGTGGCCAGAGTAAGAAGAGCGATGCAATGGAAGAAGAAGAGTTCGTTTACCCGTGGTTATCGCAACAGGACTCTTTCCATCCGTAATCACTGCTCTTGTCTCGCGGCCGATACTTTTTGCCCACCTCCAGGCCAACCGACGTACTCGCGAGCCTCGATAACGGGCGAACGATGACGTTCCGGGCGTGAAGCGAAGACAATTGCAACTACCTAAAATGAATCATCCGATGGAATCGTTCGATTTACAGTGGGAACTTCGAAGCGCTTCCACCGAAAACGCATCCCCCGCGTTGGATCGTAAAGTCTCGAATCCTGGCGAGGATTCCTGGCGCTCTATGAGAGCTTGGCTAGGGTGGAAAAAGAGTAACGGGCGGTCTGGTAGCCGAGGATATAGTGGAATCGAGTAAAACGACCGGGAGAACAAAAGGATGGACGAAACAGGCGGGCAGAAAGAGATTCATAGAAAAACTGTGGAAGAAAGAGGGTGGCGGAGGAAAGAGCGGAGTAGGGAAGAAAGAGAGGAAGAGGGAGAAAGGAGGCCACGGGGGAAGGTGGGACGTGCGAGACCCGATAGAAGACCAAAGAGAAGAAAACGCGACGCGGGGAAGAGAGCGACGATGGAGAAAAAGAAAGCGAAACGGCGCACGGAGCGAGAGGAGAAGGTTAGGAGGAGAGAAGTGCCGAGGAAAGAGAGGGTGGAACGCGAAGAAATCGACGGAGAAGAGGCCAAGTAACGGAGAGGATACCAGCGGCCGACAGAGAGAAGACTAGAGGGTCCGTGACCGAGCAGGATCAATGCACGCCATGGACCTTGAGAGTTCCTCCGCCTCTCAGCCTCCTCCTCCATGTTATCCATCGGGATATCCCCCTCCGTGGATCTTGCGCAGCCCTTGCAGCAAAAGTAAGTAAGTACGATGGAACGTCTTCGTCGTCGTCTTCGTCGTCGTCGTCGTTGTCGTCGTTGTCGTCCTTGTCGTTGTCGTTGTCGTTGTCGTCGTCGTCGTCGTCGTTGCGTCGTCGTTGTCGTTGTCGTTGTCATCGTCGGTGGAACGCGACGAAGAGGAGGAAGAGGAGGAGGACCGTGACGAACGAGAAACATAGGGATGGCGATGGCGGGGGAACGGGAGAAAGGTGCAGATTGCATGGCGCACCAGTATTGCCGGGAACATGGACGACACATAACCTCACTAACACACTTGTGGCCGGCTGATATGCAGGCCGATGCACCGTGGTGGCCCCTCTCGGGCCAATGCTCCTCTCTCTCGACGGATCGGTTAAACCCCCTCTTTCAGCTCGACCATCGGATACTCTTCATCCCTGAAACAACGGCTAACCCGAATCTCGAACGATCCTTAAGTGATCTTGATCGATCGGTTTTAGCTATAACGAATCATCGTCGAGATGGAGATCAATTTGTCGGATTTATTTATGGACTGGTGTCTTTATGAGAATCTAATGGAATTTGACGAGGGAAGTTGGAACGAACGAAAGCGATGGAATTCTTCCGAACTTCGAATAAAATTCTTCGAATCGTTGTTACCCAGCGAAATAGAAACCGAGAACAGAGAAACTGAAACGTCGAACGAGGTTGTTTGCGAATCGATGATGCAAACTTCCGTCCACGGGAGCGTCGAAAGTTATGGGGCAGCTGCGATCGCAACAGGTCAACCCTTTCGAGCAGCTTTGGTCGAGCGCACCTCCCCAGCCTTTTACCAGCTGGTGTTTACGTAAAATTCACGAAGAATGACCGAACACGCCTGATGATCGACAGCTGCGTTCAAGATCGGCCGAAAGAGTATGCACGTTTATGGGCAAAGGAATATTTGCATCTGGTTGACGCAGAAAACGTCGCATCGAGTTGACGATACACCCTTTAAATCCATTCCTTTCATAGCTCTAACCAACCCCATTCACACATTTTCCAAAAACTTTCGAAAATCGGCAAACTCGATTGATGATCTATAGACGAGAACGATAATTGTGAACGTTGGTTCAGAATTTCTACCATTTTACGCAACGCGAGTGGACAGATGCGGATTACCGATCGCCCTTTGTCGAACTCCGAAGCTTTCAGAAAAACCCTTTTATGTAACTTTTGGCCCTCGAAAGGGGAAGCCTGCAAACGTTGCGCGATGCATCACCGCACGAATGAAAAGGCTTCGACTTTCAATCTCTTGGGGAAAATTGGTCAATGGCGATGCGTTAGAGAATGGTTGCGTGCTTCTGATCAAAGATCTTTTGATTAATTCCAACCAACTGATCGATCGACTGGAATTGATTTTTATAATACGTGAAATCATTTTTAAGGCGTTAACTATATTTATTAGAAATGAAATAAGAGCGCAATATTGACCAGAAAACATACTAATACATACTAGAAAATATATTTTCAACGGTCGTGATTTCGATCCTTCAAACGATTATGTAAAATCTTCGAAATAGCTGCTGTAAGAAACCGAAACTTTTGTTACAATTCCTACATCGATTCTAGCGTCAATTTCATATTTTATTACTTCTTTGCTTTTACACGAGTTTCCAAATGATCCTAAAATCCATCCCTACAACAAGCATTGCCCTCTTTTACAACGACAGGAAATTTTACAACTCGCTAAAAGCAATCCATCCTCAATCTATCTTTTATTATTTCTTTTCATGCTAAAGCTACTAAATCACAATGAATTGTAACATACTTAACTCTGCGTTCGAAACTTCAATTTTACAAAAAAAAAAAAAAAAAAGAAAAAAAACGAAGAACAGCTTATTTATATTTATCATACAGCTTATTTATTATACTTTTATTCATCGCTACGATCAATCGTTCCACGATCCGTAACCACCTCGAATCTCGAGGAATTCGACGCACGTGCGTGCCCGATGGCAGGTGCAACTACGAGCCAGCACCAGTACCAGCACGCGTGTCGATCGAAAAAGGCGGCGAGGAGGAGAGGGCGTGTTCGAATCAAAATTCGATCCTCCGCGTAACCTTCTGGCCGGTTGTTGCGCGGCTCGTTTTCCTTTCCAACCGGTGGATGCCCCTTTCCGCTTCTTTTCCGGCCGCGCGTCACAATGAGAAGCGCGCGTGACGAGATGCGGCGAACAGCTGCGTCGAGACACGCGTACCACTTCGGTATTATGCAACTTGCAGAGAACACCCCTTATTATGCCACGAGCAAGGCTCACGGAAGCTACCAAGGTCTCGTGTTTCGCGGGGGTGCGACGCGTGCAACGTGTAACGCGATGCAGCCGGATTACTGTCACGATTTCCGCGTGTCGATCATGATTTCGATGGATGCTAGTTTCAGCGTAGGGGGGAATATCGACGAAATTGGTAACACTTATGGTTAGATTGTAAGGTTTCACGCGTTTGCGTAAAACCTAGAGACGAACGAACGCGTGGACCGGTTAGATCGCGATGATTTCTGTGTAAAACTTAAAGATGCAACAACGAATAGAATTGAACAGATGGAACTCGTGATTCGTTTTATTGGAGTAATTTAGTAGAGTATTACGCTTTAGGTACTTCGTGCAGTTTTTATATAAAACTTTCCGTAATATGTAAACGTCTCCGCGCGAGTCCTGTTCTTCTAATGGTGTTTGTAGAAATATAAATTTGCATAGAAATCCGCAGTCTACTTAAGGTATTTTATGTCAAACGTAAAAACGTTTAAATGATTTCAAGAAGGAAGTCTTCGAACAATAGCAGGCCATAGTTCGTGGTTATTCAGAGAACGTCGTCGGAAGGGATTAGTAGGGAGAAAGACAGAAAATCGTAGGATTGTTTCGTCTTAATGTGGGGACAGAAGGAAAATTGTTTTCGAAGGAGTCCAAGATTGAAATTTGTTAAAATATTGTCATGTAATGAAAACACGTGACTTGACAAAATATCAGTGAATGAATATAAATTAATAGTTCTACCGTCTGTATCTACGCTATTTACAATATATATATATATATATTGTACTGAGACATTTAGTGTGCTGTAATTTTGGATAGAATAATTCTATTCTATCTATTGTTTAATTCCTATTGAACAACGAGATCAAATGTTCCAGTCTATATAAAACCGGACACAGGTGATGCTGTTTCGTGGGACTCCCGACACATCGTGGAAAAGGGACAACCGAGGATATAAATATATATTTGTCTGTCCATTTTCCCAAATGCATCTGCATACCTTAATACAAACAACCCTTTCGGATCAGTTCCCACGGTGTTCGTTTCAAAAATCATTCTAGCCTTCACAGGTCTAAAAGGGATTCTTCTCAAACGTGAATAGCCCTATTTCGCAAATTTCTACAACGCGTGACTGTCGTGTATACAAGTAACATTAAACCGTTCTATCTTTTTCCTTTGCTTTTTTAAATCAGAAGAAAAATTTAATCGAATCAATGAAAGAAAAAAGAAGACTATTGGTGTAAGATAAAGAAGGAAAATTAATTCGCTTGGCAAGCGTTCACGAGAATAAATGAACAAGAAATAGCAGACTTATTGAATCCGTCGATACATCTGCAAGATCAAAGGAAACATAAAACGTGACACACGCCGTAACACGAAACCCTTTTACACAAGAGATGGTTTTGCGTAACGGATGTAACATCTCGACACGTGGCTGTTTTACTGTCCGGACAATGGCTACCGGAAGTTGGAAGAAATTCATCGATATCAGGAAGATATTCAGATGTTTTAAACAACTTATTATCTGTGAGACCATTCCTAATATAAAACGTAGTTTAATATCGCGATTAAAAATGAAAAAAAAAAGAAGTTGAATAATAAGAAAACCTGCACCTCATAAGAGTAAGAGAAAAATTAGCTTAAAATGATGTAGAAGTTATTAACAGATCACTTGAAAATTGAATAGAGATGTAATCTTCTAACGACTCTGAACGATAGTTTATAGGAAATCTAAAAGGAGATTTAAAGGGCGGATTTCTCTTTTGCGAAACTTCTGTCGACACCTAGCGGCGACGAAGGGCCACGAAGATTCAGGGCCTGGTTTGGGCCCGTCATGAAAGAGCCATCTGTGTCGTATCCTCGGAATCTCGAAAATTCAGAAAAATCGGCCGGCAAAATTTAGAAAATTAATTTCTTGCTCGACGTATCGATCGAGGAATGCTTTTACTTGTCGCCTATCGGATATATCTATCGTAAGATGTTACAGAAAAAATTCGTAGAATATAAATTACCAAAAAGTAAAAAGGCGTTGTCGGACTTCTTAGACTGAGATTCTGAGAAAATCTGTTTAAATTCTAGAAAAAGAAAACTCGCGTTCTAATTACACGTGGAAAGAAAAATGTCGTCACGTGCCGTAGAATAAAGAGGTAATGGCGCGCTAATGGGAAGACTCTATTAGAATCGAACTGAATGACTCACCGTAAATTACAGGCATCCGTTTCTCATTCACGAGCTCGTACGCTATTCATGCAACCTTAGTCATCGGCATTTATCTCGAGGAGAGTATCAAACACCCACGATGTTCGCGCGCGTATCGTTGCTTAATGAGCCTCGGTTAAATTATCACCTCGTCCTGATTAATCTTTCTCGCTCGACTCGGCCATGGAACGTGTCTAACAGGTGCCAATGTTCTACCAACGTTAATTCATCATATGGAATTATTTCATCAAGTTATAATTATATTTGCTCGCTTTTTAATACGCTATTTTATACAATTATCTTCTTCGAATTGTGTCGTATTATCAAAGAAATCGATCATTTTTGTATTGAAAATTATATTAATTACCATATTATACCATCTGAAAATATTGGCGATTGATAACACTCTCGATGTAATGAAATAGATTCTATTTTTTCAATAGATTTCCATAATTCGTTCTCCGCGCTAACATAAGTGCAGATGGTAATAACGGTGACTCATTATGTGTAGAAATTTTAACACTCGATGAGATATATTGGTTTCGTATAGCGTTAAATCAATGTTTAGTTACCTGCTACTCTAGTTCCAACGAAAGACATTCTGAGACACCTGTCGTTGACATTCACCGCAGACAGAACTAGTTACGGTTACGTGCTTCTTCTAACAGCTTGGAGGTAAACATTAAAAGAAATGTTATCACTTCCGATATGAAAGGTATCAACATCGTGATAATAATAGAACTGCTCTGTATTCCAGATGTTCCGTTTCGACAGTTGTTAATAATATGCACGCGCTTTTAACAAATTTAATAATTCAGTTTAACGTTCAATCGCTAACGTTATAAGCCAAAAACTCGTGTCCCATCGAAGCCTTTCCCGACCCAAAGAAAAGTAAAATTTGCGCCCAAGCTCACCTAGTCACCCAATCACCCTATAATCGCGTCGGATCGACCCTCGTTGTCGATTACACTAAATGACCCGGATCTCGTTCGCTTCACCCGGTACCGCCATCCTCTTTTATTAACGCCCTCGTACCGCACCCTTAAATAATTTCGCCCAATTTTCCCCCCCTTACCTGCTTTGATTGTGGAAACAACCACCTAAATCAATATCTAAAGAACCATTAAAACGTCCAAGGAAACGAACACTTGACTCGTTCAACCTACTAAATCTTTGCTCGCGGGAACCTTATTTTACCGTGGAGGGTGAAGAAAATCTCTTTTTAGGCCCAATATTTTTTTGTTTACCTGCACGAAAATACACGTTCGTTATAAAAATCTACGATATACCGATAACGTAAATCTTGGCAGGCGACCCAGACGCCTCTTCCTCTATAGGAACCTATGTCGCGTGACTCAATGTCTGGGTCACCGGACTGCGACATACTATCTGTCCCTTAACATCTTCGATACGAGGGTCGACTATAGTCGATGGTCGTCAAATGCATCCCGTTACCGAGCGTCCACTAAATTCGACATCGTCGAAAACACGCAGCATACTGTCGTCTCTCGACTGTTCACGTCGTTCTGTGTGATCGTTCTCGGCACTTCGTCATAAGTAGCCTGTCACCTCTTGCGCAATTTCTCGGTTCAACTAATTATCATCGGATTCCTATCAGTGAAAATAAAGCCGAATCCATACCTTTTCCCTCTGTACGATCGTGATGGATCATCGTGGACGATCCATCCAAGGTAGAGATTGGCTCCACTTTGAACGATCGCAATATTCTTCGATGGATCGTCCGCGACGATCGTGCAAAGTGAAAGGGTGTAAATTCGGTTCAAGCATTCGCGGTTGCCGAGGAGGTTAAAAAGTCCCAAGTTCACCGAAGGAAAACAGAGTCTAAAGTCTGAAAATCTCTTGACGATGCAATGCCACGGTAACAACCCCAAAAACGTAGCAGTATCTCGTGCCCTCTGTCGGTGCACGCACACAGCGCACAAGTATAATAAAAGTAGAGAATCGTACGGTGCATTGCACCCCGTGTCAGACACGGCAGACTGGCGGGGGTGGCAAGAGGTGTGCGGCAGAGAGGGTTGGATCGATTCCGGGCGTTGGCGCCGAGGTCACCGGCTCGCCTTCCTCGGAGTAATGACCCTCACCCAGTGCAGTGCAATGGCATCGTCGTCACCCCTTTCCCTCCCCCTCCTCCGCCCCTCTTTCTGTTCGCTACTCTGACGGTCGTTTTCCCGCCGACGTCGAAGAAGGGGCGGAAAAGACTTTGTGTTCGAGGGGTCGCGGCTCAAGGGGTTAGAGGGTGTCTCGACGAAGCATATCGGTCTCTCAGGAAGGCATAAACCACCTCGCCGGAGGGTGCAACGGGGGAAAGAAGAGGGGACGGGAAAGAGGGCTATCGTAAAATCCTTCTTTCTCCTCTTCCTCTGGTTTTCTTCCGATTCGCGCGGTGAAAAGGGAGCCCCTCTCCTCTCTCTCTCTCTCTCTCTCTCTCTCTCTCTCTGTTTCTCTCTCTCTCTCTCTCATCATCCCCTCCAATGATCGCGCCGCGGCGTCGGTGCTGATGAACCCTGGCATCTATCCACTTGTCGGGACCTTAAACTTCGGGGGAGGTCAATGATCGATGTCGCGGCGACGACGTTCGACAACCGCTCCCACCTTGACTCCCGCCGGCCGATTGGCGGTGAATTATTCACCGCCGCGATATGTACCGGCCCATCGCACCTGCCGCGAGTGCTAATTTCGCGACGATCGCGTGACGGGGACAGTACTGTTTACCAGAGGGACCACACGGTATATGAGGAAATCATAGCACGGTGACTCAACCTTCTGATAGTTCGAACGTAGTCACGTGTTTCGTTTATCGAACGTTGATCATTCGTGAAGTTTGGTAATTAATTAAGTTGCGACTGGACTGCAAACGTTTTTGCATGTATAGGAAATATGCACGATTGCGCAGAAAATGCAAATAAAAAATAAAAATATCCCAAATATAGTGCTCCCTATGATGTTTGACAAATGAAACAAGCGTCTATCTAGGTTTTAGTTTTTAAATTATATGCATAAATACATGGATTTGCGCGAATATCAGCAGTCTAGATACTACCAGGTTGTAAATATAATTTTGTTGATAAGCGCGCAACGCTGTTTCATGTAAACTGGAAGTGAGTTGACTTATACCGTTATGATTTTCTATCCCCTCCTCCTACTCGCTATTCGCGATTTCTCAACCCTTTTAAGAGCGCGCTGTTTGCGACGCGAAGCAGCTTGGTTTAAATTATGCAATCGTAATAAGAAGTAGGGGCAAGGGAAATTTAGCGAAGACGTATTTATGGTGGGATTTTGTGGTGTGTAAGGTAATTAGGTTAAGGAGAGAAGGACAGACGAAGAATGGACCAAGGATGGATTGAAGATAATGATAATATATGGGATATTTAAGCGAAGAATATATGTATGTATATAATCGGTATAAGAAGAATAGAGTAATTATCCTCGGTATAAGGCGGAAAGTAGGCTATATCGTAGATTAAAATTATCATGAAAGTTAGGTTTATAAATCGTAAAGCATTGAAAAAATGTACTTATATATATATTCTTATTGTTATTACACATGATCGATTATTCCTAATTATTCGAACGACATCACTGGTCGATGGACATTTCTTGAATAACTGATAAGGACTACAATAATTTCTATCCGATATAGTAACCAAAACAGTGTTCCTTGACCCAATAGAGAACCGTATATACAAAGAATAGCAAGGGACCGTTATTTAGCTTTTTCATAGTAAAAGTAAAACAGAATACAAAAAAAAAATAATATGCTGAAAATAACATAGAATTGGGACAAAATAAAAAAAGAAAGGAACGAAGAATAATTATAAGTAGTCGCGCATGTACTAAACCATGTTCGACCAAAACGATTCGATTTTTATACAATTCCTATGCCATGTTAACTCAACAAACCCCAATCTCATAAACTTCTTTCATCCAACCGATGCCCGCTTCAACCAGCGCGGCAATTCCATACCCTCTTTCGCACCTTCCCAATCAAATCATCCTAAAGCGTCACACGTACCCCTAAACGTCTGTCGTTTACTTAATCCGTATAATTCGTCAAAAGAAGGAAAAGCGCACGGCCAGATGATCAATCGAAGGTAAGAGGCAAGGCCGATGGAAGGAGGAAGTTAAGAGGGTGGTGGCGTGTAAGTTCCGAGAAAAGAGGAATCGTGCCTCCCTCTGGGGATGACGAACCGCAATGTCGACGTGACGCGAAGGTGAAGCGGGTTGCGGCGCGACAGGAGCGTACCAGCAGCGGTAGCAAGCGAGCAAGGGGACTAGGTCATTCCCCCTTGCCTTGCACTGCCGAGCGAACAGGGGTCATTGCGAGACACTGAACTCTTCGAATGGTCACCCTTTCCACTGGCGTCGGTTCGCAAGCGCGCGCGCCTCTGTTCGAGCGGGTGGAGCTGGCGGAATCGCGGTACGCCGACCCGACGCGTTTTCCGTCAGCTACGCTCCGTTTCTGCGCTTGCACAATCGAGAATAATGTCTTTTGCGTTTAGCGACGTTACAGCGTCCACATTTACAGGTTCCTCGGCTCTAGAGTCTCGCCGATCTTCTTTCGTTAGTTTTTTCTATTTCGCATAGGTTTTAACGTCGCGCCTGTGTGATCGTTAGCGACGACACTGTGAGCAGAGAGATATTTGCTGGTTAAATTTTGCCGAATAACGATATGTCTTTCAGAGAGGAGAAAACGCTTGGAACGTTAGGTAATACTTTGCGGACCGCGGTACTTTCGAACTCTCCTTGCTGTCGGTCCACGCTGATTTTCTCAGTCATTGTCGTCGAGTCGGTGTAGTTTTCCACTGGTTCAATATTTTAGCATTTGCATATATGCTATATCGTCGTGTACGAGATACGATGTCGAGTGAGATTAGCGAGGTTTCTCTGCGACAGAGAGTAAGGCGAAGAAAGTTGCAGATATACAGTAAGAAGTAGGTACCGATACATTGACTTTTCTTCGAGAAATTCTTTCTTCTTGTTTCCTTCCGATGGGACGATACACTTCGACGATTACGTAAGACGAGAATTTTTGTAGCAGAGTACGGGATGAAATATAGGTGTTGAATGAGAATTGAGGATTTAACAACTCGAACAGTATGCAATAACACGATGTTTTCTTCGTGAAATTTTGTTTGTTCATTTCCTTCGATACGATTTCACTTGAACAAGTACAAGGTATTTGGTGGTAGATTAATTCTCATTGAATAATTCGATGAAACGTGGCATGGTAATTTTTGTAAGCAGGCCGTTGGTAAAATTGATAAGAAATCGATGGTTGCATCTACATATGTAGATATGGACTTGCGAATTTCTTTCAAGGAGCTCTCTTATTAATTAAGCATCTACAGGTCGATCCAGTGATTAGATATCGTTGAAGTTTACACGAGTAATGTTAAATATTTCGATGAGAAGGAAAATATTAAATTTCATGTTAGAGGTAGGTCTTGAATTAAAAATTTAAACGACACAACGAACGCACGAGGAAAAGACCTTCGTACAGAATGTACATCTGTGTCGCATGATTTCAGAAATTGGCAAGTATCGCGGCTTTTCAAAATAAATCCGCAATATTATAGGATGCTTAAGCCACATCTACACCTATATCTGTATCTGCTCTTGAATAAAAGAAAAGAAAAAAAGCACCCAGGAAAATGCACTTTCGATTTCTTTTCGGAGAATTTCAAATTTGTCCAAATTTACGGCCGTCTATCCTTCGCCCGAGGACAGATTAAAATCAGCCTGTCTATTTCTATAATTCTTCGAATTCGAAATCGAACTAAAGTATTTTTAAATGCCACAAAATATGACAAAAATTCTTCGTGGAATTACAACGAAAATACGAAGAGAGAAAAATTAAAACGAACGAGTCGTTCGATGAAATGAAACTACATAAAAGCGAAGCTTCCTATCACTTAGCCTTGACTGATAACAACTACTATACGCCTCGAATTCTTCTGTCTCGACTGTTGATTATCGTTCCTCAGATGCCTGTTCCCCTAAACTTTTTCTCGCTTCGTTATTACATGCACTAATCTTTTCTCTTTTTTTAATGGAGCTACATTCAAAGGGGAGAAATAAGAGAAGAAATTGTTTGGAATTCTAAAATAAACGAAAAGAATTAGAAGTAATCTGCAGTTTATCCGTTCATCTTCGTTCTGCATAATTTTTTCATAAGTTAATACAATCATACTATATATTTATTAAATTATATATATTGTATTACGTTATATTTAGCAAAGATCTGCAATCAGATATTCCTTGTTCGTTGTTTATGCATAATACGCGACTGATAAACGGTTGATAAATTAAAAATGATAACACGATTGCAAAATTTATTTTTGATAGAATATCTGGTATGAGAGCTTAATGATACTACGATTACGTCTTTTCGAGATCGTGCAACATTACACAACCTGCTTTTTATGGTAAACAAGAATTTATTTTATTTAATTTTTTAAGAATTCTACAGAGATTATATCCATGAATTTAATATAAAAAATTTCATTCCATGAGCTGTGAATTTTTCACATAAATTCACGGAAAGGGAAACATAGGGGGCAAAAAAGCTTAAAAAGTTTTTGCCGCGCCTGCTGCAGTTCAAGTACCATGTGACTCAAGCGCTAAAAACTTCACGTTTTTTAAAACCTTGTTTTTAACATGATCCCGCTTTAGAAAAATCATCGCCCCCTTACCTTGAACTTTCGCCTATAAAACTTCAAAGAAGTAGTTCCACTTAAAAATATGTCGTAAAAAAGAGGAATAAAATTTACAAGATACGCTCTGTGTCATCTTTCGATACCACGAATCTTCGATTTTATATATTAACAACGTGTAACAACTGTATCTTCAACCATATGTACATACCCGTCTCGGTACGTTTACAATTTTATGCCACGAACAAACAGAAACGAAAGAAAGCTATACAGTCATCGTGACATAAAAGAATGCAAATTTGAACTTCTCTTATATACACTTCTGCTCAAAAGTTTGCAGCATGTTAGGATTTCAAAGGAAATAATGACTTCCTTAAATAAATAAATATTTTATGATACAATACCATTTTATAGTATCGAAAGTGTAATTAATTATATTTGGAAATAATAATTATTCTCAGTATCATATATAAATTCCTCCGAAAAAAGTCACGAGAAAATTTATTTCGTTCAAAAGAATGGTCCAAACTTTCGAACGGGGATGTACATCTAAATAAAATCTTCTATAAACAACGGTCCTTTTTTCCTTTCTCTTCCGATTAAGAGGGATAGATTAGAATAACGAAGGAACGAGAAGAGGTTGTTTTGAAAATGTAGTCTCGGATCCGCTTTAAATTGGGCCATGGAATCAAGAGCGGTGCAACAGAGGCAGGGTCAAGGCGGTGCACTTCGCCGATGCACTCTCCCGAGGAGCATTGCTCTCGCCACCATTCTATCGCTTTCATTGAGCGAACAATGCCGTCACGATTGACGCATTCAGACGTCCCGACGCGACGGGCCGAAGTGGTCGGCCCGTTTCAAGAAACAATAATTATACGATGGATTTACGTCGCACTTGAAATATCCGGTGCCGACAAGCCCGGAATCAAGAGATCTCTGTCGCTACACGACCGTCACCTACCAAAGAAAGACTCGATGAAACTCGTTTACCAACTAATTGTACAGTATAATGCTTGATCTTTGCTCTATCGTTCGCAATGAAGTTAATTCTACATTTGGGGAATGTTACGAATTTAATTAGTATTCGTCAATTAACATTTAACATGAAATTTGTTAACGAGATTTTGCTGCTGGTTGAATCGTAGCGTATTGTGCGCGGTATTTTTTTTTTTTTTGCGGTAGGAAGATGTGATTATTTCATTTCGAAAGACGAATTATATTTTTGTAAAAAAGAGGAACATTATTTATTGGAGGGATTATGAATTTCAAATGTTCCTTTCTTCGCGCGTATGACATGTGAATTTTGAAATATTAGTAATAAAACTTGTTAAATCTCGGGATATTTTCGCATGCCTGTTACAGCCATTTGTAACGACGCCTGTTTGGGACGAATTACAACACAGGTAGGAGAATGTCAGATTCCGGCAGTTTGTTAAAAACGTGAAAAACAAGATTCAATAAACAAGAATACATAAAAAAACGCACTTAAATTCACATTAAAATAGACGTTATACCGGCTTTTCGATTAAAAGATCACAAATCTGTTTCGATATATATATATATAGCATTATTAAATATTTTAAAATCGATATCCTACATAATTACAGTAACGAAATTTAATTTTACCGGAACTTTCGCCTTCAAGAATTTTCATCTAAATACTACTCGTATAATCGTAAATAAAAACGCGATTAACCGTACGAAAAATATTCAGAAAAATTCCTTGAAATTCCTGAATAACGTTAGCCACAGACTGCGTCGTTTGTTCGACGCGAAGGACTTTTACTTCGTACATTGTACGAAACCCTATTAAAAATACTAAAAGACACTCGATTCCTTAAAACTGCTCAATAACATTAACCACAGTCTGCATCGTCTGGTGAACGAGAAAAAAGCTTTTTTCTCGATTTCCGAAGTCCCGCAATCCCATTCACCGAGCGGCAATTAAGATCGAGTTAAGACTCAAAGAGACGGCCAAGCTGGCTGAAGGGGTGAAAAATCTTTCATTCCGACGAATGCGTTTCCACCACCGTGCCGTCGTGGAGGGACCCTGTCGCTTCCCTTTCCCTTTCTCGTCGCTAAAAGAAGAGAAGAGAGCCAGACAGACACGCGTCGGCACGAGAAAAGAAGAGATGTCGAGGGCGACGTATAAAGAATGGAAGAGGACAGAGAAAAAGGGCAGACAATAATGGTGGAGGATGAAAGGGAGGCCAAATGCTCGTACGTGAAGTCGCGTTCGCGTAAGCGTGTTCGTGCGTGCAGGGTGTCTCGGCGCGGCGTGTCGCTTGAAACGGAGCAGAACTAGTCGGACAATGGGCTCGGGGCAAATGAAAGAAGGACATTTAAAGTCACTAATTACTTCGAGAAATACCGATTCGCTGACGCACAAGCGGAGGCCAGGAATTTCCAACGAGTTCTCTCGAATCGTGCAACAATTTGATCGATTTTGTGCTTACTGTTCGTTGGTCAGAAAATTATAAATTTCGAATTAAAATTATTTGGCGAGTTTAGCGAGAGTTGTGAGTAGCGCGAATTTTTTAATCTTCTGACTAGAAAATGGAAACTCGTTATTTGACTATTATACGTCGAGTGAATTGATTTTTGCGCGTTTATGCGAAATTTAGGAATACAGAGATATCCGGAATGCGTGATTACGGATATTTATGCAAATCCATACCTTTAAAAGGATAAACAAATAAATGAGACTTGAACAAATATTTGTGTCACCTACTAAATATTATAACGAGCACTCTTTGGCATTTTACGTATTCTGAAAATATTGTCACACTCCTAGAAATATAGGAAATATCCAAACGCAAGCGCTCGCTGCGATACCTAGTAAACGAAACAAATCACGTACTTAGATTCTTCACAGAACTATGAATATCCATAAGCATCAGCGGTCTATTAACGACTCTGATAGGAATTACATGTGTGTGTGTGATGCAATACGTGTGTTCAAGCTACGAGAATATAAGTACGAATAGATAATAAAATATCGAATTTTTGTTTGAAAAATGAATCGACACTTACGTATCAATCTATTTATAAACCATTTGTGGTAGAAAAAAGACGAAGATATTAGAGAATGATTACAACCAAAGTTACGATTAAATAATTAATACTCGTTAGAACAGCAAAATATATGAGATATATTCATCTGCGTTCTGACACGAGACGAAGAAGGAAACAACGTATAAATTACAAGAGACGAATAACGATCCGACAAACTAGCTGTCTGGTGGAGAAAGATCGCCGAGATACACGCCACGCAACAAGTAATTAGCCCGATGCATTCTACCCTTGAACCTGAAGCCTTCAACATCGACGTGCTCCCATATTATCGCCTATCTGCCGCGACTTTGCCATATTTTTTTCTAGCTCGGATCATTCTGTAAATTACCGTGTGTGGGACAGCTATTCGACCGGTGAAAAAAATGACCTGGTGGGGGTAGAAGGAAGGGAAAGGGAAGGGGGGTGTGTCTGGACGGTTGGCACGCTTCCCTGTGACCCTGTCGCTCCACGTTACACGTTGCATTAATTAGATGCGCTCACCCTCTTGCTCGTAATAAAAATTCGCGGTTCCTCTTTTCCTGAATCGGACTATCGGAGGAAAATTATCAACGTGTACAAAATTACCAACCGTTCTTTGATCTCCTTTCGCGACAATAAAAAGCTCGCGATTTGCCTTTTTTTCGAATTTCGCCATTGGTGAGAGACGATCAACATGCATGAAATTATTAAACCTTCTCCGATATTTGTCGATGGCGTTTATCAAATAACTTCGATTTCTTGAAACGGTGTAGATAGATAAAAAAAAGAAGAGATTGGAAGAATCTTGGAGAGGGAAGAGACGAAAATGGATCGGTTGAAACTTTCTTCGAGAACGAACAGGTTCCAACGATTCCGAGGGCAGAGATAAAGACACGGGGGCCCTAAAAATATTTGCTCTGCTTATCGGTTGACACGACGACGTAGACACTTTTCGAGCCCGTGACCCTTCTTCCGACCTACCAACTTTTTAGGGACTGACGTTTTCTTCCTAGAAAGATACGCCAGAAAATTTATGCGAGACTCTCCATTGCTTATTTTATTGCTCCTCGCATTCACTCTCGAACGAATAACATCGAACGTACAAGAACGTAAAAGTCAAGTGAAAAAATCGAAGTGATAAAATATCACGTAAATATATGAGTCGGAAAATATCCAGAAATCAAACGAAGATTACAATTCAGTGCGTAAAGCGGTCAGGGAGCTAGAAAATAGATATGCACGTAATACGCTGCACGGAAATTGCAGATTTATAGGGGTGGAATTTCGAAACGGAAAGTTTGGAAACCACTGGCGTGCATGATGCATACGAGCGACAATGCTGCACGCACTTGACGCGCACGTGCTGCGTGCATGTAGGAGCAAATGCACGCACACGGGCGCGTCTTGAAACGAGGACTGAAGGGTGTCTGCGCCCATGGTACACGTTGCGAAGCTCAGCGGTTCGCACCCTCTGCGTGTCAGCCTATTCAGGCTGACATTGAACTCTACGAAACCGAGGAGCTTTAAACTATTTTTAAATCGACCCAGACAAGTCTTTTCCGCCGAATTTTTTGTATGTTTCCAAGCAAAATATTAGAAAGAAAGACGATAATTGTTCCACGAAACGTTTTCCCCAAATTCAATGCAACGTAATGACTGTGGTATATTGGAATTCGCTTTGAACGCGTGACAGATTTTTGAAAGATACGTCTCAATCAATTTTGCACATAGAGTGGTCGGAGAAGATGAAATATTTTTCTTCGAAACATTTCCAAAACGTTAATCGCTGTGAAATTGATCGTACCATTTTTGGTATTTATACGAAGTTTCCCTAATTTGTCTAACAGATCCTTCTTCTCAATCAGCGACTAACAGAAAAATGACAAAATCAAGGAAAAGGGGCTTCGGTATTTCCCCGTAGTCTTCGCGTAAAAAAACAAAACGAGATGTCGCTCTCCAGGTCACTGTACAACAGAGTTTAGAATCGTCGCAAGACTCTCTCACTCTCTCCCTCTCCCTCTCTCTCTCTGTTAGGTTAGTCGAATCGGAGAGTACACGTCAGCAGGCCTTGGCCTCCAGTCAGCCGATAATACGGAGCCACGATAACACCGGAGACTATTTTAAAACGCCGATTTAGCCCAGTCAAGATCAACATCGCGACTGCCGCCTCCGCCGCCCCCGTCGTGTCTACCTGCATTCTTTGCAGTACAAATAAAGCTGCTTGTGCTACGACTACCGCGAAACGAAATCCGCTGCGTTGTTTTCCCGTCTGCGGTTCGCGCAAACAAACCCACTAGTGCTCGTCCTCGCTTCGACTCGGCTGATGACGATACGCGTATATAATTTGGTTTGCATAAAGCGCGCGTGCATAATTTATGGCCAAACGGTGTGCATATTGGCTGTTTCGCAAAGTGATCCGAAAAAAAAAAAATTGTCATTTGGAAAATGTGTGGTTTTAAACCGAAGGAGATTGGGACTTAGGTATACAGTATACACGTATTGGAATATTAGTTGATAAATGAATAGTTTTTCGAGTTATTGAAACAAAGATAGAAAAGGAACGTATATCTTAAGTACTTATTGGAAATAATTTGGGTTACTTGTAAATTACGAATATGGAATTTGCGGGTCCAATGTTTGTATGGAAGATAATTCAAGCGAAAAATAACTCGAGAAATTTCCAACGCTTAATAATAAAGATAATGGCAAATTGAGAAAAAGTAGAAGCATTTCGTCAAGATAGAAAGAATTATATTGAAGTAATAGACTTTACAGAAATCATAGATACAAAATATTTCTATGATGTATTACGATGCTATAAATACTTTGGTTTCTTCAAACTTCATAAAAGTCTAGAATCTAGATGGATGGAGAGATAGAAATGAGGAAAATTCTAGAAATTCTTTTGCGCGACTATTTGAAGAAAGAAACAGAATCTTAACGAAACAAACATTCGATAATATAAATCGAGTAGAAAAAAGATTGTAACATTCCCGATAAAATCTTCTATTGTAATACTGTAGCTTCCCATTTACAATGTCCAAATTTTATACTTCTGATTAAAAAAGAAAAAAGAAATCACGTTTTATTCTGCTGATTGGAGAAAAGGAAGTTGCTCGAAGAATTCGAGTAAAAAGGGTCATTGAATATGTTGAAGCATGCAAAGAAAGATGGTATTTTAAATGAGAAGCGTTTGCTATTAAAATACAGTACGCGGGCATCTCCGCGATGAAACGTATCAGTGGGTTTTCGGGCACTTTCCGGAATTTTTCATGGCCAAGGTCACGACACTCGCGTCATCTCGTCGAATCTATATTTAAAACAAGCACCAAGATTGACTCTTTTCCTCTTCGTCGAAAGATTAGCTTCATAGATCGTGAAAAGCCACTGACTATTGTCATAAACAATTCTCACGAAGCCGAGGAAAACTGATGCGCATGTTGAGTGAAACAAATGCCACCAATTTTCCTTTTATCAGACAATACGGCGTTCGATTAAAACAACGATACCTTCTGAGATCTAAATACGATATTTTTGTTGACGATGATTAACCAGACAGCGAATATGGGAAAACTTGGAAATGAAAAGATACTGTTCCATATAATTCCATAATTCCCTCTATTTGTCAATATGCACTGTCAAAGTTCGAAGAAGTACACTTAACACACGTAGTGATCTAAAAATTAAATGTATCTCGTCGTCTAGTACAAACATCATTAATACACATTTTTCGAAAGCGAGAGCGGATAACGAGACCGCGGCACGTTTTGTATTCTTTATCTTTCGACACTGATAAGGTTAAATCAAGCACCAAACGAATCGAAAGAATCGTAATTCGAATGACTCAAGCGCGTTAATTAAGCGTTAATTAAACACGTGAACCATTCCGAACGGCCTTCTACGCAAATATAAAGTTTGCAAACTAGGAAATAAGAAAATAAGAAATAGCAAGGATCCTATTGGTAAATACGTCACGCACCAATTAACATATTTGCTCGTTTTGAAATTTCAAGAATTTTGCAATTCTCCGAATCGTTCCTCGAGCGATTGATTTATAGAAAACGATTCTTGATTCGTAGAAAACGGTTTTTCACGTTCTCACCACGTTCTCAACAGTAGGAACTGGATTCGTTCGAACCCTAAACCCTCGTCGCTCGTGGAATCTACTACCTTTATCAGCTACGTCATCGTAGCTGTGATAACGTGCCACCCGTTCAATGTCATGGAAACGAATGCCGTATTTTCTCAACTGCCACAGACCGCCGTTTATCAGAGCAAAAATCAAGCCCGACAACCTGTCGTTGCACATGGAGTATCGTGGAGTAGTGCGAACAAGAAGTTTCAACCCCTGGCTTTCCCAAATGAATTTGTAAAACTCGAAATTAGCTCGGAATTTTTATAGAAACACGCAGAAATTTTGTTTCTAATTGAGTAAAGTTGTCTTACAATTTTTCACTAGCATTATGCTATACCGTATTTAATTACTTTTATGCTGTTTCTATATTTTTTATGTATTTCTCGTGGTGTTTGCAAACGCTAGTTTCTTCGGTTCTTTTTAATTAAAAATAAACAGATATTTCATTTATATAGTATTGTATCTAGTATCGTTACTTTTATCATAATTTTTGAAAAAATATTGTAAAATATATCTATGACCTGTAAAACTTTATTTTCTTCAGGCACGTAAAATGAAAAAATATTCAATTTACATTGTATTATATTTAACATTATCGTCATCGACACGAGGATGAATGACGTCTTAGCGAATTTCAGTTTCTTTGGAATTTCAAAATGAAAAAGTACGTAAAAAGAAGAGATGAGTAATGTGAATATTAAACGAATTGTAGGTACGTATCGTTGATTTTATTGGTCGATATATATACAGGGTGGGGCATTTTAAACAGGTCACCTGAATAATTCGCTTGTTTTTGAAGTTTGGTCTAATGCATTTTCTCCTATCTTCAAAAACAAGCGAATTATTCAGGTGACCTGTTTAAAATACACCATCCTGTATATATAACGAAAGAAACGAATTGATGTATATATGTAGATTAGAACCTACAAATCGTGATTGATTTTTTGTCAATCCTACGATCAATAGATCAACGACCCTGACATTAAGCGCGACATGTCGATGACTTAAATTGTATTTGCATGTCGAGGTCGTCACCTTCACAAAACCGGTTGATCTTTTGTACCAAAACTATTTGTTATTTAAATTTTCAACAGGACCGAGATACTTGTGAGACTAATATTTGTACAAGTTCAAACAGGTATCCAGCATACTCGAATAGCTTCACTAGCTTTCGATTAACGATAAGTCGATGTAAATTCGAAACGAGACTTTATGGACTATTTGATTCGAGCTACCAACAATTGTAATTTCTACTGCTCCACATTTGTCACAGTTTATTTTATATTTCTCAGATTTTAAGGACTATGTTGTTCAATGTTATTCAATAATGATAAATGACTTGATCTTCTTCTATAAAAAAAAAAAAAAAAAAAAAAAAAAAAAAAAAAAAAAAAAAAAAAAAAAAAAAAAAAAATACAAAATTTCACTAAAATATATTATAGGAAATAATGAATTTCTCTTTAAAAATACCTTGAACGGGGGAAGACACACGTCACACATATTTCTCATATACCTGTTGTACTAATCCTGAGAAATAATTAAAATGGAAATAAATACAATTTCTATATTTACAAATCAAACCTCGTAGATTCCTATTAAAAATAAATCTAACTTCAAAATAAAATCTTCAGAAACCTTGATAAAATTTCTAAAATACTAAATAATATCCTTAAAAGACTAGACAGAATTTCAAAATAACCTACAATCAACTCTCCATATTAAGCAATGAAAAACGTTTTACAAGAGAATTATCTCAAATTACTGATTGCATCGCAGTAAATTGTTACGATCACAAAATTATAATGCTTCATAATTACGTAGAAACGCGAATGGCGTATAATTAACGGATAGAATGTAATATCTGTGACTTTTTGTTGTTCGTAGGTAGCGCTGTCTGAATCAATAAAGCAGCCGCGAATCGAGCAGTTCGCCTTATGCAGATTGTTTCGCCAGCAAGGAGGCCTCTGTTCATCGACCACGGATCGATTATCGATTATCAAGCAGGTCAGATATTAGCTTTCAGGGGACGAAGCCCCCGTAACGCGGTTCGTCTCAAGTCCTCGCTCGAACAACATGTCTATTGAACCACTTCATCGATTTACTTTCGTTTTCGAATTCACCTTCGGCCGTAGTTTCTCCGGTGGTGCGTTTGCCTTTACCAGCTTGTTGCCAATTTATTTGGAATTAATAACGAACATAAGAGAGGTTGTAAAACGCGTTCCTGTCTCGCGAGGCTCGACTTTCGAGAATAACAAGATTTTATGTCGCTCAAGTGCACGTGCATTCGAGCGATTCGACTCTGTTTAACAAAGTTCGTTTGTATACAACGCGTAAAAACGAGTATCAATCATGCTGCTCGCCGAGAACACCGAGTGCCTCTCTTGCAAGGGAAAAATGCTCGAGCGATGGAAGAATTACAAATTTCTGATTTATGTCGGTCTTTATAATTTGTTTAACAAGAGGGTGCTTCTCTGAATGGACGGAGGCGATGAATGAAATTATTAAAAAGTCAAAGTTACACACTATCGTTTTATCGAACTATGATGCTACGCATACTCTCTAATTGTTACACGTATCTTATTACAATTATTATAATTAGATTTATTCCCTCTCCGTAAGCAAACCGGATTGTTCGTGCTTCAATTTTTCTGCTTTTATAAACCTTCAAAAAATCTGGGAAAATTCTGAAACACTTCCTAAAGTAGCGCCTATTGTATTATACGATCTTTCATCTAGACAAACCTCTGCAACGTTTTCAAATAAAAACTAAAGATTCGTTTCAAAGAAATCCAAGGGTGAAATATCGTCTAACCCTTTCCACGAAGGGTTAATCATACGAAATCATTTGTTCCAAAGAAACAACCATATTTCACCACACCCCTATCAATTACAAACCTAACCTAAACTCCAACGTCGTACCTCATCGTTCTCCCTATGAAATCTACCAAATCCCCACAGACAAACCTTCATTTGTTCGCCCTATATACAGACACCGCATTACACGTGAAAATCAGGACGCTCGACAAAGAGGTTACATCGTCCTGCCTCCCGTTGTGATTTAACCAAAACATAAAAAAAACAACAGAGAAAAATACAAGAAGAAAAGAAGAAAATAGAAAACCTCGTGCATCCGCAGGGTAAAACCACGAGTATCAGTGTTTGCTTACACGCCACGACCGCCGATATATTCCGAGTAAAAGAGTATACACACCGGATAGCGGTAAGAGGGAGGCTTTTACTCCGTCCAAGAGATGAAAAACTTATTTTTAGGCACGAAACGGCTCGATCGAGCTTTCCAGCGTCGCGCTGCTGTCAACTTTCGCTCCCCGGATCTCCTACGAATTCGGCCTTCGCGTTACACAAACGTCCGGCCGTCACGAACAGCGCAGACGATAGCGCTTAGCGGTGCTTATCGTTAATGAAACGTACAGACGTAAACACTAAACATAGTACACCGGGCGGAACGCGAACTGTTTCTGCGAATACCAGGGGGGGGGGGGGGAACATCCCTGTGCAGGATTATAATAAAATACGGAAATTAATTACGGGAAGAACTGATGTAACAAATTAACTTTCCGTAAGCAAATTGGATCGTTCACGATTTAAACGAAATTTCACCCTTGAATTATCTCCATAAGAGCTTTCAGTTTTTATTGAAAAAGCTATTATAGACACGATTTGTGTTTATATACTTATATAATTATATAATATAGTTATATTATATTATTATATAATTACATAATTTAGTAGAAAGTTAGAGAGGTGTAAAACAGTAAAAAAGATTAGATTTTAAAAAAAATTTTTTCCCCTATGGAAGATCAATAATTTGGTTACTGATATTTAGCAAAATTCTCAATTAATTTGGAATATAGTAAATTCCGTACTCCATCGATAACGAAACTTCATGTAACATATCTTTCTTATTCTCGCTTGTAAATTATATTCCTATAACTTGATCAAACGAGGGAAATCTCGTGCTTCTCATTCAAGCAGGCAATAACGGTTTACTCCAAATTTGTCACGAGGTGAATGGACAGTGACTTGCTTCCTTTTGAGGATTGAAAAGACAAGTTTTTCCTGAGGGGAATATTTGAAGGTCGGAAATGTATATGTAACGAAAATAGCAAGAGGTAACGTGTATTTATTTTGATGTAATGTATATTTATTTTGTGCGTTTGAAGCAGAGACTCGAGTTGGGAAGGGTAATGGAAATTTTTAGTCATTCAAAACCTCATTGGAAGACACTCGTTTCAGTAGATGATTCTTTGTCATTATACACTGTGTGCTTATGATATCTACATTGGACTGTTCCATTCGAGTACGCGACACTCCGATTGTTATCTTTCGATCGCTGGTTTTAATTTCCTTGTAAATTCGTTTAACATATCGAAATGAATTTGAACAATCCAAAGATAGAGCAGATTAAATTAATCGTATCGTTGCTTGGCTCGTATCGTAATATTTATAAGGAATTAAATTAAAATATTTACTCTTCTAGAACTTCCAATCACTACCACAATTTGTCATTTCTTGTTTATCGAGTCTTATAATTTTTGAAATAGAAAGTTGGAGAAAAAAGATCGTAAAGAATTTCTGCTATTAACTGATACACGGATAGCCCACGTAAATTCAAGTTAAAGTTCAAGGTTCATTGAAGTATTATAATGAATCTAAAATCTGCACGCTCACGGACCAATCAACTCGATCGTTAAGAGTAGATAATCATGATCAAATTACTCCATTTTTTTACGCACACGATATGATGTATTACGAATATTCGATAGCATAATAAAAAACGATCGTAATCGTGACGATCTACCATCTGACCCCTAAATATTATCGATTTTTTTGCAATCGTCGCTGTAAAGGACGCCATGATATCGTTAAAAAAAAAAACAGATTAATTATATCAAACGAAATTATCCATTTCTGCAGATTTCGATAAGTAGGAAAGGCTCAAAATCCAAACTTAATCGCCATTTTCGGCGCATTTTTATTAAGAGCGAAATAAATCCTCGAAAATGAAAAATCCGTGTTTAATATGGATCGTTGCAACGTTGTGACAAGTTACAAGAAATATTCGCCATTATCCTATTCCAAAATGAAATATGCAACGTATATTTTATATCTGACGTTTAAAAAGTATTTCTAACCTTCGAGAAACTATTTCACTTTCCCTGAACGTGGTAACAAAATAAAGAGACTACCCATGTTTGAGATTTCAATACCTTGCTCCATAGTCCAAAGACTTACATAATAACTATCCTTAATCATCCAACAGAAAATATAGTCTTAAAATAGAAGAACAGAAGGAAAGGAAAAAATGTATGACTCACCGAGATCAGGAATGGAGCTGGTCGGTTCTTCGTGGTGGCCCTTGCCCTCGTTGGAGGCTCTAGCCCTGGGGGGCGGTGGCGGTGGCGGTGGTCTCATACTGGACGTTGAACTGACTACGACAGTGGCTGGCGGTGGTTGCTGAGTTGGTCCTCCGTTTCTATGATTTCCTCGCATTTGGGTCTGTGGTGACATCAGGACCGTGTCACTGCGGTGCCCCTGGGGCGGCCTAGGGCACCAGCCATGAAGAACCCTGATCGCGCTTCTTACTTCCGCCTGGAGTTCGGCGGCTCTGTCCCTCGCCGTGTGAGCCACGTTTAATATGTTTCACCCGCGGCCGCGGGTCACGGGATTGCACTTGAAAATTTTTCGCGAACAACCGTTACGATCGGCTTCATTCACGAAACACGCAGACACATCGATGACAATCAAGATGAAACTCGTAGACGAGTTACCAAAATCGAGGCTTGGTATTTTCGTCGGTCACACAGTATATCGTAAAAGGAATAAGAGAAAAAACGCGTGCACCAGAATAATAATTCAGTCACTAACTGATTCACCTCGTTTGTCGTTAAGTTTTACCGTATCTCCGCGCGGATGTCTCTCGAATGTCACGGTCAATGTCTTGCGACGGCGTGACACCTGCAGCGGAAGCCCTCGCGGCGACACTTCGAACTAATCACTCACTTTACGCGCGCCGCGCATTCTATCTTTACACTAACGACTAGCGATCGCGTTTCACCGATGAGACCGCGATCATCCAGGAAAATCGATCCATCGAAATACAAACGCGACGTATCCTAGTGCCACAGAAAAATTCCAGTCACTGTCCACTTTCAAATATCTCGGAGATTTTTCACAATTTCTGGTCGTTCAATGCACGCGAGTGTCCTTTAGAATATCCTTCAAGATACACAGTCCGTTGGAAAATCACTGATGTAATATTTCAACACAGCACGCCGTCTCTCGGATGCATGTATGTAAACACAGTTACAATCCAGTTCTATTAGTCACTAAGAAACAGCGGTGAATCACTTACTCAAAATTTCGGTTGCAATATCTCCATTCATAACCTCCAACGTGTCGAAAGATGTCACACGTTTAACGTTTCACAATAGCGAATAACACGTGCGAGACACAATTCCGATCGCGTTCGACCGAACATCGAAGTATCACTGACAGAGGATCTTGGTCTCACGACTAGTCGTTATCGTACGATGCGAGACTGCGTAAAGGGAGAATACACGTAAGACCGGTCCGCGTGGACAAGAGTGTTTCTTAGCGGTTCGTCGAAAACAACAGTCCTCGGAATACGAGTAGTCAGTCCCTCGCGAGCCACTGCCGACCTTTCCCTCTCTCCCACCACCCACGCAGCGTCCTCCTCCCTTCTGCTTTCTCGCTCCCGCTTTCGTGCCAGAGAGTTACTCTCCCCCTCTTTTCGAGCACTCTCGGTTTTCCTCTGTCACCCTTAATATGTACGACCGAGACGAAGACAGCGATCGAGATCCACCTCCACGGTTGACCGCGGTTTATCGTCGCGAAGGTCTCCAAGAGCGTCAACCCCTACTCGAGTTTCATCACGAGGTAAATCAAAAAGCAACGTGACTCCGTTCAGTCTCGCGACAAGTCGACTAGCTTCGATTACGAACTGTGTAAGCGATTCGCGACCGTGTCGTTTCTCTCACTTCGATCGATAATCGATACAATCGATCACGTGGACGAGACAAACGCGGGAGATCATTACGAGAGCGCGCCCTCTATGCTCCACACGCTATCTCTCTCTTTCTTTATCGAGACACTCTTCGTTGAAAAGCGCGTGGATTAGTGCGTAACGTGTCACACTCACGGTCAAACGAAAAAAAAAGTCGGTGGTTGGAGCACAGACGGCAGTGAGCCGACGACGACGAGAACCGTCATCGGCGCCGGCGAAAGTGAGAGTGCGGCAGGCCGCGGTGGATTCAGCGGTGCATAAGCGCTCTTGTTTCTCTCTCTTCCTTCATCTAGATATCTCCCTCGCGCCCGATATCTCTCTCTCTCTCTCTCTCGGTATTATCTCCGTTTCATTCTCGCCCTCTGTCTATCTCCCTCCGTCTCCTTCTGTGCGTACGTTCGTCTTCGTTCTACACATATTCCGTCTCCCTTAGTTTCTCGCCCCTTCTCGCTCTCTATCCCGCTCTTTATCGCGCCCCTACGGATAGCCTACAGCCTGTGGCAAGCGAGCATGGTTCGACCTATAGCGTTCGACGTTCCAGCGCGCTATCCGCGTGCACTGACAGCACACGTATATAAAACGGCTGCTTCGCGATACGACCCCACACTACGCCACGTAACACGATCTCCCGGTGCGCACACACTGCCGCGCCGCTCTCTGTCTTTATTTCACGTGCGCCAGCTCCCTATTCTTTCTCCTCTTCGGTTTCGTCTATTGCCCTTCCTTGTTCTGGTCGCCACTACTCTCCCTCTTTCGTGATAACGCTGTCTCGCTCGTCGCCTCTCTCTTTCACGATATCTTTATTTTCGTTTGTTTCTGCCTTTTCTCTTGTGTTAACTTTTTCGGTCATTATTCCCATCTTTGTCTGCCCCTTCCGCTCTCTTTCGTTTCCTTGATCGGATTAGACAGAGACAAAAAAGCACACGTATATGCACACTCCCTCAGCCGGAAGCAAATGAGAGGCCAAACCTTCCATCACACCTACCCTCTTGAATTTCTTTCGCGCGCGCGTGTACGCCGGGACGAGGCTCGCGGCGCGTGCGCATTCATAGCGCGCGAACTACACGAAGGTCTACAGCATTCGTACGAAAGACAGATGCCCGGCGGAACGCGACAAGTGCGTCGCAGCAAACAACACGCGTACGCTTGCTAATATGCGATAGAGATGCCCGCAATTACGATAGGAGAGCAAATATGAAGGCAATATTCGTATATATGCTACAAGAGCGTATCCGAACGTTTAGACTGCGCGTGTCGTCCAAGAGTGCAAACGAACTTGCGCTAATGGGATAGTAGGGGTTGCAGAGGAGCAGACAGAGCTAGTCGTACCACCCACGGTTGACCTAGGCGCGTGTGCGTGGCTGATGCGTACTTCACAACCGAGGGAGACGATTGCTCGCGCTGTCGAGACACGTTTTCTACTATACTTCAAAATTTCATTTTGCATTAAAACACGTTAATCGATATAAATTTTTACAAGAAATTTCTGGAATAATTAAAGCAACACGTTATAATAAAAGAAAATCGATATTCTTGATTCGAAGAATTAATTTTACAATTATCTTTCATCTTTCCTTTATATTACAAGCGTAATCACAGACATACAGGTACAATTGAGAAACGAAGACGATTCCGTGATTTCATATTTCCAAATTGCGTTTGCAAAAATTTTTGCATAAAATGCTCTTCTAATTTGCTGAAATTTTTACAGCTACTCCCAATGTGTATATATATATGAGTATATCCTCTGTTTACGAAATTTACGTCGAATAATAACAGCAGCAAATGGGTGCTTATCCGTGCTATCTTAGAGGGAGATTTTACATAATCCGCGGCTAATTTCTCGAACGGAATATGAGCAGGGTTTTGCATAGTATAGCGACAAGCCTGACGTAAACGACCAACCGATAGGCAGGGGTGGCTGACTGCGCGGCCGCGGTTGCGCGGCCGCTATCACATGGCCTTGTCCTTGAATGAGGCTCGTGAACCCGACTGCCGCTTTTATCGATCAGCCCCCGCATCCCGCTTCGACGCACTCGCTATAACCATCCATCTATCTCGGTGCAATGGCGTACCTAGCCATCAGTACTCCTGGATCAACGCGGTGCTTTCACAGTTGCTTTGAAACGTGCCCTCGTACGAGACGCACGTCAAGACGCGACTCTTTTGATTCAAAGCTTCTCCGTTTATAGTTCCGTTAAACCGAGACGATTCTGCTTTGAAAAAGCACTGTGAGCCTGTTTTCATAGTAAGCTTGATGTAAGGTCACTCACAGGAAGATTTGTTTTAGAGAGTTCTTGGAAATTTGAATTGCCTGGCGTGTTTTAGTATTTCGTCTGATTCTATGCTATAGTAAAATTATCTTTCTAGAACTATAAAAATATTTTTATTATGAGAGTATTTAATCATAAAATTATGGAAGTATTTTTGTTGGATTATCAGAAGATTAAACACGAAGAATAGAAATATTTTGTATTAATTTGAATTAATACAATACAATTATATAATACAATTCAGAGAAATATTTAATCATCGAGAGATTTAAAATTGGTACATTTAACATAGAAGTTGATGTATTATACCACACAATATCTATGCTCTGTAAAGAACTCTATTCGAGGCTATTGTAAAGCACATTCGTCTGGTTCGTCGAGAAGACCGATTGCTGAGACGAATCCCCCTTTCCTTGTCGAGACACGGAAGAATGGATTATAATAAGTATAATGGCGTAGACATTAAACCCTTCTGAATTTCGTCCAAGGATCCCCTTAAACGACAGAACGAAGCGGGCGTTGTAGGTCGTCTAGCGAAGGTCAAGGTCTCCCTTGTCGAGGATTTCAGGCTAACACACGTTCCCACACCATTGTTCCTGAATGTCCTGGAACACTGAATTTTCAGGCTTAATAAAATAACATACGACAGAGGGATACGGGTTATAACCTTTGTTCTGGATATTGATATTGCTTATACGCTTGACGTTGAATTTTTCTCGTGGCCAAAAACGTCGGAAAGAATAGCTTCAACGATTAATTGTATTCGTTTGTCCGCTTTGTAGTCTTGATTCTTTTGTCCGTCACGGTGTACTTAAAGAGGAAAGGAATTTATACATTAGACTCTTTATTTTTTTGATGAATAGAATATCATGACAAAAATCGTTGCTGTTTTAAGTTCGCCACGTTTGTCAGGAGAATTTGAAATTATTTTTAAAATTGCTAATAAAAATATATCTAATATGCGAATGGAATTAATTATTTTTCACATATCTGCGATTTTGCTTTTCATTCTATGTACCTTCGAAAAATGTGTCAGTAATTTATTTACCGATAACAGATTTATTTATCGCGTTTAAACGTTCTCATTCGTTGATTTTGCAATAAACGCCAATGCTCTGTAACTGACTCGATAAGTAGAAGTTGACAGTGAGATAAGTTTCTGAATATCGATCAATCCGATTACCGGTGAATGTTATCGATCTGCGATGTATTAATATGGTCGTTTATAAAATCGTGCTACCTAAATCTATTTATCTACGATATCGTGCAGCGTGTTGTATTTCTACGAGTCGATATTCTTCCAGAGAATCCTGCATCTACTTGCAGAGTGCGCATAATGCGCCCCGTTCGCTGCCCATTCTCACAGGGGGTAATCTACGTGTGGTGGCTGGCCGCGAGTCTCGCGACCAACGTATTACGTGGCCGAGGTCGTAGTTGTTTAGATCTAGATGAACCTGAATCATCAAACCGGTCTGAATGTAGTGCGCGGCTGGCTGTAGTCCGTGGTATGGCTCAGCACGACTCTCGTTGGATTAGGTTAGGGACGAGACGCGTTATAGCACGCATGAGTTAGAATAGAGAAGGAGCGACGAGTGGGGCGAGCTAGCAGCGAGAGGGAAAGAGCTCAACTTGATGAGATAGAGACGACGACGTGGAGATATTTCGAGAGATGGAGAACGTCTGGTCGAGGAGAGGAGCGGAGGAAATGATAGAGAATGATAAAGAAAAGAGGGGGAAGCTGATTTGACGAAAGTGAAATAAATGGAAAGGGAGAGTTGCCGAGAAAATTCAGAGATAAATACGTAGGGGAGTATACGATCTAGATGCGGAGTAGCCGAGTGTAAATAAGAAAAAGGGATGTCTTCCTTTCTACAGTGAATCATAGTGTTTTTAACGATAATCGATTAACCTATTACGGACCAAGCAGCGAAACGATACATTAGTAGACTCTTTTATGTAAATCCCTACTTTTATGCACGCAATTAGAGAAAGAATTAGAGAGAGAAAACCTAAGCGTAGATTTGTTTTACATACTAGATATTGTATCGGGTATTCTACCTTGAATATTTTGTATTTATGGATTCTATGTACTTTCGTATCCTTGAATATTTTATAAATACGTAACAATTAAACCTAAACCCAGTAACTTATATACTGTTGGCAAGAAAAAATATTAAACGATTCCCTTTCACAATCGCGATAACGAAAACTGGCTTCGATAATTTACAAATGGAATATTACTCTAACGCATGTCCTTAAAGGGTTAAGAGCCGCGAGAAAGAGAGAACAGGAACGAAAATAGTCCTATAATTAAAACGGGATAAAACGTCTGAGACAAAGAGGAACAGTTGGGTGAGACAGCAAGGTCTTCGAAGGAGGTCCTCATGTTCGGTCTATTTAGAGAATACCTCTGCGTGCCTGTTCACTTTCAACCGATACACTTCGTCTCTTCGACGTCTAGCTATTTTAATAACCCTGTGTCGTTCGTAGCCTTCTGTAATTCAAAAAAAGATACACTAATCCTCTTCAAGAATGCTCCACAACGTACTCAACAAAACTCTCAAAACTATACGTGCCATAAAATTCAAATATACATAATAAATATTAGAACAGTTACCGATGTTTAATACTATTAACTATTATTTAACGTTGCTCTTAATTTCTATTTATTATTGTACTATTGTACTGTTCGAGTAAGTGTAATGAGTAATAGTAATGACCGGTGCTATGTACACTTAAAAAACGAATTAATTCACGCACCATTCGCTCTAACGCGCTTTAAACATCACGATTTCATTGAAATCGTTCGTAACCGTAATCCAAAGATCTTCCAATGAACGAGATCAGCTTGTGTAACTTGTTTGCCTGAAACTAGACTTTCACCGCACTTAAGCTACACTTTCTATGTTACGATGTGCCAATCAGTCGACGAGTCTGCTGCCAGCTACTGACAAAATCACGTTCACGAAGCTTCTGTAAAAAGTCGACCTTGGCCGACGAATTCACACGAGCATAAATCCTGCCTATCCCAGGAAGACCGGGTCCAGCATCCCTGAAATCGAGGTCGGATTACACAATCAACAGCCTCGATCGATCCCTCGTTGAAAAAGAGCGCGCCAATGTGCCCGGTTTTCTAATTGTCCCGAAAACATCGACTTTAAGAGAAGGAATTAACGATGGCCATCAGTGGACGTAAGGAAAGAACACGGGACTGGTTCAAGTTCATGTAGCTGCGGGGCTTTAGCCGGGTTCCAAGGTCAACGGAGAAAGCCTTCCTTGTTCGTGGTCTTGTTGCCGATATAGTGTTCGGCTACCCGATACCGCGCATACTAGATTCACTCGGTCAGAATGCCTTGAAGAGCTAACCCAGACTTCGGCTATATAGGTCATCTTCTAGCTGAGTTCCCTTCGAGGAACCTAAACACACGTACGCTATTAACTTCGTGTCTCAAACCTTTAGATTTGTTACACATATACGTGTCATGTACCTGTTACATACTTCCTATATAGCAGAATGGGGGGGATTTTTATGCATTTATGGAAAATTTAAAAGATGCAAAAATGCATAGAATGCATAGAATATAATATAATATATAGAATATAATATCAAATATTCGAAATACAGTCGTTATTATACTGATACTAGATGAACAAATCTTTGCTCAAATTCTATTATTTTAGTTGTAGTTATACGTATCAGTTTGATTTCTGAATTTTTCAGTTTAATTCCTTTAGACTTCGATATAGTCAAATGCGTCGCTACCTCCGCTTTTTCATTCTTTTCGTTTGCTATATGCGCTAGCTTGATTTCCGAGCTTCCTAGTTTAATTGTACATACCAGTAGCTTTGTTGGTTGGAGTGGATCAGATAATCCGATCGATCAAATTAACGAGCTGTTTTATTTATTACTTTCTTTCTTACGAGTCTAGGTTCGCGGATCGTTTGCTTGGTAATTGAGAATCAGAATTGTTTTTGATTCTCCAGAGTAACCATTTTCTTGGAAACAGAGTAACGGTCCTCCAGAGTAGCATACAAGAAGTTTGTATTCTTATTTCTCCAACGTCAAAAGGATTTTTCAAACAAAATCTTCCATAATGAATACGCGTCATCTGTATTCACAATTCAACATACCTTTACTACAAAACTATCTTTCAGGAAGCTGCAATCTCATCTAAGAAATCCATATTCTTGCGTCTCCGATAACAATAAGACTCTCAGGAGAAATCTATAACGAATACAAGTCTCCTGTATTTACATTTTAAACCCTCATTTGCTACACAACGAACCACCTTCCTAAAAATCTTCTAGAATCACATCTAAGAAATTTAGTTGGTTATTTCTTCGAGTCCAAAAAATTGGAGATTCAGAACAATCCAAATATGTATCGTATACCGCTCAGAGCACCGAGCACCTTTCCATGTTTATGGAAACACGATCGCTTGTGGTTGATCGTAAACACGCTGCATGCTTTCACCGGATCGACAAAGAAAGAGAAATTGAGTTCGAATTCAGCGCGCGATGGCGTCACGCGAGGGAATTCCGCTGGTTCGACGACCTGGTGCTGGCCTGACCTGGACCGTTCTCCACTTTCGTTCTCCGTTGGGAGACCCGCGGTATGGCGATCGCCCAACGAAAGCGAGACACCGCGGCGAGAGTTTTAGAAACCGGATCGCGATCAACGGGGGTCCTGAAAACTGGGCACGAGGCCGGGTACACCGTCGAGAGCGAGCGTGAGAGTCGTTTAAGAAAGCGAAACTGTTTCGCCGGGCCGCAACTTTCCTCCGCTATCACCTTCTGGCGCCGCCAAACCCGAGGTGAAATCGCGAAACTTCAACAACCGCGGGATCCTTGATATGACCGGTCTTCGTTCAACTTGCTTTTGCCTGCGAAAGCGTCGCGTACTTCTTTTTATATTAGAAATTGTTTTAATTTTAAATCCAAGATCGATCGTTAGTGGTTGGATTGACGAGTAGATTCTGGATACGGATAGAGATACGTACAAGTTTATACCTCTACGAACACGGTAGAATATATCTCGCACGCAAAATCTAGGCAATATCTAGTCACTTTTAAACTCTTTCTTCCGACCAATTAACCAACAATCGAATAACTAAATTGAAATTTCAACGCAAACTCCCACCGTTATTGCCGAAACCAGCGATTGTCCTCTGTATAAAATCCAAAAATCCAGGGTGACTCGAATCAAGCATCGAGGAACCAAATCCAAATTCGATCAAACCATTCTACTTCGCATACACGAGTTTACTGTACACAGTCAATCGTAAACTATTTGCTCCGTTTAATCGACCGTCGAACAACCAAGTCGAAATTTACAGAAATCAGCTTACCTCACAGACGATACTCTATCAATCTGAAACTGTTCGAACCAATTAATCCAGCAACCACTATAGTCTGTGACAGCATAATAAAGCTTACGTTTCCTCGATATCCATGTTGTCTGGAAACGACGAGCGAATTCTCGACGAGGACGCCGTGGCTCTGGGCAAGTTGGCCTTGAACCTGGTGGTCGAAAGTGCAAGTGGATCGGCCGAGCGACGAAGCGAATCGAGGCAACGCGACGCGTCGGAGAAAAGAGAAAGAGAAAGGGGCCAGCCGGTGTGCACGCGGCCCAAAGAAGAAACGGTTTTTGGTCGCGTTCGACGAAAGTGAAACGGCCTTCGAGAGAACGAACGCCCCGACGTGTATATGGGCGCCATTGAACCAGTGACCTTCATACGAGAACCGGTCTTTGTTCACGGTCTCTTCGCGAGCCACCGACCTGATCTACCCTCGCCTCGCTAGCCTCCTTTCTAGACGACGCCCCATTTGCATATATCGCAACTTCGATCGGGATTTTGCACGCTTCCTGGACCAATTCCGTTTTGGACCGACGTCGTTTTATTGTACGGATGACAGAATTGATTAACACGTTCAATACGCAGTCGATACGTGTATCTAAGAGAAGGCAGCTCTTCAGCGACGAGGACCATACATGTATCGATATTTTTTTTTTATATTTCTCGACGATTTAACTCGGGCTCTAATCATTCTTCAAGTAAAACCGTTTACAGTAAAGAATCGTTTTCAATCTTTTTCGTCAAGGAAGGTAGGAATCGTAGAAGTTCTTCTGCATCGAACGTGTTGATCGATCAACGCGTCGGTTATTTTTTTTTGGTTCTTAATTCTTGATCAGTTGTGCTAGTTTCTTCTCCATATCGTACATGTATTTCAAAAATGTTAAAACAGGTATTAGAAGAATATGAAAACTGTCGAAGAGAGATTTCAAGGATTGAGAATGGAAAATTAAACACATTTCCAGATTAGATTGTACGAGTAACATTGTGAGTAACATCACGAGTAAGATAAGATTCTTTGAAGCAACATGCACGTTTTAGGATGAATGTTTTTATTCTTATTAAGCTTCGTAATCCACCTCTCTTACGTGTTGCAGTTTGTTTCGTTTTATCGTTGCTCAAATAGATAAAGCTACTCGCTGCAATTTCACGGTTAAATGCGTCGAATGCGATGAGAGAAGTACGTATTAAGAAAATAACTTTACGACTCAAATCACGTTAAATCCAATTAGATCAATAAAAAATAAAATCTCTTAAAAATAAGATTTCTTCAAAATTAAATAGAATATTCTTGTTTGGGCATTTTAACGGCCTTCGTGTACGAATATTTAATTTGATTCCTTTATGATATTAAAATAACACGATCTTATAATTCTCGTTTTAACGAAAGGATTTAAAAATACGTTTAAAACAAACGTTATTAGCTGAATTGGAAATACCTCTGATAGAAACAGCTATGCAGTTTCAATAGCCATATTTCAGTAGCAGTGAATGCGTTAAATAATCCTTCGATAAATACCGAAATTTCGGCTGAGTAATTAGAAACTGCTTTAAGATAAAAAATTTACAAAAGCGATAGAAAGCCAGACGCAGCACAAAAAGTTATCAGGTTAACGAAGAGTTCACACTTTTAAAGTTCAAATTCTTCTTTCCCTCCATATGTGTCAATATGCGAATCTTATCAAGCGTAGAGTTTTCGTTAAAAGCGAGTCTCGTTGAAAAAATGTGAAAAGAGGAAATAAAAAAGAGGCAGGGCAGGGGAAAAGCGGAGAAATTGAAAGAAACTGCGTGCGTCTTATCGATAAGGCGGGAGAAATTCGAAGGCAGGGGAAGTTTAAGTGGCATGGCTGGCGGAAAAACCATGACCTGTCTCAAAGTAAGCGTGATTTCTGCGTTTCGTGACTGTGCCAGGCGACTCGCGTGCCTCGGAAAGAATTAATCCGGCCGCTTTCACTCTTCGAGGCAAGAAAGTCGTGCGATCCAGTCGTCTACCCGTGGAAAGAGCTTTAGCCTGTCGTGAAAATTAGTCATTTACATAACTTGTGAAACACTTTCGCGGGAATTTCGCGATCATCGACCACGATATGTAATCGCCTGCAAAACGTTTTTCACTTATTTCTTATCTTTACTTTTTTAACCGAGGAGCACTGCCGACCGTTGTTTTCATTTCTGCACGGTAAACTTTCTAGTCTCCAGAGTCGGCAAACTTTGTATTGTTGACTATAGAATGATTCAAACTACAAGGTCTATTAGAACGTGGAAGTTCGAGCGTAACGAGTTTAGTTTGAGAATTTTTTTCTGTTCCTTTCTGTAGACCTTCCTATGGTTGGAAATATTATTTTTAATTCAGCTTTTAAAAATCCACTTTACGTACAATGATTGTGAATTTTAATTCTAATAGTAGATTATTACATTCAATGCGACGCTTAGGAATTGCACTTTCAGTGGTAGAAGACTATGATATTTCGCTAAAAAATTGTTAATCTTCATCCGAATGGTATTTAAATTTATTATTTTTTTATTTTAATTTATTCGAAAATCGTGAATTTTAATTTCAATGGCAAAAGACTGTGATATTTGCAATATTTTCAGTCTTGAAAACGCTTGTACTTGCAACCGACTAATAACAAACTGATATCATTCCCTCTCTCTATACTTGTAGTAAACATTGAAACTGTTATTCCCCATACGTATTTCTTTTCTTCTTGCACGCGCAGATATATCTGGCAGTACCGGTTCACCGCATTCATGGCTCGGAATACGATTTAATCGGAAGATTAATTTATTCATACACGATGATTGTTGTTAAATCTCTCGAAAACAGTTGCAAAAACGTTTTCAAGTAAATATAAAAAGAGTATACCCAGCCTCGCATAGCTGTTTCAAGGTTGAAATCAAACATTCGACGATTACATCCCTGTTACAACAAATTATAATTATTTGAAATTCTAGAGAAGCGAAACACGCTATTCCTTTCCACAAATATTCGTTTAAATTTACAATACAGTTTAATATCAGCTTATAATCTGTTTTGCAAATTTAATCAAACGACAGTGACATTCTCAATTGACGGCAATTTTTATCGATCAGTAAAATGTCATTCGATCTAATCGAAATAAAATATTATATCAAATAAGATTTGATACCAAGCCCATTAATCGACAAACTTTTTTGATTTAATAGAAATAAAATACAACTACAATCCCGAGAATCTCGATAAAAATAAAATTACGATAAAGTTAAGGTAAATAGTATAGCGACGAGAGGATCTAAGGATAATTCCCGAGTTACAGGATAATTTGTACGAACTGTGCGAGTAAAGGAAAGCAAATAATACCGTACACGGCAGTTACGAAATTATCGTGACATACAGACGACACTGTAAGCCGGTCGGTATCAACCGTGATAATTTGTGTTAGCATTGAGACAGAGCACGGTCGATTAGAGGACGATCCCCTTGATTCAGATATCATATCTACAGACTCGAATGCACCTCGTGTATCAACGTTTTTGTTTCCTTAACCTCATAGCCTTCATCGAGAGTGATGAGAGAATATCTTTGTACCGAGTGTTTTAAAATTATGCATACGAGTGTATTTGATTAATAGATAAATATGATTCAAGATGGAAATAGCCCCAGATTAGAATAATGCGTGATTCGATAGCTCTTTTTCACGCTTTCTTTTTATAGAACTTCTACGATTTGGTATTTACATTAGTATTTGTTAATATTTCGCATGAAAAGTTAGTACTTTTATGAACATTTCTATACGCTTATGAGAAAAATTATGACACTTATCAGAATTACACCCTTAGAATATTATATATATATAACGTGTAATATTCTACGTATTATATCTTCCTGGAATTTCAGTATCTTGTATCATTCGGTATATTTTATTTCGATTTGTCTTTTATTATGATTAAATAAATTGCTGGCTGCAGAGAAAAGAGTAAATGATCGATCGAAATATGTTATTACAAAGGGTATAGCTATACTTCTTTTAACCGAAATCTATATTTTTGGAACGAAGTATTGCGATCGACGATCGATAACGACCTACGGCAAAATCGAGCATCAATTGAAATTCGCACCAGCGGATCATCGCGTTACATAGCGATATCTCGATCAGCCTCGTTTGACATTGAACTTCTTATCGACCTGTCTGGCGTTGGAATTTAGTACTTGTTCAAATATATGTAATTTGTCACGTTCCCGCTGACACGTTCTACAATTTCCTTTAAATCTCCAAACCCAATCAAAATATTACCTACATTTCTTCGGTACCTTCGATCTACCTCATACCATTTAAGTACCAACTAGTAGGAAAAATCAAAATATCACATTTATTTAGATCGAATAACGTATTTACCGTAATTATATCATTGCTGGACCATTGGTGATAAAAATGGATTTTGTTTTAATTCTTTCCCGCAAAATTCGCATATTAAATTTCGAACAGTAATGAAGCAAGGTAAAATAATAAAGAAACAATAAACGAAAGATTGAAGATCAGAATAATTCGATACGTTTTTAAAATATTACGTATCAATTCCCCCAATTGTTTTGCACTGACGTCATTTCTCCGATGATTGTTCAATCGTCACGTGGAATCGCTTGTCGGTGACATTGAATTTTGGCAGAACTCATTGTTACTGGAACGCGATCGATACCGAGACGCGTTTGTATTCACGCGTCGAGTTACAATGAAAATATTGTAACGAATTTTCATGATAAGATTCCATACCATTTCCGTGTAATCTTCTCCTCTTTTTTTCTTCTATATTACTAGACCATCGGAGAACGTTTTTGGATGAATCACCGATGTAATTTCATTAGTATCGGTTAGTAACAGAATCAACCGAGGTCAGTTATTTTCATGATTTCCGTCGTCCTTTTGCTCGCTTGAAAAAAGTATTTCGTAAAAATCTTAGACAGCGACTAAATGTTGCTTCCGTTCTTGTTACTTGCATTTCTTTTTTTACAGGAAATTATTTCAATCAGCGTACTATGATTTTGATGCGAGTCAGTGATAAAAGTGGAAATTGCGATCGATATTATCTCTGGTTTGGAGTTTCTCCTATTCGAAAGTTAATTTTCGGTGAAATTCATGAAATACGTCTAGTATTTTATTACCAATCTTACCATATTCTGCAGCTTTAAAACACAGTCTAAATTATACTCACGTAAATCAAAACGTTCGACATTACATCTATAAATCCGTATAATAACGAAGGAGAAGTAAAATTATGGAACATATATGTAAAATATTTCCAATTGTGAAGGTAAGCAAGGATAGCTACGAAGTTAACTTGTTTTATCAATTTTTCCCAGTAAACATCAACATAAAAAGTTAAACTGACTTTGCACAGTTGATAAGAATGTCATTAAACGGAATCACCGGTTCATCGTTCATGAAACGTCGGCATGTTGTAACGAGTGCGTACACTCGTGGCTAGAAACTGCCTTTGAGGGAGACCGATTCGATAAGCGGTGGTCGATAAATCTAATTACAAAATTATCTCTGTTTATTTCTTAGAGAAAGTAAAAAAAAATATCGAAACACGTGTGGTAGGTCAGGGATCCAAAAATAATATCCCATCTGGATAAATAGGCGGATGTAGCGTCATCCAACGAGACGGCGACGCGACGCGACACGACGTGGCCTTGCATTTTGATTCCTATCGAAAACAAAATCGTTGCCCAAAATAAGCCTCGCTACGCGTATGATTAATAATTTTATACCGCGTTACGCGGTTGCATCGTTTCCAAGAATAAATTTTAGCATTCGTATGTATTTCTCTTTAATGTAATTACGTGTGTACATATAACGCTTCAACTTTTGTTATATTTGTAAAAAGCACTAGAAATCGTTTTGTATACTGTTTCGTAAACCGTAACTGCGCCAACGAAGGTATTAACAAATCGTCTCCTCTGATACAAACCATTCCCTTTCAGTTAAAACATCATACTGAGAAATAATTATCTAAGACAAGGGGAAATAATTATTCCCTATGCCGCAACCCTGGCGCATACAGCCGCCATGAAATAACGCCCATGAAATTGCCGCCCTTGGTTGACGTGCACTTGAAACGCGCTATGATAAATTTACACATGCGTTCTCCGGAGGGTAGCGATGGACAGACGAGCGAGTAAAGATCCAACAACGAAAGAGATTTCACCCAGAAGCACACGTCGCAACAACGGTACAGTAGAAGTCAGGATACCCCTCGCAATTCACTCCCGGCCGCGTTCGACCGTAATACCATCCCTCCGCTTCCGTTCTGCCGGTTGCATTTTTAAAAGCTATCACGCTCGCAACGTATCGCACCATGCAATTTGTCGGGTATTATACACTTATCCGGCCGCGACCACGCTAAGCGTTACTTTGAATAAGTGGTCCGCCGAAAATCACGCGAGAACAAAGCACTTATCGTGTGCATCAACGACGTTGAGTAAGAACGGATCGCGTGCTTAGCCGTACCTAATCAATAACTTGCGATATTGTCCGATATGAAGTCTGTTTATTCGTGGTGTTTTATTTGTTTTCTAGGTGGAGATAAAATTGTTTTAACCAGGTTGTTGTTAAATTCAATATGATAGATAGAGTACGCATGTTTGTGCAAATGCGTATCTTTACAGGCATTGATAAGGAAACATCTGTTTCCTTCGTTTTCTTGCCAAAAAGCATGCACGAATACGTGGAAGCTGAAGCTCGATATACCTATATCGACGTCGAAGGGTAGAAGTCTATATGAAATCCTAATGAAAAAAACAAAGACCGGTACCTTCTAACTTATTCATAAGCGGTAAGAATCATTTTTCTCCCCAGCCGATGTCACGCGTACGTGATGAATATTTTCTTATTTCCGATCCTGATTCTTAGTGCTGCCATATACGAAAGATAAAATTCGATTAATCGTTAATTTAACACCGTACGACAAATACCATTAGCGAAATACGGTACGCAAAGAGATCAATTAACCATTAGCAAATTAAACGTACATAAATATATACGTATCGTATCAAATTTTCTTTTACGAGAATTTATATCCACGGAAGGGATTAACGCAGGTTTCTACCAATATACGCGTCGATTTCCACCGTTCAAACGTGCGTGAAAATCGCCACCCACGACGACTTCACGGAATCGGTACTTTCCCTCCCACCCTATACTCAGCTCCTGATCCCCTGTCTTCAACCCCCTCTCGCTGTTCTATGCCCACGTCAGACGATAGTACGCATTGTACTGCGCCGCCACTGAGAACCTACAGTCTAGCCTTGACTGCGCGCAGGGGTTGCTATGGCGATCACCGCCCCCACGCGTACGCCCACTCTGCTCCGCCGAGAACCCCTGCGTCCCGACGGCGACGGCGGTCTACGACCAAAAGTGTGACCCCGACCTTTCAGGTGGATGACCTCCACTGCATCGTAGATGCGCGCGCACGCGACGGCCCTCACCTAGACAGTGAGCTCACCACCCCTTTGCCACTTCCTCTGGCCGACGTCGACCGACCGACAGCCACCCCCGTACGCTCGCGGGGATGCAGCCGGCGGCGGCGGCGACGACGCGACGTGGAGAGGGTCGAGAACGGACCCGACCGTAGCTTGTCATTACTTGAGACTGAAGATTGTCTGGCTGGTTACAGTGAACTTCTAGGGAGGGAGGGGGGGGGGAGGAGGCGTTCGAGGGGTTGTATTTTGATTGCATTGTCGCGGTGTCGCGGTGTTTCTTTCTTCCGCGTTCTCTTTTTTTCCGAGTTTGTTTCCTCTGGGGCGAGGAACGAGGCAAACGCATCTTATATTTCGAGTCGAAGAGCACGAAATTATAGATGAATCGATCGCATTTTGTTGCAGACTTTAGGGGGTTGATTGGAGCTATTCAATCGGTCGAGTCGAATTAGGTTTTACATATCGTAGTAGGAGAGTTTTGTTTAGCACTTTACTTTTTATTTGGATTCGTTATTTAGCGTTATTAATATTTCTATACGAACTGATATGTTTCTTCTGGCATAATAGTTAATTATAATACTGGCGATCGTCTTCTTCCCCAATTATCCTTGCAGTCAGATAACGAATAATATGAATAATCGTATAACAAAATTGAATCCACTTCAATAGTGGAAAATTTGAAGCACACGGTGGTGGTGACAATCTTAGTGGAGTAAGTCAAGCTTTTGAGAATTCAGATTTACTGTAAGTCTTTAAAATTCCGTCCCTTTAGTTTCACAATTGATTAATTTGTATCGATATAAGTTTAAGTCGTTTTTCGCAATTTAGAAAGACGTAACGAATCTTTTATAAACATTTCATCCACCGAAATTCCATATACTTCGAAACTTGTCTTATTTTTATTCGTTGCCAATCGTTTCTTAATTTTTATAAAAAAAAAAGCAGAGGATCGACTTGCGGTATAATAATTGACATAACGCGTGAAACATTGCTGGAAATTCGATTGGCCGACGATAGCGGGGCTCGAGGTCCAAGTCCCGGATTCGTTAGTATTCCATGGAGGAAGCAAGGAGAAACTCGGGGAATTTCCGGGCGCACCTGCAACGCACCAGCAGGGATCGACAGGTGTGGAAAAAGTTTGTTCTCTCGTTGGGTTTCGCTGACCCGGTCACAGGCAGCACGAGCGCTGCATCTACGCCTATGCGCCAGACGCCGACAAGAGGGTTGCTCACCCCTTCCTGTCTGCACCATCACATGGAAATGCGGCCGAGGCTTTTGCACGGACGTGTTCACCGACTACTCGACCCTGCCTCTGTGTCTCTCCCTCTCGTTTTACTCTCTCTTTCTCTTTCCCCCTTCCCTGTCACTGTTTCACCCCTTCTCCTACCCCCTCGCCCCTTGCTCCCCTGTTCTCCTTCTTCGCCCGTCAGCCTGCTCGATTTCGCGCAGCCAAAGAATACCTAAAACGCTGCAGTCGGGCATCTTTTGAGCCTCCTAGTCCCTTTCCCCCAAACGCACACCCTCATCTCGGAGACATTATTCACTGCACTGCGAGCACCGTGTATTTAAACGAGCCTGCTTTCCAATTTGCATCTCTGATATTTTTTGCCCCGTGCAACCATAACACGCGAAAGGTTGCTCGAATATGTACGGCTTTGTGCGGATCTTAAACGCCTGGGAATAATTATAGCTAGGTGATTCAGGAGTTGATGAAATTGTAAGTAAAGGGTGAGCTGCAGTGAAACTGAAATACTTCTCTTGTTTCGAATTTCGAAGGCGAATGAGTTTTAATTTGACGGAGAACGATTTAATATATTTGCAATGAAAATAGTAACGAATAGTAAAATTAAAGATTTCCCACGGTGGTGATACAGTAAAGTAATATTATTTCTACACTATTTTGTAACATACATTGATTATAATTCACTATGTTCGTAATAAAACTAGAAAGAGATGTGATTTCTATAGTAGATATTGTTTTACTTCTACGATAAAATATTCCTATTGTAATTTCTATGTCTATCGTAAAATAATAATTATAGGATTCTTATCCAGAGCCTAAATTAATATAGATAGGAATTTAATTTAATCCGTCGTAAATTTCCTACCAAACTAATGCACCAGTGTCCGTGTCTGTAGTACTTTATCGATCAGTCGGTATTTGCGCTTTCATGGCACATCATGATAGCATGGTTTAACGCAATCCATCTCTTGATAATTACATAAATTTATTAATTCCTTGGTGCGCCAGCCCGAGATCGGATTTCCAATATCGTTGCCCACGTCGCGCACCACGTTGAATATTTTATCTGGCTGGAAATAACGAAAAGCACGTATCATTAACGAGATCCTAATCGACTACCCTGTAGATCGCCGCTTATCAACGTCGTCGATCAACAATGACTGCGAATGTGACGGTATCTCAATATTAAATCGCTCTAGCTCTCCCTGCGTGCCATGTTTCGACCCTTCCTTCGATGCACTACTCCTGTTCTAAAGTAGAACGTGATATTAATGCACTTTGATAACAATTTTCTATCCCTTCGTTCGACTTGTTTCGGAAAAAGACGCATCAACGAAGTGCATATACGGAGATGAAATAACTGGATTACCGAAGGAATATGAAACTCTCTTGTAAAATGTTAATACATTTATTCGTTATTGTCGTTATCTTATTTTCTAAATATATTCGTTGCTCGTTATTTGTGCAATTAATATTTTAATTATTCATGCAAATAAATTCGTAAAACAAGAAGATTTTTTTTATTCCGTACATTAATTTTTACGTTGCAATATTCGGCGTACCGGTGCGTTGCAAAATTTAATTTGGTTCACGAGCTAGTAAATTTATTATCCTCGATATACGAGAAACCAAACTTTCCGTATCAATTCCATGGTGAATAACTCTCTGATTTTTGAAAGGTTCGTCGAAGGGGACTATTCGTGACGATTAGAAAATTCTCAGAGATACAATTGATAAAATCTTACTTTCTTCCTAGATTATCTGCTACTTTTCAAAAATTGTTTGAAAACTTAATTACACGGCACAAATGGTAAAAATCCTTACGCCTGAAAATCTAGAAATTCTTCCCAAAGCGCACCAACGCACAGCTAACGTCGTCCAATCAAAGCCCCTCAAATTTCAATATCAAACAAGTAAGAAGTTACCGTAAAAGTATCCCCCCGAGCAGCCACTCTACGAAAGCTTCCCTGCAAATCTAAGTACACGCGAAGAAAATGCTCCGCACACTTCGAAAACCTTAATCGACCTCCAACCAGAGGCTCTTGATAGGGGTGGGGTTTGACAAAGAAATCCACCCTAAATATCATGAAATGGAGAAAGAAAAAACAGATCTGGAGTAGAATCGCTCCCTGGCGAAGCGAGTTTCGGACTCGTCCCGCGCCGCTTACCGGGTAACGAATCCAATTACTTGCTAATTAGAGAATCGAGGCAGCAGTACTTTTCGAGAGTTGCGTGGCAACCCGTGCGCGCGTACAGAAAAAAAAGAGCGAAAGAGAGGCTTTCAGAGGGCGGCAAGGGACGCCATGGGGTTTTTCTCGGCGAGGATGAAGTGCGCAATTAATCCGTCTCGCGTAGGCACTTCTGCTACTGAAACTGCATTGATATCCCCGCCATCCCTTACCCCAAACCGCCATCCGCCATTTTCTCCGCGGCTTCGTCGGTGTTTCTTTCTGTCGCGGTGCTTCGTTCAACCGACGTAACCAGACGTCTCTAACGACATCGTGTAATGCATGGTCGTCACGATCTTCGCGGAAAAAGCCACGATTTTACCCTCTTGTTACAAGCGTGTCGCGACCGTCTGCTCGGGAGTTTGTCTACTTTCGTAGGTGGTTCCTGGAAGAACAGCCAATAATTCATTTCTTCGGAAGAAATTATTGAATACTTTGTGTATACCGCATTTTGTACATGATATGGTGTAATTGGTGGTACATCTTGAAAAGAGCATAAAAGAGTATGAAATACGTGAGAGGTACGGGAACTAACTTTTTTCCTATGGAGGTTTGTTTGAATTTACTTTGAACGTTTGCATGGTATGCGTACACTTATCTGTTATCTAAGTACTATGATCTGAACGTAATGGTTTACATACATAAAATGGAGATAATTGGGAATCAGTTCTCTGGAAGACTGGGCCTCTTACGAAAAAATTCTATTCTCTGTCTTTGAGCTTTTCACGGTCACTATTTTTACGGACGGACCACCAGCTACGGGACATTCTCTCGAACATAGTAACGTAATATTTTATCGTCGTATTAGATAGAGAACAAGAATATAGAAAAAGTATAGAAAAAGTAATAGAACATCGGAGACTTGTCATTCTATCCGAAAGCATTCGATGATAAAAATATATTGCTATTTATCGACGTTATAATTTCGTAGTTATCGTGCCGTCCTAGTCATCGCTGCTGCAGTGTCATTCAACGTTTTCGCAATTCAATTTGCACTTCTTCTATCTCTCTGGCTGATCTAAATGGATTCGTGAAACGCACCCCAACGCGGAGTTCATTCGTGCCGCGATTAAATCGATCATTCCCCATCGCGAGGTTAATTTTTTTCGACAATATTGATACAGAGCTGGCGTCAAAGGAGATATAAATGCAGCAAAGGCACGGAATATACCGTGGCAGCGGATCGACAGTATTTATCTTGACAACGCGAGGGATCCGAGCGCAATTAGACACGTTCGGAAACATTTCAGTGTGGCCAATGCCCCTGAAGCTTAATGACCCCGTGACTGTGCACAAGCAGCTGGCCAAAGGCCCCGCGTATCGCGTGCACATACACTTTGCATGGTTATCGCTCGAATAATTATACTCTGCCAACCCCGCGAATTCGAATCGGTCTAATCGAACGTACGCGACACGAATGAAAAATTTCGTCCAATTCGCCACTTTCAACATCGAGATTCGACGAATAAGTTGGTCGATCCTCCTTTATGGATATCATAAGGAGAAAATAGGGTGAAGATGGAATAATCCGTTGAAAGACTTAGAAAATAAAAAAGTTATTTAGTCGATGGTTTTCAAAGAGAAGAAAGATAAAAGCGAATAAGACGTTTTGGAGAACAAAGAAACATTCTTATCCGAGAAATAATTATTCTCCAACGTGAACCTTGAATCTAAGTTTGTATTTTGTTACGGATCTTATCGGGTTGTTCAAAACGTTTGTACAATTCAAAGAAACGGTGTAACTTTATAATTGTTTCTCCCAGGAACTCGTTCTCGGCAATAATTTTACTATAAATCATAATTGCATAATACTATATCTTCCATATAACGTCTCCAAGCTAGTAAAATATTGAATTGCTTCGATAAGAGAGAAATTATTATTACGTAACATAATAATATTTCTTCGTCGTGCAGTTTCCTTTTACTTGCCATTCCCTTATACCAAATATTACGCAACATTTTTCCAGACGTTGCTTTTACGATATAAAGCGAAATTTGTTACATGTCACTGCAAACACGTTGTCGAACAGCTCGTATTCGATACAGATCAATCAACTATGTCATAAAAATGGCATCATCCAAGCGTAAAAGTTACCAGCCACGTTCATCCTGAGGCAAATCGGCAGGGACCAGGAATCAGCGAGCGATCGAAGATTAAATTCGACTGCTTATATTCTCTCTCTCTCTCTCTCTCTCTCTCTCTCTCTCTCTCTAGGGGAGGGTGGAACACAGCATCCCGTTAATCTCGAGATCCCCGCATAATTGCGATTAATTAAAAATGACTTTGGTATGCCGCGGCGTGGAGCCCTCGTGAAAGCGTGCATCGATCGCGCAATGGAGGGTCGTCGCCCGCTGTGTTGCAACGTATCCTATGCAGACAGGATGCACTCCTTTCATGTCCGCTCATGCAAAGGACACTCTCATCGCGTATGCAGCCTCGAAGGCTCCACTCGAATTGTCGGATCTCTCTCGTCGTGCCTTTGTTCCAGAACGAAACGAACCAGAGCTGTTTCCTCGCCCTGCGAGCACCCGGTAGAAAATAGATTTTTATCGGCTGGACCGCTTCCTGTTTCTACACCACGTTTGCATTTTAAATTTTTCGTTTAATCTCTTTTGCATTCGTGTCTTACGCGAGCAGCAATTAATACGTTGTTACTAGTGACTTACTTGTACCAGCCATGCGAAGTATACCTATATGATATATCTGTATATGATACCTATATGATACACCTATATGATATTTTCAGATCGTGGGTTTAGACTCTTTACGCTTCTTACGATCTCAGCTTAAACGTCTAACAATTTTTCTGAGTTCGAGTTTATAATATCGATGCATCGCAATAAGTTGCGACAGCGGAGGGGTTTCTTCCAAATCCGAATTTATCGTTGAGCTAATTCCCCTTTTCAACTATTTTGCGTCGAAATACCTGTTTTTAGCAACAAATTGACGCGAATGTCGAAAAATGAACAAAAATGGACTTTTCGTGTATTTTTCATTTTGGCAGCTTTTTTCCTATAAACGCGTATTAGATAAACATTTTTATCGACCGGCCATATTTTATCGCGTGAAATGTACGATGACGCGATTAGAATCGGCGCACTTAGTATCCGCGAGGAACGATATCGCCGGTTTCTAGCGATTGATGCGCGAGTTGATTCGAGACGTTGCCGGTAGTAGTAGTTTGTGAATACGTTGAAGTAGGCGCGCCACGCTAGAGGATAGAAAGGAGGAGGAAGAAAAAGGTGGAAGGTTCGTCCGTGAAGGGCTGTCTGTCTAGACGGATCGTTGTTCGCTGCAAAACTGTGACCGTGAATCAACGACGAACGTAGCCGTGGTGGAAAAGGGACGAAGCAATAACGAATAGTGCCTGGCAGACTGCGTGGGCGATGCATTGTTTTCAGATGCGGCCAAAAAGTGCAGCGAAGAATGCAACCTCCGCAAGAAACCACCTTCTTCTCTTAGGTTCATTCTTGAACTCCCACCCCTCCGCGTCCTTTAGTTCTCGACGTTTCCTTACTTGCCAACTTCTCGATTTTCGTTCATCATTCGCTTCTCATTTTCCTTTTTCTTATAGTTAGGAAAGTTTCTAGCCTTTCTGACAGTAGAAGGAATATTTTTTGGTAATATTTAAGGAGATTGAAAGAAGATTGTTTATCACGAACTCCGGCGAGAAAACTAAAACTTTGAATTCGAACAAATATCGCTCTCAGTTGGACGTTAACACTGTGTATACGCAACATTATGCTGCAAATAATTTATTTATTTTGGTCAAAACTGATCCTAGTTTTAGTGTATCGCGTCTTCTTTACAAAAACATCAGGAAAGATTCGTTTGTGTCGTTGTTGATAGACGAAAGAGAAATTTTTTCCACAGCCCCAAAAATAGTTTATTCCTGGAAGGGTGAAATACAGGAAATAAAGATAAAAATTTGACGCATCGGTGAATAGAGAAGATGTCATTTTTCGACGAGATAACGCAACTCCTTACGTATGAATAAAATACAGGTTAAAAAGTGTTGGATCAGAAAATGACATGTTATTATGTACCATTTAATGATGTTTAGATAATGAAAAATGTGGTAAAAGTACATCGTTCGCGATCTGTTGTACGTAGCTGTTCTGATATCACTTTTGTCTGTTTATATATTAAATTGGGGCGAACTTTCGCTCTCTCGTGCTTGCAGTACCACTATCCCATTGCCACGCCCCGAGACGCGACTGCAACCAGGTGGAAGTTTGCGTCACACCGACATGACAAGACGCTATCCTCTTTTTAAATGGCTGACCACTTAATAATTGGGCATTTAATTCGACAAGGTCGCAGCTGCCTCACTTTAATCCTTTCATCGGAATGATGTATCTTTGAATCTTGCGTGAAAATTAATCGAAAATAGAATTCTATTTATCATGGAATCTACCGCGCGTTACATCAAGTGAAAACGAACGATTCCTGTTAACTAGTTCGATCCCTCTGATGTTGCGAACAGCACCTAAGTGCAACAGGAGGTTAATTAACGGAACATTTGAATACAGCGGATGAAATTCCGGAGTATGACGCCACTGGGACGAACTTCTGTATCCTCGCCACCCTTGACGCCCTGTTAAAGTCGAGTCTCGTAATAATTGAAATTTCATCGTTTAAACATTCTAAAATCAACGAGCTATCGATTCGTTAACCTTCGAAGACTATTCTAACAATTACCAGTAAGAAAATAACCAATCTCCTAACCACCGAGGAAAGTACATTTAACTTGGAAAAGCGGATCAATATCAACCTTGACAATCATCGTCGCTTCAAACCGTGAAATCATTAACCTTTGAAAACTGTTCCATTAACGTTCACCAAGATCAAATCGATTCCTCGGCCACCGAAGAAAGCAAATCTAGGATGAATTCAGCCCGGAAGGCAGATCGATATCAACCTTGACGATCATCGACTCTCCAACCGAAGAAATCTCAAAATTTCTCCAGCAACAAGTTACCCCAGATACGGTCGAAAGACGATGATGGAAAAGAAAGAAAATCTGAGGAACAAGACGGCACTTCCGTTACTCGTTTCTTCGTCCCCCTCGGCGATACCGTTGGCGCTAATAAGTAGGAGCCATCTTCCTCGAACTGGCTCCAGGTCCGTAGGATTTTTTAATAGGTCTTTCAGCTTGGCAACCGCCCTGTCTGCGAGCTCGTTCCTCGTTTTGCTCGTGCGAAAAGCAGAACGGACGAGCGTCAAACGCGAGGAAAAGAGGCAAAGAGATATCGGAGGCACGGGACCGCGAGCGAGATGAAAGTTTGCCCCAGTACGTTGCACCCTCTCTCTCCCCCTGTGCAGCGCAGTCCCATACACGTAAACGCGTCTCTGTCCCACCATGTATCCAGCCAGCCAGCCAGCCAGCCAGCCAGCCAGTCAACCCCCTACCCATAGGGGTGTCGTCCCTCCAGGCGTCACAGGCCACCAACCCTCTCCGACATCCCGGTACTCCCGTATTCCTGTTTCGCCGCCCCCGAGTCCGCTGCACCGCCGCCGAATCAATACCGGCAGACATCCTAACTCACTGGAGGTCAATGCCTCGTTCCCGCGAGCGGCGGCGACCTCAACCTCCTACCTTCCCTAGCCTACAACCTCCTTCCTCAGAGCCCCAAAGCCAGACGATGTTTCTGTCTCGTTTTCTCTATTTCCCTCGTTCCCTTTCTTCCTGTGTGCCCTTCTCTCCGTATCTCTTTCCTACTTCTTTCTTCCTTTCTTTCTTTCACCGTTTTCATCTTCATCGGTTGGATTATTCTCTTTTTTTCTCTCTTTCGTTCCTTCTGTCCGCATTTCGCCACCCCTTTCGCCCTTATTCTTCACCGAGACTCCCTTCGCTGCTTCACCTTGTTTCTCCTAGATCTAGTTTTACCTTTATTTATTTCCAGGCTATTATCGTGAGCAGAACGGGGCTATTTTTGTTTCTGTATGCGCAAGCATCTCCTAGCTTCCTTGGATCGGGTTTTCGTGGATTTTCGAGACAGAAGGGTCAGCGTTTAATCTTCGGCCAGAGAGGTTGCATGCAGAACGAAGGTTCGCGCATTTGTGGATGGGGATGCTTGTTTCGGGGTGGGTTGCGTCTCGACCGATTTGTTTCGAGACGAAGAAGTTCGCTAGATTTTGTTCGGCGTTGACACCCTCGAGATTCGGCCGCGGGCTTCTGAGAACTTTCCGAGGAGGATGGCTCGATGCCGAGGCGTCCCTGTTGATCGCCTTGGCTTTTAACTTCTTCTTCGTTTATATTATTCCACGCTAATTTCAGAAATATATTCTGCAAATGAGAGTAGCGTATTATCGTAACTCGAGATTCTCCAAATCCGTTTAAAACCGTATACTGTGTTAGTGTTTCGCGCGATAAAGGGTGGCGGCTTATCACTGGAGTTTTGATGTTCGAGTAAATTTACTTTCTTATGAACGCGACTAAAGAGACAGGATCTGGAAACAGAGATTCGTTCCAAATATTATAATGACCACGTTGAATATTTTGTATATTTTTGCATATTCTATGGACTCCATGTATCTTAACGCGTCTAAGAAAACGAGGAATTGCACTATAAATATAAATCTCTATTTCACTAACCTACACTACGTAACGTATAGGATGTCCCTATACATGTTTGTTCGGCGAACAATTTTATTATTAGTTAATTTTCCTAATATCCCGATCCAACATACCCTCGCGAATTTTTCAATTACCTTCGATGATATTTCATTCAGTTACATTTATGCGACAAAGTGGTCGCAATACAATTTGACAGTAAACAGCATAGCACCTCACTGTCTGCACAGTAATCTACTTGTCGAAACAGGAACAGTACGTGTTTGTTTCCTCGAGGCTTCAGCATTTCTCCTCTCTCCCTTTCTGCAATTGAATTTTGTGACTTCTGTTGCTGTTTCACTCCTATCCCCTTCCACTATCCCCCGTTCGTAGTTTCGTGGCATCGCCTTCTCCTCTGCCAACCCCTCCCATCGAGGGGTTGAAAAGTTTGCTTGGCTTCTTGGCTCGGAGACCGATTTTCATGCGGCCAGAAATACGATTATGGGGTGGAACGAAGCGGAACGCTACTTTCGCCCAGCTTTAATCGGCTGGTCTCCATTACCAGCCAGCCTTGCCTTTTTGCTAACGGTAAAAGGGTTATGGGAATTCTGTGTCGAATCGTCTCACGAACAACGATCGTAAGATGCAGCGTGCTAGGCCGTTTTCATTGGAACGTAGAGGGTGCCGTCCATATTCGAGCACGATACAAGTTATTTAGGGAAGGAAAATCAATGGCCACGGTATTGTTTCGCGATTTCGTGTCAGCATTTGGGCATGTAATTTCTTTGGTCGTTGTTATCGTTGTACTGTTGCGAATGATTTAGTTAATGGTAATTATTGTACATCGAAGAATATAAAAATGATTACGTGAATATCCATATGTAATTATTTTTGACAGTACGTGGAATAATGTATAAAAATAGATAAAATAGATGAAGAAATAGAAAGATGAGAGAGTTCGTGGTTCCAAAGCTGCAATTCTAGGAAGATGTTCTATATTTTCAGTTCTAGAGAATTTCTTTAAGAATATGACAGACGCGCGTAAGTATAATTTTAAAGCGAACGAAAAAGCTTCTCGAGCGAATGAAGATTCGTAAGTGAATTTATGGTAGGAATTCTGTCAGAAATATCAATCTGAAATTCTGTCGACGTACGTAACGAGAGAGTTTTTCTGTTTTTAATTCCGCGAGGAATATATTCTACGTACTCGGAAACTGGTCGGGAAACGTGGAAGGGAAACGAACCCTCTAGGTTACGTCAGTGGGAACCGTTTCGCGAGATGCAATGACGTGGTTGAGAGACAAAGACATTGACATTCAAAAGAGAGAGCCTCCTTTCCCGTGTCTCTTCACATCAGACGAACACTAATCCCTCCTCCCTCGTCCCTGACCGATGCTTGTGTGTTACGTAGTCGTGGTACGAACCCGTGCAAGAACGAGTTCCGGTACGCGCGTGCGCCCTGTTCACCCTCTTCGACTTCACCCCTTTTGCCCTGGTCATTTGCATGTTTTTGCAATTCCTCGAAACGCGCGCTCACAATTCTCGATGAAGCTTCGCTCGTGACTGGACGACGATTCCGTTTCTTCGTAATTTCAATACACGAATACGCTTTATTTTGGTAGACTGTTCGGAAGTAATCGAAGATAAAATACCTGAGAAAATATCTACGACATTTTGTGAAACGATCTAACCTTGTACAAATAAATTTCGGTATAAAATAAACAATACCCAGTAATTCAACTATCCCTAAATCGAGTCTCTCAAAAACTAGACCAATCAGCTGATGTTAGCCACCAACTGCGTGTACATATATTGAACATCTCAATAACCAAATGACATATTCCAAATAGATAAATAATAATAAATAATTGCAAAGTCCAAAATAAATTTCAAAGAACTAGCGTTCATAGTCATCAAGGTTCCGTTTGCATTTCTCTCTGGTTCGATTCGAAACAAAGAATATACGTGCTTGCACGTATCCCTGTGCCAAGTTGCTAGCAATCGATACGCTCGTCGGGACAATATACATAAACATGCTGATTGCGTGCTCTATTCTGTCCAGTTATTCGCGAACGGGCAGAATCGACTAAGAGAAGTTTCGAGACGCGCAAAAAAGTGTGCCGACACAGATCATCGTCGATGGGGTTGGCGAAAAGGACGAGGTATTTGCACTAGACCTAGAGAAAAACAGTGCTCACGAGGGTGTGCATAAAATTAGACGGTACATTCAACTCTGTTGAGAGCGTGCCAAGAGCTCGGTCGGACGATCAACGGTATCTTCTTGTTCTTGCGAACGCTATGCGGCACGACGTTGCAGCAGCCAGGATGGCACCAATGCCCCCGTTCCAAACTTCGCTGAAACGCTCTCCACGTTGCCATGACAAATTGCCTTCTGACTCCGTGGAACGTGATACGCTTACCCCCTGCGAGTAATCGGACGGAAAAGACGCGATCGACCCTCCCACGAATTTCATTTTGTCTGAGCTCTGGTTAATCATGAATATTTCGTTGCGTCCTGAATGAGATAAGACAATCGTAGAATGACAATATTTTGCAGATTATGAACCTGTGGTTCGATTCGTCGTATTTCAGTTTCTTAGAACAACGATGTATTTTGTTTGTTGATGTTATATCGTCAATTTCGTCAATATATTAGGTTGTTCCAAAAGATTCTTTCGTTCTATAAGGAAATATTAGATGCGGAACATTTTTTGTGTTGTATTATTTTGTTGAATTATATATGATCCATTTTGTTCTATCGAGATAAAGACTACAACGTTTGACAAGTTAGGTTTTATGTCTGTATAAGGATGCATTGGTGTAAAAGACACGTTTGTAAAAGAAAGACACATTAAAAGAATGCAATCTGAATGGAATTGAGTACTATATATTTTGGATATTTTTCATCTGCATTTTTTCATTTTCAAATTTCCCATAAATGGGTATATATATTCTATTTGTTATGTAATGAATGGCTGTTTTAATTTTTATCGATTATTTACTGAACAGGTAGAGGGATGGAAGGACAGAAAGGAAGAAAAGCAGAAAATAGAGAGGAAGGAAGAAAGGGCGAAACAGACAAATGGAAAGGAAGGCACGGAAGGAAGGGAGCGAGATGAAAGTGCAGAAGGAAAGGGAAGAAGGGAAGTAACGAAAGGTAAGAAACATTGAACGGAACAGAAGGAACGGAGCTAAAGGAAGGAGTTAAGAAGCTAGGGGAACCCATTAGGAATTTTATTCGCGTTTGACGATATAAAGCAAGAACGGTAAAATGATCTGTGCAACTCGATTTTCAAAAGAACGAACTTGGCTTACGATTATTCTGTTTCTCAAGTATATAGAATTAACCTCTCTGATCGTTAGTTACACAGATATTCGCGTGATTTAAGTTGCAACGATTTGAATGAACAGCTATTACATAATCTAAACTTGTAACTATTTGAGCGAACGATTACTCCGTGACTTGGAATTGCTACCATTTGGACGATCAATAAACAAATAGTATCCCGAATAAGCCAGAGTATACTATCTCTGTAGAAAAAAAAACGTGGAACGTGGAAACTTAAAAAAAGAAACAGAAGCTGTCATCGGTGCCCGTTCGGTCCCAAATTATTTTTAACCGCGTCTAACGTTATCTGAGCATCCGGTGAGCGCGTGGCCTCTATTAGAAGGATAAAACGGAAGTTGGAAAACGTTTGGCGGATGGGTCCTTGTTAAATCGGTCGGTGGAAAGCGAATCCTAGCCGACGAGAGACATAGACAAAGAGAGGGAGGACAAGAAAGTCAGCCCCTCCTTCCCTTCTTTTTCCAACTCAACCCTCGTTTCTGACACGCTCGAATACGCTAACGAGTGTTCTATTTTTCAAGAGCACTATGTTTACCGCTGTCGGCGTCTGCTCTCGCTCATCCTCTCCATATATGTGTATATACACTGTCCCTCGACAGACAAGACTAGATGTGTGACGACGACGTCCAAGGGAATGGGGCAGACAGACATTGCACTTTCCCTCACCCTGGCCTGGCTACCCTCGCTACTTTGCCCTCCGACTTTCATATGCTCTGTCGCGACCCTTCCGACGACCACGATAACGTCCGGGTCGATCGTCGGCGCAGTGGTGGACAACTTCTGCGGCATTAAGAAAGTCAGGTTCGTTCTCCGTGCGATCGATTTGGCGTATTTTGGAAAAACAACCAGGCTAAGGAGGAAAGATGGGAATCGATGATTTTTATGGAAATTGGTAATACTATAACATCTTCTACTATATCTACTATATACTATAACTTCTATCTCTCTAGTTGCGCTGACAAAAATATAAATTTGCATAAAAATCCGCAATCTGGCGATTACAAATATGTACGATTCTTTAGAAAAGATAGACCTGGTGAAAATTTATTTATTATTATTTTTTTCTCGATGCAATTGATTTGTCATTTTGTGAGAAGGTAATGAGAATGAGGAGGAAACGCGTTGATTCGTGGATTTCTACGGCAATGCGAAAGAAAACGGTTCTGTTGTTATAAGCGTACAAGCGAAGTTTCTTTTCATGAAATGTTTTGATAAGGGATTGATTTAGTGGAAGTTCACTCTCGGCGCCATTGGGAATTTAAATTGCAAGAAAGTGAGTAATTTTTGGACATATCTAGATTGAAATATTTCACTCGAGATTTATAGAAAGTTAGGATTAAAAGGAAACTTAATAGAATATCGGAGATAAGAAATGTAATTTTCATCGTTCTTGTGATCGTTAAATGAAAGGGGGAGAAAGTATCCAATTGCCAGTAATATTCCTCAAGCTCCAGGCCTGTTAGGGTAATACATCGACTTTAAAATCAACACAAGCATCTCGTATTTCCTTCAGCCGTCGCTCTTCTTGACGAAGTTCGAGGGGGTGATATTATCGCGGCAAGAAGACTAGGATTATGGATGGAGAAATGGAAATGTTTGGAAAGCATGCGTAAATTTAACGTTGAATTCGGTTTAGATTTGAATTTCTCGATACCTTTCGCAAGAGAAGTCGTCGTGTTCGAGACCGATATTACGGCCTCGATACATCTCGAACCAACCCTCATCTTTCTTTTTCGTGTTTCGATAAAAAAATCTATCAACCACTCCGCGAACTTTCAAACTACAAACACAGTGAAACTTCCACCCTCTTATTCTAACGTCCTTGTAATGTAAAATGTAAGAGTAACGGGGTGAAAATAAGATCATTAAGAATTCTCCAAATGAAAAACGCTATAAAACACTTTTGTCCTAAGTTCCTTCTGATATGAATAGAATTAATAGCAACAAAATAAAATCAACTGGTGAAAATATATTTCCTAATAAAAACGATAAAACGATTGAAGGTTCTATAAAATGTCAACACTCTCAGATTTCTCATTACCAAACCTCAAACAGCTGAGTAAACTTACCAGCAACTATTATATATTCATATATAAAATACGTAAAATCTTAAAATTCCATAAAATGTTTGAAAACTCGGAAGCGATTGCACGACACGTTGAAAATCTCGGAAGATTCCATAGTATGGCAAAAATCACAGAAGATTGCATAAAATTCGTTACCAAACCTCCAACAACTCGATAAACACCCCGTCGATCGTTACACATATTACGTGAAATACCAAAAATCTTGCGAGGTTTCGTAAAATGTCCAAAATCTCAGACGTTCCCATAAAACGTGAAAAATCTCAGAACGGTTGCATAAAGTGTGAAAAGTGACGAAAGGTTGCTCATTCTGGAACCTCAAACGCCTCGATAAACGTCATCAGCCATTCCGTCAAGGTCCACGCAGTTTCATAACCTGAAAGTTACAGAGAGGAACGCGAGTTGCAGTGCGCTTAACCGCCTGGTGACTAGATCTAGGCGAAAGTAACGCGAGTTTGCCGCGTATCGGCGTGTCGTCCTCCAGGGTGACTGTCCAGGAATAGCTCAGGACATGGCAGTCGGGTGGTGGCTGCGTACGTTCATCAGTTCAAGGTTAGAGGAGCGCGGGCCGTCGCCACCGCGTGGTAGCGTCAGCGTCCGCGGGACCGAAATACATCCCTCCGCTGATGTATAAATACTTGGCCGTAGCTGTTGGCCGGGGACGACAGATCGTCGATGCATCCCGGTAACCTTGCCGTGCGAGCATCAGAGTCGACGCACCGATTTAAATAATTGCGCTCGAGCTCGACTCGCTTACGAAGAGAAAGTCCCTCTCAGTCATTCAGGGACACTTTGCTCTTCTAGGTGCTTGCAATCTTATTGCTCGGGATATAAACGTCCGGTCGATGGATCTAGGGAAAGCGAATATATACAATGGTGGCTAGAAAAAGACATACCGTTGTAATTACTGCCGTGTCTAGATATTAATTAATCGAGGCCAATTGTGTCAAGTTTCGTATTCGATAGTAATTTCATAGGATTATGAAAATTTGATACTCCGACAGTGACATATAGAACTTGATAAGCGAAAAGAAAAAGCGATTCGTTAGAAGATACGTAAGATCGTACAGATACTTTGTGTAGCCACTGTTTCAAATTGGATGCAAAAATTAGGGAAATGGGAAAGCTGAAGCGATTTTCCTGGAAATTGGTCGATTATCCGGGGATTAGGTGATTTGGCGATACGATTGAACGATCGTTTGACATTCGTTGATTAGTTTGACACTGGAAGAGTCGCGTAGAAATGGTAAATCATGAGATGGATTTTCGTGTAAAATGTATAAATCGTTTACTTGGGATTCAATGGTCTATTGGCGTCTATTTATACAACCGTTAGATCGCTTGCGATTCATCGATGAACAGTTTTCATTCTAAAACAAAGAATTTGAGGAAAGAATACGGTTATCAAGTAAGAAATTTCAATGTTTCAAAGTTAATCTGAGACGGTGGAGGACGTTCCCCTGCCGTTGCTCGATTTTATTCCAATCGCTGGAGATTAGACCGTCTACCGGTTGGAAAAGAGAGGCAGCGGGTCATTCGACTGTCGCAATATCGCTCTGTATAGTTGTTTCTTGATTTACTGGTGCCGAGATAGAGGAGCCGATAGACGCCGTCCTTAGGAAAGTCAACGACAGCGATTGAATTTTTCTTTTTAATATACGAACGAAAACATGGAACGCAACGTCAAACGTAAAGTACCAATGGTCGAGTGGTGTTTCTTCAAGGCGAAAGCTTCGAGACTTTCATTCGATCGTGCATTTTCACGCAAGGCAATTAGATCGTTCCTCGTTCAAACGATATAGGATGGCTGCATGCCTGGCGATAAGTTTATGCACAATAGATTCGTTGACCTTTACAATGGATGCACCCTGTCGCATGTCGATGACACTGTGTTCTATAAAGATACCCCGAGGAGGTAGGGCCTTTTAGCCTTTGTCTCATTCTCGTCCGGCAGACGTTGAACCCGATACTCGAGGACACACATTGAACTATGCACATGGGTAAATTAATTGCATCGCTCAAGAAGATCCTTAAAAAGAGCACGCTTTCCTTTTGCTTTTACGGAGCTCGACGTTCTCTCGTTTTCTTTTCTTCTTTTTTTTTTTCTTTTTTCTTTCTTCGCTGACACAAGTTTGCCTCCGTGTGATGCAATAATCGTCATTTCTAAGGGAACGCTGATTCGAAGGTTAACGAGAGAAATTATGTTACGAACAAAGTTGAAAGAAATTCGCTCGAAGAAAGTGATAAATGCGTTATTGGTAAAATTAACCGGAGTTGATTAAGAACTGATCTAATGCTTTGAGAATGATAAAACATATCTGGAGGAAAATTATTAAACGAGTATCTATGATAAAATATTATTATTTCTACTCTTTACGTTTTTCGATGTTTCCCGTTGTATTATCTTGTTTCGATAGTTCTCTCGATTTATAATTCATGGTCGTGGATGATCTTTAATCGCTCTAGAGGGATAGAAAATGAGATTAAAAGTGAAAATGTAATTTTGATCTCGCGTGAAATCTACAAGAATAACAATCTTGTAAAATAGACTACTTTCACTCTGTTTAAACCACTAAACAATTAGAAATCGCAGGTATCGTTTTTACGTATTTCGAAAGTGGGACTGCTTTTCACAAGAAAACGAAGCGAACCACTTGCGGATGAAATTAAAGTAAACTATCCGAAGGTTTGGATTTAATTGCATCCATAACGATTATAGAACAACAATGCGTCCGTTTGAACTTCTCATCACACACTTCTCGCCGGTCAATCGCCACGATATTTGCCATTGTTTTCGCGTTATCCGAGCCAGTGTGTGCGTCTATTTTCGATGTATCAGTTTCTTTCGTGATAGCGCGTACGAAAAAAATGATATCTCCGTGCAATGGCATTGGTTACAATGAACTCGAGACTGGAACAATAACCTCGAAGGAAACGGCAGACAGGCCTTGAGAATATAAAAAAGTAGTGCAACAAATAATGAGATTAGCAGGAACAACAAGATAATAACACCGCGAGAATCAACGCGCGAGACTCGAATACTTAATTTCGATACGTACCTTAACGAGTACGTGAAAGAGGAACGTTACGATCGTTATTCGAATATTCGATTCTAATTTCACGGATAGCCAGGTGGAAGTTGTAATAATATAGGAAAGAATCTGAAGAATATTCGCGACAGCGTTGTAGTGGCTGTTCGATTAAACGAATATAATCGACGGTTATTACAAAAATTCTAGTTGCAATTTTTATTACAAATACTGTCGTAAATTCACGAATTTCTTCGCATTTCAATACAACTTCAATATTATCTACCCTTACGAAAACTCGATACCTAATTCTTGTTAAAAAAAACAAAATGTCCAGTATTGTGCTAAATTCGACAATTGCCGGCTATTCGAATACAATCGCAGACGTATCTATCGCGTTGCCCAGAAAGTTTTAACTCGGATCTTTCCTAGAAAATTCCGAAACGTTGAAACACCATTTCACGCCCGGTAAATCTAAATATCTCGAAAGGAGAATCGATCAGAGTGGCTCAGACAAACTGCTAACGGAAGTAAATCGAGTGAAAAGCCTGATTCCAATGGTTACTGGAAAAGTTGGCAAAACTTGATCATCGAAACTCCATTCGACCAACAAACGCAAGGAAAACTGACAACAGAACCGATCGGATAAAAACGCTGATTCTTGCTCCGTTCCAACTAAGAATTCGACCACCAACATCGAAACATTGAAACACCACCTCGAACCTAAGAGATGCAAACATTCTGAACAAAAGGATGGAGCGGACCCAGCCTGGCGTTTCGAAAGCTCGTTACACAACGCTATCGCGCCATAACGTTCTACGACTTCCCCTCTTTGCCGTGTAATCGTTGGAAGATCAGAAAAAAAGAAAACCGGAGAGCGTGCGAAGAGGGACGAAATTTCGATTTCGCGACCTCGATTCCCAGCTGGTGGCGACTCTTTTACGGGCAACGTTTCGGCCACGCGAGGCCCGCCAAGGTGCGATACACCTACGTGCAGCCAGGTCAAGGTCGTATCCGTGGTGCGCCCGCTTGGCTGAGTCATTCGTGCAGAATCGTGCATGCAGAAGCGCGCGCGCGAGTGCATCGAACCCGATGACCGTTGCAGCTGCGAGGCGCGCGCGGCCAACTCCACGGCTCCACGAAGCGGCGCAGCCTCGTGCATCCTCGGCCGTATTCGGCTTGCATTCCGCGTGCATCAACCCGGGAGACCGCCCTCGAGAGAAGCGCCGAGTGCAATGCCCAATGCCGCGCGAACACGCGCCGCCGCGACGCGAACAGCTGCGGCCAGGACCCTCTCCACCGACATGATTATGCGAATTTTCGTCGGTTCTACTCCCTACTTTCGCTCTTGGATATTCTCTTTCCTCTTGGCTTTTTAAATTCTTCAAGCGCGTTTAAAAACATACGTTTAATTTAAATGGTACGTTTAGCTTCTCTCGAACCCGAGCGTGATTTTGCAAGATCGTTTGAGATTCAGAACGATTTTACGAGATGTAAGAAACATTCGAGCTAAATCTCTTTGAAGATCCGCGTGTGTAACGTAGCTTTGGAGCAAGAGCAAGCGACATGTCAATGACTGTGCTCAAAATACGCCACGTGGCCCGAGGTTACGTTCTACTGTCCCGATGTTTCACACGTCACTGTCTGTCTCCGGTCCTTCGTTATTAGGCAAGCAAATTAATAGCCACGGGCTAATTGATTTCACGATTGACGACCAATTATTAATGTATTTGCTAAGAGATAACTAAAATGCTCGTGTAGAAGATTAACAAGTTTTTAATAATTAATCTTCACCTTGACGATTTTAATATAATTAATATCGATATCCGTACGGTAACAGTCTTATCTAAAAATGTTTCATATAGCTACCTTAATAGGTTCGTAATATGGAAATCAGAATTGACGCGGCTATCCGACGAATATATCGACATAAAATCGATACTTTGCACATCAATTTCTTCCATATAGTTCTCCGGCTTGGAATACGAGACCAAGAATGCACGTTTTCTCATATGACGCGAGCATCAATACGTTCGAAAAGGATGCTCGCGCACGTTTTTGTCCCCGCTGATGTCCTTCGGCTTTCGAATTCTTGCGACTTCGATGAAATGGCAAAAAGACAACGACGAGACCACGCCAGGCCTCCGAGGGTGGCGTGCGTGCGCGATTCACCGTAAGCGTTTCGGCAAAATCATCGCTTCGTCCAACGATTATTCGTAACAACTTTAGAATCATACGCGATAACTATAATCGATCTATTATTAAAAATTGAACTACGCCTATAATTTACGTGCGGTAGAATTCCACGCATCCTGAAATCAACGGTTGATGTTTCGAAAATGATTATTAATAAAAACCAGTTAATAAAAAAAAAAAAAATAGATCTGGGACAACAGATGAAAGTGTTGATATGTTACCAGATTTAGAGGATGAAGCATGGTTGTTTCCAAACGTGATTTCATTGGATTATTTGATCTGTATTTATGAAAAGATGAATTTGCATAAACATCCACGGTCTAGTTATGGAAAATTGAATCGATGCCATAACCGTCGCGGTCGAAAGAGATTCTAGCGAATATCGACGCCAGTTACGGTTTCACAGCCTACTATCATATCGATTCTGAAAGAATTCCGAAATCGTTCTGTATCGGTTCTAAAACATTTTCACGTCGATTTTATCCGACTGATTCTCATATAGCGTAGCAATCGACTAAAAATTTGCAATTCTTGGTCTATTATTTTCAACGCAATAGTGCTTCCACTTTCGACGTGTACGCCGCACGGCATACATCGGTACTCTTCATCGAGATCAACCCCAACTTCTGCTCCTTCCTGACACCCTTCGAGCGTTCTCCCTAAGGGCCAAGCTCATAAATGCAGGATATCGCTTAGGTTTGAGAAACGCTGTGCGAAGGGCCGACGCACCGGCCAGGGTGAACGCTCTCCGCACGCCTAGCACGCTAACTCGTCCTCTCGCTTCGTTTCTGCGTTGTCTTGCCCGTTCCCGCTAACGATGGGCGCTCAGCACGCTTCACTGCGCGAGCTTTCGACACGTTCCCAACGTACCGACGATACGAACGAAATTTTTCTGATGATCGTCTTAACAGTTTTCCCTTTCGAATGGTCCAAGATACAATTGACCGGAACATCGAACTTAACGAACGTAACGAAATTCAGGAAAAATTTGTCAATATCGAGTCTTCGTGGAACTAAACAGCATATTATAGCTTCGTGATCGATTTCTCGATAAATTCATCGTAGAAATATAAAATATTCCTTCTACCTGTTATATTTAATGCGAAATTCAAAGCGGTATTCGCATCTTGTCAAACACGTAAAAAATATAGTACAAAGTATAACAGGATAAACCGATTGTCAAAAACACCACGAATTTGTTGAACGATCTGTTAACCGAAATCATAATCGATCACTGCTTTTATCCCAAATCCGTTCTCCGTCATCGACCAGTCGAATTTCCTCGGTCGTTTCCGTTTCCATCGATTCTTCTTCCTCCTTTCCAATTTCGAGTTCAGCCTAGACCCGGCGCCGTGTCCGATCTGCTACACGACGACGCGCAGGCGCGCGCGCTAGTGCACACGCAGCCAGGCGCGTCGCACATGCATCGTGCATGGCCGGCTGCCGGCCTCGCGGGGCCTAGTTCCGAGTGAAACGACCGGCAGTGGACGTTGCATATGTGCGAAACGGGTGCAGCGCGGTTCGAAGCGCATATAGGGGAGGAGAAATCGAGTGGTGCGATGGATGGAGGAGAAAGAGGAGCGAGAGAGAGGCGAGAGAAGTGCATGGGGCACCGCGTGCGTCGCGTTTCGCATGGTTACGGAGTTCAGTGTCCCGAGCCAAGGCCGCAGGGGCACCGCCCCACTGAACCAATTGTGCCACTTTTATGCTCCTCGGCTCATTTTCGCTGTGTTTTACTACTCGTCAGTCATCGATCTTTTTTCCTCGCCCTCGTTCTCTTCGTCTGCGAGACATTTCGCTTCGAATATCAACGTGGAAGCAATGATCTTCGAATGATCGTTCTTCGACCAGCTTTACGAGCCTCTCAGAAGCCAAATCGACCAACTCCGCTTCGTCTCGGTCTTTTGTTACATAAATCAATTTTGTTACATAAATACACGATCAATGTTTAATTCTAAAAAAAAGAAAGACGGTGCAGATTCTTCCATGACTGCGATTGTTACAAAACACTGTGTAACTGCCGATGAATTCTAAGGCACATTTAGAAAACAGTACTTGTACTTTCCACTTTTCTGTATTTTTCTATCAATCGCATTGAGCCATGTCGTTTTTCAGCGGCTCGTACGCGATACACATTTGCATCTGTAAGTTATTCGCTTCTAGCGGCGATCCTGTAAATAGGGAAATCCTAATTCGCAAGTTCGATTGTATATTTAACTGTATCTGACTTTGTTCATTTTATTCGACTTTACATAGTTATAATTTCAATTGTATGATAAATATATTTTGTAGAAATATTCGATAGGGTGTGAGTTTTTGGAAATGTACTTGGAGAAGTCTAGGTATACGTAACTAGGTTTTTGTAACGGTCGCAAATCTCGAACCTATAATAATCTATAAATCTATATAGTAAATCGAAGAACAGTTTCATCGAAAAAAAGAAAAGCTTTTGGAAAGTTTTGGAGATGAGATTTTTTCACATCTGAAAATTCGAAGCCGTTGGATAAAACTATCGAGGAAAAAAAACGAAAAATTTGGGAAATAATAACCGCTTTAATAGAGTCAAAACGAACGTGCAAGCCTCGTTGGAATCATCCAGTTTAGGAAACGAGCGGAGCTGGGTTGAAGGGCACTGAGCCACGGTGACTCACCGATAGCTATACGACGAATTCGCTGGATCAATGTCAACGAATTCCACGTATCGACCGCTATGCGCTCACCGGAACATCCGGACTTCTCTTGAACCTGGAATCCAGCCATCACCGACGTCTACGTATTCGCCACTTGAATAAATCGCATCACCGAACTTAACATTCATAAAGAATTCCTAATAAACGAAATAATAGCTGTAATTTCTTTTTTTCTTTATAAAATAAAAGACGCTATAAATCAACGATCGCTAACGTATTTGTCGAAATAATCGTTCGCTTTCAACTTTCGTTTAAATCTATTAGAAATCGACACGAACGAAGGTGTGACCATGTTCCTCTTTTTACCTGTATGCATCCTTCTCTCGGTATCAGCTTTTACTCGATAATTTTCGGAATCGTTAAAACGTATCCTCTAAGTACAAAAATAATATAGAAAGCTAATACAAAGATAGAATCTATAGCTACGCGATTACTAATCTGTTGGGGCAATATTAAACGTCGTGAAACTTTATCATCATAGAGCGGCTATGAAAAGTTATATATCCTTAGTTTCCAACGAAGCGTCTTTTTCATCGGCTTCTACATTTCGTTTTTATAATATCAACTCTTAACAGACATACGAAAGTATTACTAAACGATACGATAGATTTAATTAATTAGTACGTAAATAAATGTACAGTGGATACTCTTTGTAGCCGCTGTATACTTAAATAAACTCGTCGACTTCCATCATGTTTCGTCGAAAGTGAGACGACATTTTTCGAAAATTCGCCGGGGCTCGGCACGAGTCGAAGGACAAGAGGAAGTTTGGGGCGAAACTGTGCCATGGTGGCGAAGTTTCAGCCAGGTTCGCCGGCAACCGAGAGATTTGCGAACCCCGGGAAATGCGTTTGAGTTTGGGAACCCCCAGACTGGAGGGGATTGCCCCAGACACCCCCTCCAGCGGACAGATCTCCCACCACCATGGCTATAGCTGCTTCTGGAACCCTAGCCAACGTCAATGGTACGGGGTGCAAAACCCTGTCTGCTTGATAAACCGTTGCACCGCCTACGCGCGATATGCGTTCATCCATAATGAAAGAAGAGGGGTAAAAAATAAAAAAACTTTATAACGGAATTATAAAAAAAAAAAACTAAAAATAAAACAGAAAAAACGTAGAACTATCGTCTCTTCGGTTTTGTTTTTAAACGAATTGACAATAAGAGGAACGAAGTGGCAGATATCGAAGAATCGTGCGTGCAAACAGAAGATCGCCGATCCCATTGGTTGACATGCTTCGAGACAGCTCTCCCGCATAATGTTTCGCAATTAGGCCTTAAACTTTCTCCGTTAATTAAGATTAATGGACGTTCGTGTTATTAGAGAGCAGGCGGGATGATTGTTTCAATTGCCTCGAAAGTGATAAGTTTTCTCTAAGGTTTTCCCTTTCGTTCGAAACCGTCACGGTGAAGCGGCGATCGACGGCGAAGAATTGTTCACGGTACCGTGATCGACGAACCCGTTCAATTTTCTCGTCTTATCGCGGCCAGAAAATAGCTCGATACTTTAATTTTCCAACGCGCGAATCTTTCGTTGATACGCCGATGAAGATAATGCAATTTTTGCGTAATAAAAACAAACTGGATGTAACCTCCATCCACGGACAATCAGCTCGTGTAACAAGAGTTTTCCAATTTCCTCTACTGCTTGTTACTTTTCGTTCGTATGATCGAAATTCACGCTCGGATAACTGAATTCAATCGCTAGCAGTCCATTTAATCGACCCATTAATTACAATTTCGTTCCGACAAACGAACTTCTAAGGTACATTTTAATATAAAACATCGAAGCTTGAATTCGCTCGGGATCGATACGTAAAACAAGGAAATTATTAGCGAATTGCTTTGTTCGTGCGTGTCACAGACACGTGCATTCAACGATCGATACTTTTACGAGAATCATATTTTACTGGTCGTTCGTTGGTAGTTCGCGCGAACTTACCTTCAAACTCGCTTCCTTCGAAGCATAATACGATGGTAATTAACATCGATGCATAGCAAACGGCGCAATAGCGATCAGGGCTTTACCGCAAGGGTGCGGTACGAATCAATCCTTTAGCCTGTTCGTAATTAGTCCGGCTCGTTACAGTTGTTTAATCAATAGGCCGATCGATGCACGTGGGCTAGATGTAAACAATCGATGCATTTCGGTGTCACAGGCTACATAACGCCGGTACGAAAGCTGGGGTTGCGAACCCTAGCAAGTTATCCGGCCAGGCAGCCAGACAGACCAACATGAAAGGGGGTGACCCAGACACCCCCTCCACCGCGTTGTTTGCAAGCAGCTCGACTACCGCATTGGATAACAATCGCAGGGTTAAATGCACCAGCGAGCCAACAACAATCAAATTGGATGCCTCTGATCGAAAATTAAAACGACACTCAAGATCCAGTGTAAATATCGTATCGAGAAATGCATCGAGTATACTCGATGACGAGAAATTTGTTCGAGAAAATGAAGAAACGCATGCAAGATAGGATTTTCCTTCCGCTGTTCGTTAGGAAGTAATCTCAGTGTTCGGGTTTTGAATTCGAGCGAAGAATACCTAAGTTCTGTAACGTTTGTTAACAAAAATCGCGATGGATACGCTGGAAGAAAGCTTCCTATCCGTGGTTAATAATTGACAATAATAATCAGAACGACAGGAAAATTTCTATTCGTGCTTGATACGATTATCGATAGGACTGTCGATGGATTCGCGGAAAGCAAAATACCTATTTCTCTAGGTAATAATTATTGATATGTAGCTGGATGGACACAGCGAAGATGGCGCAACATGACACGGACGACGCGGGGATAAATAAAGGAGAAAGACCGAGAGGAAGGGCTGGCTCGCTATATAGCTGGCTGCGAGGGGAAAGACGATAGGAAGGAAGGAAGGGCAGGAGAACGTAGGGAGGGAAGGATGATAAGGTGAGGAAGGGAACGGGGAGAAAGAGAGAGAGAGTGAGAGGAGGGCGACCGTGGTGTTGCTGACCCGACGACCGCTGTAACCTTGCGTCCCGACGCCGCGCATCCAGATCAAACTATCTCATAGATTATCCGAGGACCTTTAGATTCTGGCCAATCGCATATACACGCTTAGAAACTGTCGGTCGATTTTCGAAGTTATCCACCTGCTTTGTGACATCTTCTTCCTCGCCTGTCTGTTCTTCGGTAGGCATTGATTAATGAACTGCACCCTCTTGCGTAATAATTTAGTAACCGATGACGTCAGTGAATCGACTATGCGGCGAGAAATTACCGAATTAATCGGTTCTGATAATTTTACGAGCGTACATCGAATATGACGATCAGTTTTGTTAAATGTCCTTTGTAAATTTTCGTTCGAAGCAGATCGACTTTTATTTTGCAAATTCCTATGTCTTTTCACGTTCAGTCGTTTTCTTTGATGTTCGCGTTTATACGGAATTCTACCGAAAATTTACAATATCGTTGACGTTCACTGTTGACTATTAACTTCGAAGATTGAATAATAAATGTTTCGTATAACGATATACGGATTTCCATACGGAACATCAAGGTTCGATTCTACTGGAGCCATCAGCTCCGTCGTCTCATCGAAATAACCACTACATTTGCATTACACGTTATAAAATACCGTTGTCGATATTATGCAGAACAGAGAGCACGCCGTTCTATTATCATTTACATTTTTATGAGAGTCAACCCACCCTTTGCCAGGATTTACGCTTGGTCTATGCATGTAAGTGTTACGAAGTACACGACTCGTGATTCTCATGGTAAAATTGATACTAAAACGCCTATGGAGTCTGCATACATCAGAAACATTGTAGAGTTCCAGGGCTCGTTGAAAATATGCTACCAATCCGTATACATATTAACGTCAAGGTCACTTTATGTCAAATATGTGTCTAGGTCAAACCCTAGATCATAGAATGTATAGAAAATCACTTTTGGAGATAAGATACTTCTTTGTGAAGATGTAGATACATAATAGTGTTTGAATTTATCTTTGCCATACCATTGTTATTATTATGTTCTTTCTACATATTTGTTTCTTTTTTAATAAAGCGCTATCGTTAAAAACAAATATTTCTACGAATAATATATCATACGTTTGCTTCTGTTTTGTACGTATTTTATTATGCGATGTTTGAACGTTTCTACGTTTTCGAACCAGACACTCTGCCATCTTAAAAAAACAATTGTACTTCTACATAAATGTATGTTTTTATCGAATGAAGTACACTACGTAAGCTGTAGAAAACTACGTTACCAACGACTACTTATACAGAAACTACGTGTATATCTTTGTCGATTGATATATGGCGCCACGTGATTGCGATAATATCGATGTTCTGTCACAAGATGGCAGTGCATGACAATATAACGGTTATCCGTCTTTTCCTATAAACTAAATATTAACTATTTATCATCAAATTACTTTTTTATATAATAACGAATATCTGTATAAATTTCTTGAACCGTTTGAATCTAGAATTTCTGAATTTTTCGTCATCGCGAAAGTTTGAAATCGTTGTTAGTTTGGCGCCAACATTGAATCGTTTCCTTTCTACCGTACGGCGCTGCGATCATATCGTGCCGAACATGCTGCACCCGAATTTGTAGCGCCATATTGTCTCTCACAAGCGAGGAAAAACATTGTAGTACGTGATGTGATTCTATTCGAAATTCAAGAGAAGTTGATCGTTCAGTGTTCTTGGCACTTGGTTATGATCATTGAGCAGATACTTGCAGAAACTCGAAAAGAAATTAAACGCCGATCGACAAGTAATTATTCAGGTATGTCGTTCATTTTGCGCAAACCTCGTGCTGCTGTGACTCGCCTAGCGGCTTTCCTTTGTTATCTTTTAGTTACCGTGATATAAAACTCATAAAGTTGCTAAATTGTTTCTAATCGGTGTTTAAGGTAGGTGTTCATTTAAGACAATACGATTATCTGTCGGGCAATTAAATTCCGATACATGATTTGAACGTGGTAACTGAGGTTATTATTTTCACCGAATGTGACCTTACAGCGTGTAGCGAGAATTCGGATGACCACAATATGGGCATATTATATCAATTCGATCGACTAATTTAAATATATAACACGCGGTTTGTCTCGTTATACCCGGTATCCTCTTCGTTCTCTCTACAGTACGAATCGCGTGTCTATTCTTTCACTCGTTACAGTGAAATATCGACACACGTCGTATAGCGATCGAGCTTTCTAGTCGTACACAACATTTGGAAATAACGTATTCGTGGAAGGTTACAGATACGTACATCCCTTAAACTTAGATCTTTCTGCGTAGTAATTCCCATGTTATATATATATATGTTCGGCTGTCTCGTGTACCGTTGTATTTTATCTTAGCTCGTACGAACGTATTGCACGAGCTAAAGTACACTGATTTAATTATAATATGTGCGTGCTTGATAGATCATAAAGGACTGTCTGTAGTTACCGTCGAGAAATTATATGTTTGATACTTGTAGCTACATTTTTGTATCTTCGTTATCTTGTTTAGTTATTAACTACAATCGATAAAGTATTTCGAAAGCAGGCCATTTGGTAGGATATTGTATACCGTCTGCACTACCTATAGTATGTTGTGTTCCTCCATGTGTGTACGGACATTTAAAGGGTCAACAGACTGTGGAGTCACTTTTAGTTACGTGCTATTTCTAAGATACGTTTGTACACTTTCCGATCGTGTTGCTTCCTAAGGCAGTTGTCCCTGAATATGGCATTGGTTATTTCCGTATAACGTTAGAATCGTCTAGCGTAGTCACGTGACCACCTGTATGAAATAAAATGGAAATTTCATTTATTTTTACGACGCTATTCGAGTTTATCTCGTTAATAAATTATTGAAACACGTACTCTGTGGCACAGATATAAATTTAAATGTGTCGGTAAATAAAATATGTTAATCAAAATGCAATTTATCATTTGTACGGTATATTATTGACCGATAAGCGAAAATAGTACGAAAGTGTATTTTATCTGTCAACGAGTTCTATCGTTAGGATGTAGTATTTCACTTTTTCTGTGTAGTTTGCAATATTAATTAGTATCTAAAATTGAAAAATACTTCTTTTTAATTTGTCTCAATCAAAATTGTATTCTAAGTGAACATTTCTGCAAGGTCACTTTTATGTTGTACAACGTACATTTGTACGTTTCCTTGAATTCGCTGATAGATGAGTTTATTATCAGTACTACAGGATACAAAGTAAACATAAAGTGTCTAATCTATAGCGATACGAAATGTTGTTAACAGCTCTTCGATTAAATCGGAGGTTAAGGGTAGCCAAGAGATTAATCAACACATATGCAGCAATTCTCATTTTATTTATGACATTTTATTCGTATCTTGACATTTCATACATTTATAACATAAAATGATAATTAACGTAACGTAAATATTCCACGACATTTTAAACATCGCGTATCGATAGCAGTTAACGCTTACTTAATAGTACTTCAATTTTTGTCCGTTATCGATTACAATTCCTTTTACGTAACGTCGTAGCGATACACAAATTTTTCGACAGAGTGCATGTACTACTCGATCGATTCTCGATCTGTAACGTGGCGCGTGGCTAAATCGAAATTTTATCCGAAATATCCGAACGGTTAATCTGTAGCTGTTCGAACGATTGTTTCGCACATTTTCCACAGAGGGTGCTGAAAGGAAAGTTTGGTACGAAAACGTGTTTCACGCGAACAGCAGGATCTCTTTTGTATCCCTTTTTCTTGCATGTTTCATCGTCCTTCTCGCGGGTTCCTCTTCCTCTTTTCGTTCTCCTTCCTCGCAATACCTCGTTACTCGTTACCCATGCTCGGTTACTTCATCGTTCCCTCTGCGCGTGCAGGTTGGACATTCCAAGAGCACGTTGAACCGTCGCGGTCACCATCGTCTCTCGCATTTCTATACTGTCCCCGGTGTGCAACGATCTTGCCGGGTAAAATCTGCCCACTCGTGGACGGGTGTCTCCCTCTCTGTCCACTGATAAAACTAATGCGCGAAATTTTAAGTGGCGCTTACAAACAACGCGTCCATCTCGATTCGCAATTACGACGCGCGCTCCTCCTTAGTCATCGATGTGATAGTCACGATTGCGTGCATTATTTTGAGATGAAAGCACCTTACATACACGGCTCGGTTGTATCGCGGAGAAATGGCAGACGGGACCTAGATACAACATCCGCGATCCAGATATCCTCGCATCCGGGTGTTCGAGATAATATCTGTCTTCGAAATTAATAACTCGAATCAATCAGAACTGTATCAACAGACTAGTAACGTCGTCCAGTGCGTGTTATAAACCGGATCTCCACCGAAACAGCAAAGAGTAACTTTCCGTTGCTGTTCCGTGTTTCTTGAAGAAGTCGCCGACGCGATGAAAATGTTTCTAAATGTTTCTGCTGTCCGTTGGAAATGTTTCGAAGCATGCAGCGACCAGGTGTACGGAAGGTTGCTCATTGTGGGTGCGGTAGGGATCCGGCTATAGATTCTGTGTTCGATGGTTTAACCAGAGAGCCTCTAGAGAAAGAGGGGACAAACGTTTGTTCGTACACGTCTTAGGGTTCGTTCGGCAGTCGTGTATTTGCTGAATTGCCGAAACGATCGATGCACGCGCTTAGTGTGCCTTGTGCACTCTCTAAGAATTTTATCTCGGAAGTTAAATCGTGGCGCGTAACCCAGTTCCCCGAGCGACTACTCGCCGATCTGATCTCCATCGGACTACGCTTACCGGTTTCATTTTAATGTAAGTTATCTTTTTTTTCTTCTTTCCGTTTGTCCAGCGTGTATCCCTCCTCTCTCTTTCGGGCAGCACTGGTAGGAGCTCGAGTCGTTTTCTTGTTTCACCTTGGCCAATCTCCTCTCTTACTTCTTGTACGCTCTGTGTGTGTCGAAAGAGATTAAGCGGCCATTGAAATTGTCTTGCCGGTGAAAATACTCGATGATAATTCGCGGATCGTTTCTTTCCTTCGTTCACGCTATTCGACGCCCGTTATCGTTACACACGATGCTGCTCTTGTGCTCGCGACGGGCATCACAGGGAAAACATCGAATTTCTTCTGAAACTGTTGATATACGTGATGAATCGTAGTTTTAGTAGAGTATCGCGGGGATATTAACGGTGTTTTTTAATAGGCGTTTAAAAATGTCAGTAGATAGGAAGATTTTTTGGTTTCTGCGGCCAATAATAAATTTGGAGATTTATTAAGAGATACTGCTGCATTTGCCTGGCGGCTACATACATATTTCTAGTAATACATCAGCCAGACGTTGCCAAGAAATTAGTAATAAATTCTATAACAAAGTGAATATATATATATATATGTCGGTCTTGTTGTGCCCGTTTGCTAATATGACGCCTAAAAAGCTCGCTATCGATAATACGCTTCTAAAACAACTTTCGATTTAAAGACAAAAGATCGGTATCGTAAAAATATTCAAGATACTGCACGACCGATTTAGATGGTATCAGCTGCGCTATTAAAAAATTGTGCCAAGGAGAAAACAATATATATATATACACACACACACAACAATAATAGAGTTTGACAATTTGTTATACGTAATAGAAAAATTAAAAAATTGTATTATTACTGTATTATGAACTATACCATACCATAGTTATGATGTAATTGTGAATTACAATATTTGATACTCGTACTAACTCGATGTTGCGCTAGTGTTATACTAGAGTGCAACGATACTACTATAATGCATATAGCGATGGCGTAGCGATAACATAATAAAATATTAAAATCTATTACCACGTTTTCTGTTAACTGACTACCATACAGTTACCATACTGTAACTATGCCACCATGACGATAATACGCTATTATAAGCGCCTGGTATATGTAAAAATAAAATTGTCATTACTGTGTTATAAATACTACTATGGTTATACAATAATTACTATATGAATTATAGTCACGCACCGTGCTATTTATTACTATAGCTATCATTTACACAATGTTATAAAAACTAAACTGTAATTATATAGTGATGCTCTATACCATAGTTACAATTAACAAATTTATGGTTGTTAATATCGCCATATGTATCATAGTTGCGCGCCGCGTTATTAATCACGCTATAGTTGTATTGTTCATTTTCGACATTTTATAAATACTATACTCTATAGCTGTCAGTTTCCAAAAATGTTTTCGAACAATGAGGCAATATACAAGCTTACTCGAGGTCGTAAATCTAGTATACCATCCAATATGCTACACTTGTAAATGCACTATGCTTTTTTTTTTTTTGTCGCGCCTTACGTTGAAATTGGAAACGCATGAATGAGCGTAGATCGTATTCGTTCAGTAGTATACATTTTCGATCGTTACACGAATCAGTGGTAGCCGAATGTCTATGTGACGCAAGAGAAGCATTATCCATCATATGTGTCGCGTAATCCACATTTCTAATTTTCACCATTCCAAATTTCCTCATTTCAAAAAATTTTAATTAAAAAAGTGAAAATGTTTAGTCATGTGTGTTTTTGTTAAGTAAAAGGAACGTACGTTTCAGTTTCATTTATCGTATTTTTCAATCGAGAAACTTTTTTCGATTGGGAAACAAGTCTTTTTCTTTTACGACGAATAGCCTGAATATCCTAAAAGCTACCGGTTCGCGCTTGTGGAAACTACACTCGCCTGATATTGTATCTTATGCTACCTCTTATGATAGAAACCTATGATTTTACGCGACGTTGCGCAATTCCTTCGTTTCATCGTCAATTTTAATCCTTTTACTTTCGGCGAAGATTTCGCGATAAACAGGATAGAATAACTGTCTGAATCATATTGTACAAAAGGATGGACGCGCCGCTCTAAAATTCGGGAAATTGTAATTTTTTATCGCGGCCAATTATTGGGCGTATCTTTATCATCGAAAGATACAAATTGTCCCTAATAACAGATAATATATTTCGAAAACTGTAACGCGTGCCGTTTGGTAAACGACTTAAGAACAAGCAACATTTCCATCCGCGAATAAGTAGCGTAAATTAGCGGTGCTATTCTTCGAAATATGTTACTTCGGTAATTCAAACCGCTTCCGTAACTATTCACTCGCGAACAAACCATTTTCTAAAATTAAATTCGGCTCTTCTATATATTCGATATTTCTAAGCCAACTTAAATACTAAAATCATGATTTCACTGCTACAATTTCGCTGAATTTGACGTTATAAAAAATTAAAGAAGGGAAAAATAGAAAGGAAAAGAATTCGTGAACGTAATCAGCACCATCCTCTTGTGAACGTCCCTTAACATAGTTGCGCCTGCGCATTTGCGAGGGGTTCCACTTGAACTGGCCTTTCCAGAGTTAACCACGTGCTGAAAGCCGTGATCGTTCCACAAAGTGCAGTACCGCGTTGGACGTGCTAACAGTAGGGTCTCCGGTGTGCCTCGTAAATATTTTCAAATCGCCTAACAGAACCGTTGATTTTCACCGATTCGTTCATTTTGCCAGTCTGTATACCTGTGCGTGAGTTGTCGAGCATACCTGTGTATGAGTTTTCCAAGCCAGAATTTCGAGTTTTGTGAAAGTGTCGAACAATCGTAGTTGGAAATAAGAATGGATGTAACATCGGTGAGTCATAAATCTGACCCTTGTCGTTAGAGGATTGTCTCTGGTGCTTTAGTATCCCATGGAACTACGCCGGATTCATGTCGCATTGTGAAAAGTAGAAGTTCGTTCTAACCAAATTCGACGCAAAATATTTAGTTGTGAAATTATATCTAAAGTTACTTTCTTTCGTATGATTTTTTAGAAATATAAAGAGTCAATGAAAATTGTATCTTCTGATCGTTTCATATAAGAAGATGTTGTCAAAGTGGGGGAACAGATTATCATCACATATGTCTACAATTTGCGTTCGATCTAATCCATACATTGTATTGTTGTCTTTGAGAAATTGAAAATTTGTTGCGTTAGGCTGCCTTTTTAATTCGATCGTATTTTATTAAATTGTGAAAACGACACGTATGCTTTCTCTGAACTTCAGATATCACAGATGGGAACTGCAAGCCAGCATCAAGCGAGGGTGAATGCACTATACAGAGTGTCTCAAAGTACGTGATACGGTTCGAGCAGAATTGAACCTTTTTAATGAAAAGTGTGAGGAATATAATACGTAATGAATACGTATAAACGTATTTTTTCAATATGTATGATGGTTTTTTTTTTTTTTTTGAAACATTCTGTATAATTTTTATTCGCGTTATATATTTTGAAGTGTACGGTACATGGCAAGTTCATAGTATGAAATTAGGATGCTCTGTACGTTCCACGTACAAACCACGTGTTTTGATACAATCGTCTAATGTGTCGTATTTTGAAACATCCTATACATTTTAAAGACCGAGTCAACGCGACTTTTTATTAGACGAAAAATATACGAGGCTGGGATGAAAATTATGATCGGTAAAATATTTAATGGATGAACTCGCGTATCGGCTTTTTTATTTACTAGCAGTCTCGGAATTTGTAATTCAGATTCACTTTACACTTAAATTCTATTCGAAACTTTCCTTCGAATAAGAAAGAACTGTACTTTTATTTGTATTTTACATCCTCATTGTAGTTACATTTTTGATTAAAAAATTGTCTTATTGTGTATCTCTTTTATGAATTTTTTGATTTTCAAAGATATGTTAATAGATAAACATTTAGCATATTTTTGCGTATATACGTTAATTAATTTATTGAATGAACTTTTTATATGTTTTTTGTGTATAAATCGTAATTGATGTTTTGTACCTTACGTACAATTAAACGGTGATTTAAGATTCGGTATTAATGCTCGTATTATCTTAAAAGTACACAAGAACGAGTAGATCTTGAGAGTATTTAATCTTGGTCTTATTGGATTAGTATGACAATGAATTGTTTAACTATTTCTATATTCCTTTTTTCCTATTTTTCACATTTTTTATATTTTAAGAACAAGCAGTTTGTTTGTATACAGTGTCCGTCCGTACTGTTAATTAAGCTATTCGAACGAATACAGTTGTGACCGGAAGTTACGCTTGTGAAACGGTAATTAACAAAGGAAACCGAGTAAGACGAGAGGCTGAATAAGAATTAAATTTCATCGACTTTGCGCGCTCGCTGTAATGTGGCGGTTTTATCGTAATTTTAAAATATAACGCGCTAAAATACGTGATGCTAACAACGTACTACGTACCACGTGTTAAAATAAAATTTATCAAACTGATTACAATATTTTAAATGATTGTATAATTTGTTGCATAATAATAATTTGTCACTCTAATTTATCGTGCGTAATCATTGTGTTTAATTTACAATTTTTAGGTTTTTTTTATTAGTACACGTTTTAATTATGCATTATATATTTATTTTCAGTGTAAAAAGGTTCTTGACATTAACAGCTACGGTGGATTGGAAAAATGTCTGTTACTCATACTCAAATAGTAAAGTGGACTTTCCCCGCTTTTGCCCTTATAATTGGTCTATTGTGGTACAAACGACGTCGAGCGGACAGAGCTGATCCAGGTGGGATAAAGAAAAAAAATCACAGCGAGGAGAATATCACTGATCAAAAAATGGAAATTGCTCTATCAGATTCTAATTCGAGTTTTTATGATTCTGGCATGCAAGCTAGTGAGTCCTACTCATTGAGCCCCCCTAATCAACGAGTAGAAGAGATTGTTTGTAGCCCTAGAAAAACAAGCGAAAGTTTAGATATTCCGCAAAGAAAGTCTGGCTCGCCGTGTATTTCTGCACATTCTAGAACTCCTCCTAATGACGATGATCAAGCATGGTACAGTTTCGTAGATAGCTCATCGAAAATGGAAATACAATTAGGTAGTAATCCAACAATAAGCAATTTCGATATGGTGGCAAAAAGTAAAGGTGCTTCCTCCTTGGAAGAAGCCGCTGATTCTGATGATAAAATATTAAAGATATTTGAAAATATCGTCGAAGAAGAAGAACAAAAGTTAGCGGCTGAGAATAAATCAATAGAAGTCGTCGATCAGAACGAAGAGAATGATACAAACAATGAATGTAATTACCTACCAAGTGAAGAACCATCTGTTATTACCCCGCTGAAAGATAACGTTAAAACGCCGGCACGAACGTTATCTGAAAGAGATTCTGCTAACCATAGTCCAGTTTCTGGTGTCTTAGAAGGCAGTGTCACAGATGAAGCAAGAAGTGAAGGGAGTACAGATAGTGGAAAAGGTAAACATTGGATGAATATTAAGTGATTTATATTTAAGGATGTTATATCATTGATACAATGTCATACTTATTGTAGGTGGAAGTATCAAGGGTCATACAAAGGACACTGTAATACCAATGACATACGAATTTAGCATACCACAAGCTTTAGTTGGACGACTAATTGGTCGGCATGGAAGTTTCTTACAAAATATTCGACATAAAGCCGAAGTAAGCATAGTCGTCAAACGTCATCCTATGTCGAGAGAACAAAAAATATGTGCCATAGAAGGTTCTACAGAAGGAATAAACATCGCTCTAGAAATGATACGACAAAAGTTTCCAGAAAAAAAGTATCCACAGGTGACACTTAATCAGATTTTACCATTAAAAGTACCTGAAGATGTCCCTTGGGTTGCTGAATTAAGACAATTGTCATTAGTAGAGGGAGTGAATAATGATGTTGTTATATGTCACATAGTGAAGCCAAACAGATTATTCGTACAGCTTCCTACTCATCCTACTTATCCATTCCTACGGACTTTAGACGAAAAGATGACACAGTTATATAACACGACAGAGTCACCATCAGCTCCAGATGAACTTACTAGTATGTTTATATCGTACTTCTATGATTGTTTTTTCTTTCCATTTCGCTGTAATAAAAATTCTCAAATATTCTTTTTTTATTCATTTTATAGGAGGTATGATCTTGGTTGCAAAATGGTACAATACGTGGGTCAGGGTATACGTTGAACAGCCAGATCCTCATGGCGAACAGCATTTAGTACGACTCGTTGATCACGGAGGTTATTGGGTGTTTAGTAATTCAGAAATGAGGAAAATTAGGTCAGATTATCTTACATTACCGTTTCAAGCAATTGAAATATTCCTGGCAAATGTACAACCGAAAGATGGTACGCACATTGTTGTATCTCCGTATGCAATTTTTCATGTACATATATAAATTTTTAATTATGCACAGGTGAATGGAACCAAGAAGCTTATAACACAGTTGCACACATGTGTACTGGAATTGTCGGTCAAGCTCAAATAGAAGGCTACATCAATGCAAACACATATATTGGTCTTTATCTCAATATTCAGAAACATGGGGTAAGCAAACGCTAGCTATTCCGTAAAAAATTTTTGAAGATTTTTCATTGATTAAAAATATAAATATTTGTATGAATTTGTTCAGGTGATATCCCTCGCTGATGAATTAATAGCTCGTGGATTCGCGGAATCTATACCATTAGAGAGTATAATTCCAGAAGAAGATATATCAATCTCTTAAGGTATTAATTAGAAATTTAGTCTGTAATAATTGTACTTGTAAAAACTCAGTGATAATACGTGATCATGTCATCTTTTTAGTCACTATATAATATAATTCATTTTCGTACAAGTTTCATACTTTATACATTAAGGAAAAATACCAACGAAGCAATATTTTCCAATATTTAATTTGAATGTTTTTATCAACACCAGCAGTTTTCTACATTCTGTTCGTTATGCCATCCATTAAATCTATTGAACCATATTTATTGAACCTAGATAGATTGAATTACATGACTCAATAGCATATACATTCTCTCGTTAATACATTACGTATCAATGAACATATGTAAAGATAAACAATATTTAACGAGCATTTATAAATACTCTCGATTTATAACAAGTACAAATGTAAACTATTGTGTTTAGAGTGTGGCATTTTTACGTGCATGGTTAATAGGATTTTTTAATAATATTTATCATGTTACTGGACGGAAAAAAGGATTTAGATCAAATATTAACAGACAATAGATAATTAAGCAAAAGAAAACACTCCTTCCTGTACTTAATATGCTGTCAAAACGTACGATAGATTTATTAAATGCCAAATGTACGATATATGATACATATGTATGAAACGCCACATTCTAGCGGCAGAAAGCAAGTAATAAGAAATTAGAACGAAAAGGGACACTTGTACATTTAATACGATATTCAAATGATTTATAACATAGGAACAGCTATTTTATGGTATGATATTGTAATATACGTTTCTGTAAAGTATAGAGAATGAGAGTTACAGATTTTCACAAACTACAAAACCCACAGTATGCCATAGTATGGCTATGATACTTTTACTTCTAAAACTTGTGAAACTAAGTTGTCCTAATGGTTTTTTTTTTTTTTTAATGAAAGTAATAATACAAATTCAAATTATTAAATTAGGTTCGGATTTCGAATAAATAAAAAATGCAAGGAAAAAGATTTCGGATTCTCTATCTCTAAACAGACTTTAATCATACGTTTGTAAATAATGTAACATTAGTACGCCGTTTATAAAATATTTATATAATACACGATATAATGGTTATATGATAGAAAGTGAAAAAATAATGGTTAAATGCTAGCTCTATGTGGTGATAAATATGACAAGATATAAAGAGGTAGCTGAAATTTATATATTTTATACTTATCAAACACTAATAGAGAAAAGTAATTGCATTCTAACTACACTGGACGAATCAGGAAATTCGCGTCTGTATGTGACTTGTATTACTTACTACAGGTCAAATTTGTTTATTCTAACGTGATTTTTAAATGTAAATTAAACTCTATAGTCCTAGACCTATTTTGTTTAAATCGTGTCAGATCATGGATACTCTATTCCTTCTCTTTTTCTTTTCTTTTTTCTCATACTGTATTTAATACAAAAGAAACGATTACGAAGGCGGTGGTATTGTCAAATAATTTGAATTACTAGAAATCAAAATTTCATTATCGATATTTTCTATATATTTAACGTTGTAACTTATCGTATAATCTATATTACGTTGAACAGAAATTAACAAACGTTTAAAACAGATGTTTTTTTCACATAGGAAACATTTTCTACGAAGTTTTTTTCATAATATTAATTTCTTCCTATGTAATTTTTGCTTTCGGTTATTGCGGCAGGTATAAATATACTGTTACCTTCTTACTTCCTAAAGATCCCGCTTAATATTTCTTTATGTAAACGTTTATCTCATTTCAATTATGTACTGCATCCAGCAGATTCCGAAGAGACTGGTAGTCTTTTCTATAGATTGTACGGTGTATTGTTTATATTTAATCATAGAATGTGTTCTGCGGTTTACTTTTAAGTGTTTTCACCAACCGCAGCCATATTTGTTATGCATAGAAATAAAATATCATTAAGCGTGATAAAAATGATAAAACAAAAAAATTAAAAAGATATGATTTGTAACTCCGCAGCCGAGAAACAGTTTTAAACTGTTACATGTTAATATTTACAATTCATTGATATGTAAACACAAAGATATTTGTATAGGGATATACATAGGATGCAGTTATTAAGTCGTTCATTAAACTGTACGTGTTATGTATCACCGTCAAAAAAGGAAAAAATTTTTTTAATTTGTTGAAATCTTTTTACGTCAGGATTACAATTCTAATTGTATGTATGCAACGAAATAATTATACAAATATATTATTTTATTATTCGGTACGTCCTTCCAAACAGAAGACGTACCGATAATAAGATTTTGTTAAATTAGCCTCTTAAATTCTAAGTAGGATATTTTTTACGTTGCGTACATGTATATAACATATAGCGTATAACAATAACACCCAATTACTCGTGATTCTTACGATTTCATTTATCATTATCGATTAAATTAAGCTCATTTTGTATATATCTCTCATTTGTATGTAATCTCCGATATTTTCATTAAATTTGCATCATTTTAATTGTATTATCTTTATTCTTCCTACGAAACTGCTATATTTTTTTACAATAAAAATTTATGGCAGCAAATTGTTCAATTTTATAAGTGTTTAAGATTCTATCCCCCTTGAAAAGTGAATGTCTGTTGATTATCCTGTCTAATCCTATACAAAAATTTTACACATCTACCTGATCTCGATACTTTATGACACCAAACTTCTTAAAATATTTATAATTTATGTTTCGAGTTTGCAAGGTTACCGTTAAGATTTCTTTGTTACAAACTCCCGACATTTGATCATCGGGTCTCCGAGTACCTGCTATTCACGTGCGTTTACAGCAACTCAGCCCTGACATTCAGGGGTTTTTCCCATTGTATAAGTATACGAGACCGTTATAATCCTCGGTGACCATAAACGAACGAAATTGTAGAAATTCCCCAAGGTTGCCAAAACAATGTCTATTCAATACGACATCGCCCGACTCCTAGCTCCTTGTAATTGGCTGTGAAAGGGAAGAAACAAAAGCCATTCTATCCGCCTTTTCGTCGTTAGAACCTATAGAACATTAGAAACAGTTCGAACGACTCGAACGGTTGAACTTTGTTAGATTAGAATCATTCTTATATCGAACTGTTAGAATACTCTACGAGATAGTGTATGCAGAATAGTTGCGCGTAACATTAGGCACGATTACTGGACAGCTGCCAGTATTCTGTAAATCGTTCTGTTAGATAGTTAACCACGAACAATGTTTTCTTTCCCTCGAACGATGGTGATCCTTCGAACTAATTAGTTCGTCGGCACGCACGTGCAAACGCCAACAAAGCTGCAGCGATTTAGATTGCAAGCAGCAATCGTAACAATGTTCTTATTTATATTTTTATTTATAATCTTATTTACATATATTATGTAGTCACTCTGTCTTTTATTAAACCTTTCGCTTCCTATACAAAGTATGCATTTACTTTAATGAAATCCATTTATTTCCTTTTTTATAGAACCCTTTACAGAAGTAACTTATTCTACATCGAAACTGAGATTTTTGACTTCTCGGAAAATTTGTCGGCCGATTTTACAATTTGGTATCAGGAAAACATGATAACACAGGAGATGGAAGAATTTCGATAATTCTTGCAACTTGACGTCATACTTGAGGAATTTCTTTAAGTTAACATTTTCGGATTCTCGAAGAAATTTTTCGTCAAAATCTTCGATTTTGTACTAGGAGAATATAATCTTGCAAAAGGTAGTATTATCTCGATAATTATTGGAATTTGACATCATTTCTCGAGATTTCCGAAATTTATCTTTTGTTCCTTTTTATATGATTCCTCTTTAAATTTCTTGATTTTTTGTGGGTAGCGTAAAATGCTATTAAACTATTCTGATTTATTGAAATTCTTTTTAAATGCATTTTGTATAATTATTTTACAGTAGATAATTAATTTTTTATTTTATTATATATTCATTTCAAAAAACGTTGTTGCTGATTGCTGTTTGTTGCTGCTGGCTGTTTGTAATTTCCTCATTGTTGCTTCTGTCACCAAAGTAGCTTTCCCGTAATCAACGTAAAAAAAAACAATTTATTTCTAATATTTAATTAAACCATTAAACCATTTAAGCATTAAGCAATGTTTATTCTTTCGTAAAGAATGTTATCAATACTAATGAGATTAAAAATTTAAAGGAATATGGTAACTAAACAGACCTATTTAGGAAAAACTTTCTAATTAATTGTTATATTATTTTTATATCATAATATTATTTTGTATTATTTATTATATTTGGTTCTAGCTGAAGATAATGATTTAAATAACGGATCACTTATTCAGTTAATTGAATATGAAACGAAAAAATAGTTGATTGAAATATAGAAGAAAATAAAGATACATAAGAATTTTTACTTAAGATTAGCACTCAATTTTACTCTTATTTCATCTTATCTTAAGAAGGTATTCCAATACATGAATCTTTTCCAAGAATATGCGCAAATGTTTTTCTAACTGTACCCAAGGCTAGTGATAGCAGAAAATATGCATAGTCCTACAGTTGGTACCAGCGTGATGAAGGGAATTGCGAAATTACGATTTTACACATAATACGGTTGAGTTTCACATTTTGCACTGATCATTAACTTGATATATTAACCCTAATTATTAAGTCAGTTGAAGAAAAACTAGTATTTACTAGTATTTACTAGTATTACTTGGTATTGCATACTATTTAGGCTGTGATTTCAATTATGCTTTCATTAATAACTGATAGGAATCAACGATCACACGTATTAGTACCGGTACTTCTTAGTGCATGTGTAATTCCAATTTCTATGGTGTTTTGGCTTATAAATATAGCATATTCGACTTTTTATTCGGATTCTGGAAATCACTTTCAACGTATGTTAAATAATTAGTCGTAGTATGGCAACTTTTTGTTTTACGTTGTACTGTTTCGATTGTTTTGAAAAATATAACCTTCATTTTTAGAGAATCTAGTCATATCACCATGGAGATGGCTAATTGTAGTTGTCTTTCCAATTTTTATGGCCTTTTGGGGGTTGAGAAGAAAGAGTGTGGATATTAGCGGCGCTATTCTTGGTAATAAACTTTGTCTCAAATTTTACAGTATGTAAGAAAGGTACTTTATAGACAGAATAAAGTATTTTCTATTTAAGTTATTTGATATTGTTACTGTTTATATAAAATGACTGGTTGAATATATTGTTTATTGTTAAAATACATAAAAATATTGAAAATATATAATGTAAAGTGCAAACAATTAAAATAATTATGAATAAAGTATATGGTGGTTATATTATGTAAGTTATGTTTAATAAGTTTCTACTTACATTATAAACTATCTATGGAATATTGTATTGCAGGATTATTTATGGGTTTTATTCTGACACTTACCAGTTTTTCTCACGTAGCTTGTCTATTTGCATTCCTTGTTTCTTCTACCAAGGCAACTAAGTTTTGCGCCGAAGAGAAGAAAAAGCTTGAATCTGATTTTAAGGAAGGGGGTCAGAGAAATTGGATTCAAGTGCTATGCAATGGCGGTATGGCAACGCAGTTAGGTCTCTTATACTTATTGGATGTAGGAAGTGCAGAACACCCAATTGATTTTGACAAATATTACAGAAGTTCCTGGTTGTCGGTAGGAATCTTAGGTACATTCATCAATAATGTATGTTATGTCCACAGTAAATAATTTTAGAATTTATAAACTTAATTTCAAAAATATATTTGTCGCTGTTAATTATTATAATTATTATATAGGAGCTTTTGCTTGCTGTAACGGAGATACTTGGGCTTCAGAAATTGGATCAGTTGTGGGTACTAAAGATCCTTTTCTTATTACCACACTGAAAAGAGTTCCACGAGGTAAGAATATTGAAACCTAAAAGTTTTTAAAAGTGTATTTATATAAAAAGAAAATGTAATGGACAAGCAGTCAGAGATAAGCATCTAAATATGGAAATACTAGTCTTTATTAATGATATCATTATCTAAAAATGTCTTTAAACGATTGTTATATCAAGTTTAAGATTTTACATTTCATTGGTAATCTATTTGTAGGGACAAACGGTGGTATTTCGTGGGTAGGTTTGCTCGTTTCAATACTAGGTGGTATAACTGTGGGTTTATCCTATTATTTAACAGTATTGATAACTGTAGACACAGTTGTGCTGCAATTAGCAGCGCCACAGTGGCCAATTATTATTATTGGAGGAATCGGAGGTCTCTTTGGTAGTGTAATAGACTCATTTTTAGGAGCTATGTTGCAATATTCTGGTAAGATATCTGTTTTATATTATCATTTAGAATATAAATGTAACTTACAATGAAATTGACAATTTGTATTTTTAACCACAGGAATAAATGAGAAAGGGAAAATAGTAGAACGTCCCGGAAAGCGTGTGAAACACATATGTGGTAGACAAATTTTGGATAATCATAGTGTAAATCTTTTATCTAGCGTTATCACTGCACTTACACTACCAGAAATTGCAAAATTAATTTTAAATGTTTAAGGGAATATATATATATATATAATTATGATGTCATTAGGTGTATATATATTTTCTTGCATGTTCAACTATATATACATGAAAGAAGTATATTTATGGCGAATATTTTCTACAAAATCTCTATTTTGTATAAAAATCGCGTGACGAAATTTGATATGACGACTTATGATACGCATCTATAAAAAGCAAATATGTAAAAGTTTTATTCTTTGGAAGTAGACTTGAAATCAAAAATGTATTTGAAGAATATTAAATCAAACTTATGTCATATAATGTTGTATAATCTAATTTTGATTGTAATTTAAATCTTTCTTAATAAAAACTTACTAAGAAAAACAGCACAATTTTTTGTTAATAAAATCATACACGTATACATTTTATACATACATTGTCTAACATTATTTTCCTTATGATATTTAGTGTACAAATTAAGGATCGTTTTGTTCGTTAACATAGTATGAAAACGTTTGCCTTTCAACTTTGAAAGTGATAAGCAATCTAACAGAAAAGAGTTTAGAAATTTGAATTATATCAATGTGTTTCATATTAAATATACATTGATCTTTTACAAACTTATCTATCTCAAAGTTTTGAAGGATTCAATTAATTACAAAGTTTTAGTTAATACAATCATCGATTCTTGTACCAGATTATTTTAGCAATTCTTTCAAGGAAATAAACAGTTTCTTCGGTAAATCCTAATTCTACAATAAAATATATATATATATATATATATATGCAAGTACAAGTATAATATCTTTTCCTTCTTTATTCCTTTTAACGTTTTCTCAAAGATGCTTGAATACTCAAAAATACTCCAAAAAATATCTGTTTGTAAATAAAAGTTGCGCTTACAATCCCTATGAATTAATAACATAAAATATTCAAACAAGCGAATCTATTACATTCTCCTACCTTAAATTAATTCGAGATCAAAAAATAAAGTATACTCTTATAATTTTCAATAATATCATTCATTCATTAGAGCTTATACAGAACTGGCCTTCGCAACTCTAATTATCAAATTGCAGTGGCTACAAAAACTATTTTCATACCGTTGTATTTATTATAACATTTATATACTAATTAATTAGGTCCAAGTATATTAAATTTCGTAACATTTAATTTTTATGCGACTAAAAATTTGACACCGTGAAAATGAAACGTACAGAATCTAATAAAAAGTTTCATTGGAAGATAAGGATACGTGTCAATACTTTTCGTAGCCATTGTATATATATCTTTTTTACTAATTCTCAACATTTTCATTTCAGAATAAAACAACGTTCATCACTTCCAACAGTCTTCATAAAAAGAATCATCATTTAGTACATCCACTCTTAAAAAGACTCCTTCTCCGTGTTCGCTATATTATCGACGCGCTCTTTAAGCTCCTTAATCTTCTCGCCATAGAATAGAACTCTCTTTGATGTTCGCTCGATGACGTTCTTTCGCCAGCTTCAGTAATCTCAGTCTCTCATTGATCATCCGTCAAAATCATCAACACTGCGTCTGCTCGTAGTCGGACAAGTTGTTGGACTTAACGAGCATCCTGGCGTGATTATTGTGACTATTGGGGACGGGAGTAGCGGCGACCAGTTGAACGATCTGCTGACGGTCGTCTACGGCTCGTTTTTCGTCCAGAATTTCCATCACGGACGACCGATAGTCACACCTTCTCCTCTCCCGGCATCGGACCTGCGGTCGAGCGGATAAACTGAAACAGTCAATGTCCCACAATGGTCTTGACACGGGCACGTCGTCACTGGCACGACACGGACAACTCTCTCCCTCGCTCTCCCTTTCGTTCACGCCACTCTCTGCTTGTTAGTTAGCTGTTGTTCGTGCCATTCTAGGGCCTATGTACAGCGGCAGGCTGGACGATGTTAGTTATAAGATTTTCACCGTTTATTGCGGACTCGATCGCGGTCCGCATCGCACCATTGACTAGTCGTGCAATCCAATATTTTTCTGTTTTTTACTTTCGAGTTTCTTTTCGTTTTTGACTTTTTTTGCTTTGGCTATCGTGCTCGTTGAAGCGTGATCGTGGCTCTTGATGGGACAGCGGGGCGTATTTTGATAAACTGACAGTGATTGTTCTAGTTCGTACGTGCTGAGAAAGTGATAAATGCAGAGCGACGAAGTTTAGATTCGACATGAAATTAGAGGATCTACTGGTTTGTTAGATGGTACATGTTGTTTGATTTTGGCGTTGACGAGGAACTGAGGGTTGGTTCTCAGTATGAATGGGATGGAAGATGAATCGCGAGTCCGACCTTATTCAATTATATGATCACAGTGAATTTCGATTATTGCATTCCTGCAGAGAACAATATTTTCCTGCAGAGTCATGCGACCGTTCTTAATAAATATCTTGCTCGCATCTTGAGCTCCATTTCTCTCGAGCAAGGATGAAAATTTATGAAGGACATCCGCAACTGTACGACATTAGGAAGAACGCAGTTCACACGATTGGCTATGTACAAAGCGGTTCTTACGATTTATTAAGCGATCAATTGTGGTTTCTTTATAGACTGTGACAGTTTCAGCAATATGGAAGATTCCCTAGAGATTCTTTCGGGAGGCTTTCCTAGGTACTGCAAGCTTTTGACGGTCCAGGGAAACTTCTAAAGTTTCAAACAATTTTTACTGTCTTTCGTTAAAAAGTAAGCATCCTGTTTCCTCTAGGAAGATTACTTCTTTCTTTCTGTATGCTACAGAATTTTTGGCGAATGCTGTGCACAAGTACCATTTGGTTCTTGGAAGATTTTTGAAAAATCTTCAAAGAACTTTTCTAAATCTTTACAAGCGTTAGAAAACTTAATAACTTTAACAAGATTCTAATAAAGTCTGGAGACGTTTCAACTTTTAATAAACATTACAGATATAATTGTTTATAATACCTCTAAGGATAAGAAGGAACAATTACAAAACTACACATACTTTCCTCTAGAACTAGGCATTATTTTCTTAACAAATATTACACAATCAGGATCCAGTCGAAACCCTAAATGATTTCGCAGTGATCAAAGGAAATTAATCTAATTCAATTAAGAAAAAGAAAAAAGAATAGAGGAGAGAATGGATAATCTTAGCAGTTTACATAGCGTGAACAATTGTAAATGAAAAATATGATATAAACAAGAAAAGGATACAGACGTAAAATACGAGAGATGTGAAAATACGAGCGATGGTGTTCCATTTAAGGCGCTTTCATTTCTACGGCTGTTATGATTGTTCTACGTCTTGTGAATTTGCCGTACCGAGACGGTGGTAGCTGTGCAAGAATTGGCCCGATTCCGCAGAAGAGCTGTGCCCTCCCATCTTCTCTTGAATTGCGCTATTACCTACGCAAGAGCAATATTTATTAGCGAACAGGTTCTCTCCTTTCTTTGCATACGAGCCAATTGGGAGTGGTGTAGATAGAATTCGTTTACTTACCTCACCGTTGCAGAAACAGAATAAAACGGCCACGCAGAGACCCTGCGAAACAATTGCCGGCAATTGAACAAATTTGATATTTATATTTAATATACATTTATCTAAACTTAACATTCATAATGTTCACCCGTATAAGAAATTTTATATTCTACATTTTTCAATTCTGTGACTTGATAATTTTTGTTTGTTCGATTTCTTTGATTAATTTGAAGATATTGAAAGTATAACGAAAATTGAAGATTCGCTGTATTTAATACTTTTACTTATACGTATAAGAAATATCACACTATGTATCGTTGAATTTGTTCACGTGGTAGGTTTTATTCGCACAGTTCCTTTGATCAATTTGAAGTTATTGGAAATGTGAGAAGACGAAGAATACGCCAGTGTTCGGTGTCTCAAGAAAATGAAATAATTACATTATGAAATGTGATGAAGTTTGAGTGTAAAGTAAAAGAAGATGGTCGAATTGGTCGAATTTGATTTGTGTCGAAAAAGAAATATAAAGTCGTTCGTACCTGAAAAGAGGCCGTTATGGCGGAGAGAACCTCGTAGAATTGCTCCCAGGGATGATTTTTCGGCGGTCTGAAGGGGATGACAAGATAATGTAGGCCCAAAAGAGGTACGAGGAGTAGCGTCGCTCTGACAAAAAGAAAAATATTAAGTTATAAATATTAAGTTATATTTAATTTTATTACATTATTTTTAATTTATTTCAGTATCATATTAGTATTAGCGTATTATTAACAGTATATTAGTATTCGTATTAATTTATAATTTAATTATGTAAATATTAGATATTATTTTCTCCGATTTTTATTATTTTACTTGTGTAATAATTTGTCGATTAAAAAGAACGAAGAAAGAGAGTAACAAGAAGTTGAATAAATTTCTTTAGTTCTAATCATGAATAATAATAAAACTAATACACGGAAAGGAATTATAATTAATTACCGAAATGCTTGACGCATAGATCTGGAAGGTTGCGTGCCAATCGTAGGACCAGCTCTCAGTTTCATCAATAGAACTCGGACGATGTTGAAGAGGAAAAGCACGTTCAACAGGGTGGAGACGCAGACTGGGTAGACCAGTACGTTCATATAGTTACCCTCGTTGATCCAACATCTAACATATCAAAGCAGTCTAATATAATTTATCTACAGCGTTGTACAGAAATTTTCGTTCAAACTACCTCTCACAAGATCTGAAGCTTACAACCGAATTTTCGACCAAAAGAAAGCTTATGAAATCCTAATTGCTTCCTGAAAGCTGCCTTCCGAAAGATTTCCAAATTCTCTGAAATTCAGCGAAATTTCAAGCGCCAATTCCCAATTTATTTCTCCAAAAATCTCACTCTATCGATTTTCTGTTCGTCGTTATCCCGGACCAAACTTGCTTCCATCCTTCCATTGTTGATTATACAGCGCAGTGACAAGACGCTCGGTGCTGAAGAAATTTTGCGATCGATTGATTTTACGTTATGCGGAATCCGCGGAATTTATGGCCTCCGCGTGGCGAACGCGCATTTCATAGAACGTACTATTACGGTTTCATTGGTCAAAGGGTTAAAACTTTGTCGTTGGCAAGGATCGCGAAATGCGAAATTTGTCATACACTTTCGTGACGATTAATAAATATTCTTCCACGTGGTGGAGCAATGTGAACATTATCGAACGTAATATCGTGCTGATCATTAACTCCTATAACAGAATCCCTTTGTTCATTACGGAGTTCGAGGTCTCTGATAAACGACGCTAATTCAATTGCCATGGTTTTGATCCCACGATATACACGTCTTTCATGGCGTGTCACGATACCGCAGGTACATTCCTGCTTGCAGCTATCGTATACGTAGCCCATTTGAAATCAGATCGGAGCTCGTTTCTCACATTACGAACACAGTTGTTACGAGCGAGCGGTTTCCATTACATTTCAGTGTATTTGTTTGGCGTATCGTATATAGTTTGATAAATTTGATAAACTTCAATCCCGTTGCTAGCGTCTTTAATTGGTAAAGTTATCTCGAACCGAGACTTAATTTCTTTTTAAAGGAAAGTGAAATTTTTGAAAGTTAATATTATGTTCTACAGATTTGCTATTGGAAATTACTAGAGTAAAACACACGTGCATCGAAGTAACAAAATTCGAAGTTTTCGCGATACGATTTACACGATAAATCAACCGTCGTTTGTACTCTTCTATATCTCTCTTATTAAATTTTCCAAAAAATGTTCACGAAAGATTCTGTTAGCGATTCACTGTAGGTCTCGCTCTTTTTTAACTTTTTTGTTTATATTTCTTATTTTCCTTTTTATATCTTCTACTGTTTAACGCGAATTACAGTTTACCAAGCAATGGTTTGTACAAGAAATTTACTGTTTTTTTTTTATATGTTTTCTGATATTTCCTTCGCTACACTTTCAAAAAAGATATGAAAAAAAATTCACTGTACTTCTTACTCTGTATCTTGTATTTTTCTTGTATTATTATCCCGCCTCACGCTCTTCTTGTCAATATCCATTTCCAAGAAATAGAAAACACCGTTATCCGATGGTAAAGATTTATGTGCCAAAACGTTGATACGAACATAATTAGGATCGTTGCGAGGTGCGTATGTCAAATTGTTATTGATTTGGTAATTATTGTCGCCACTTACTGTTCCGTATCCGCAGGGTCATCGCTGGTCGCCCTCAAAGCGGCATAAATCGTGACGATGACCGCAGGTACAGGCCAACCGAGACCCATCAGCCACTTTACCAATTTATGCTCGCTGGTGAAAGCGCTAACGAGCAGAGTGTGCAGATAAAAACCCTCGCACAACATCCAGGCGTAATTAGTAAGTAGAAAGTAATGCAGGATAATATGTAGCAGCCGGCACGTTATCTGAAAATTGCGTTGTCCCTCGTTATAATTTCTGTTTTACCGAAATTATACCGTACAATCTTTTCATTTCTTTATTTCACTTTTTTCATTCTTCTGAAATTTCTTATTTTGCACGCAGCCAAGTACTTCGTATGCTTGCAAGTTACACATAAGTTATACATAATAATAATACAGCACGAATGTAATAAATTAACGCAGATGCGCAAAAATTTCGTTTTCCCTTATCGTCCTCGAAAATAATCTCATTTCCATTCTATTTGAAATTCAAATTAAACGTATTGTTTAAATTTGTGTATCGCTTTTATTTGAACGCTGTTCAACGTTAATTTGATATTCCAATTGCGCAAAAAAGAGAACAACACGAAGGGTGAGTAACGCGGTGAAAAATTTGCAAAATATTTCTGAAAATCCTTTCGCAATTATCATATCTTCTTTAAAAATTCAATCTATAAATTCATCTCGTGTATCACCGTACCGATAGTCGGTACATCAGTTTGACGGCGGTACATTGGCTTGACGATCGTTCTTATCTTATTCTTCGCCTTACTTTTCCACGTACGTCGTTCTGAAAGAGTAATTAGCAACATCTAGGTTACGCAATATCCCATCTGAAATAGCCGACAAGCCAAGAAAGATAAAAACCGAGGCAGAGATACCCGTTTTCGTGGCCGATTAGCGAATTCAGAACTTACCGAGACGATAATTACGGTAATTACCGAAACGATACGCCGTGAGACGAAATTCTCGCGTGAGTTACTGGGTCGAGTGCTAAGCAAAGAAAGAAGCAAGAGAGAACGAGCATGCCTCATACGTACCTCATTGTTCAATAGTAAATCCGTGTTCGCGACGATGCATCTATACCACACCAGCCATAGTGCGTTATTTACAGCGAACGAGGCGAACAAGTTCATATGAAGCGTGGTCCTCGCGCACCTCAGGGAGCTGCATTCAAAGGAAGGATAATAAAGAAGAAGAAACTTTGTCCCCTGCTGATAAACATGTCTTTTAATCCTTCGCTTTCGTTTCTCTGTTTCTTGTTTCGTTCTCTTTATAGTTGCAGATTCCTTTTGCGGAAATGTGAAACGCTTTGGAAACAATGAAACGAGTTGATATCCGTAAAAGTATTTTCCAACAGATTTTCGCACCGCGAGCGTAAATAGGGAATAATTAAAAAGAAAAATATCAGGCTACCGACAAGAAATTATTAAAAATTCGCCAAAATAGCAATCTGGAGCATTTTCGTTTATATTTTACACGCAAACAAGTCGACATATAAATTCGAGAAAACAGAATTCCCCGTGTTTATTTTACGCGCAAACGGTCGTGGGTGTAAAGCGTGTCACTTTTGCGGAATGTCTCTCGAAACAGACGGATCATCGATTTCCATAATTCCCGCTCAAACAGGTTTGTTTTAACGTTTATTTTACTAAGAAAAAAAAGAAAAAAAAGAAATATAATAGAAGAAAACAGAGCTGGGAAATAATACGTGTATAATAATAAGGGGAGAGGAAAAGTAGAAAAAGAAGCAGGACTTTCGTCCACTCACCGGAAGTACGTGAGAATACCTAAGGACAGCAGCAATGCTACCAACGATATTGCGTATCCAGCTTCGTAAAGTCCGCTAATTCCTTGCTGCCACTGAAATCGAAATTAATATCGTTATTAGCGAAATTCCTCTCCATAAATTGACTAATAAAATGAAATAAAAGACACAGATTGATACGAGAAGATCGACTGATTTCGCTTTACTACAGATTAGTCATCAGCATTCGATTCCTCGAAAAATAAATACTAAACTACTAAACTACTTTTAAGGATTTCATGTATCGTAAGGAGACGACATAAATAACGAAAATAATAAAAATTCCAAGATGAATTTTAGTAATTCACGGAATTGCCGAATGCGTGGCTTCCGAGTAATTTCTACCTCATTTGTGTAAAAAAAAAAAAAATGATACCATTTAGAAAATTCATTTTCCTAGTTGCCCGCCAAGATTTTTAGAATCTTTCGAGGCGGTGTGTGAAAATAGAAAAAGCGATATGGGTACGAGTTTTGTTAACGTTTTTGCACAAAAATCGAAGCATCCGGATACACATTACGGAGAAATGAGAACAATTTTTAAATGTTTGTTTTTCCTATGGAAGATTATGATCAAGAGTTGAATCTTACGAACGAGAATTGCAATGAGTGCGTGGAATAAATACGAATTATAGCTGCAGAAACGCATGAAGCTTAAGTACAGTCGATGCTGCGTTGCAGAAATGTAAATAATGATAAGTTTCCTACGAGAACGTAAACAAGATACGGATATAATACCTCGAAGAAAATTTCGAGATACCTACGCATTCTGACACGAGGAAACCTTAGACAAAATTTAGTATCGCGAAATTTTATATTCAGCAGGTGAAATGCAATTTTTTCCTTTTTTTTCGCCAATAATTCTTTACAGCATCTACTTCATTTTCGGATAAAGAAACGATCAATTTTTAAGAACCAGAGCAGAAGTATCGTTCGTATTCTATACACTGATAGCAACGAGCACTTTGCTTCGTTATATCAGGTCGTCCGAAAAGTTTCTTTCGATTTATAAGGAAATAATGGATGCACAACGTTTGTCGTTTTATATTATTTTATCGAATTACGTACGGTCCATTTTCTTCTATCAAGATAAAGATCACAACGTTCGACAGGTTAGGTTTCATGTTTGTATAAAGATGCATTGTTGTAAACAACGTGTCTGTAAAAGAAAGACACTCTTCGGACAAGCTAATATCTAAAAACATTTATCATATATATTAAAAACCTAAGGTTGTCGTAGAACGTTCAATTAGAAAGAGAGATCGAGTCTTGGCTCGTAATAGAATTAACGTCGGTTGTGTAAGCGCAATTAGATGTAATCGTCTGATTGTTTCTACCTGCGCGTTTCGCTATTCAGAGATTGCCTATGTCTTAACACGAATAGCGACATAAAATCCAAAAAACCTACAAATATTTTATCGTTCGCTTCGTCAAACGAAAACCATAGAAATTACCGAGTCATTCTTTTTAAATCCCCGAAATATTTTCAATAAAGGACTAAAATAGAAGGATCGACAATTGTCGAGCGAGCCATACTCTTCGTCCGAAATACGTTGAACGCGATGCAACGCATCGTGCAATTTGCGGCGAGCAATGATCTTGACGATTCAATGAACGCTATACGTATAGTATAGAGCAGGGAATGATCCGATTGCTCGGTCAAGTACTTTTGAATGCGACATGTTCAATCTCTCTCTCTCTCTCTCTCTCTCTTTCTCTTTCTCTGTCTGTGTCTCTCTCTATGCAGACAACTTGATCAACGTGGACCGTAAGTTGCATCGCAGTTGCTGCAGTTGAACAGTTGGTTGTGCGTTGAACGTCAACTTTCGCGTCGTCTAATTACGTTTATTGGCCTTTTGTCCCGCCGAAATTGGATTGATCTTGCTATTAAGTGCGTCCGGCCATACTGCTCTTCGTTAGGGCAGTTTGTCGCGAGTTTCGAAATTTCCTCGCTTTTCTGCCTACTGTTTCCGTTGATTTTCCAGTTTGCTTGTCACATCTTTCAAACTCACAGTGAAAAGAACATCCACTAAGATTCTTCTTTCGATTATTGTCCAATAGAATGTCAATGGAATCGTTGTTACGACTGAAAGTCCAAGGAAACCAAATCAGTAAGACGGCGTTCTAATTATTTATTCTTAATGATTCTGTATAACGTAAGAAAATAACGTAAACGTCCGCAATCCTTTCAGCGCTATGGCGTAATACGACATCTTACGCGGTCGGTTCTCAACTTTCTGTCCAGTCATCTCGCAGAGATCCTCAACTACATTCCGCTGTTTCATTACGATTCATTCCAAAGTACGATAGAATATACTTATGTACATTTTCCAAGGGTAAAACGTGCTTGTGCGTATCGTAGATCAACTGTGTAACAACTGTCTTTCAAGATACAGTAGAATATTCTGATCTAACGAACAAAGTTTCATATTTAGATGCTTCTCTTTAAGCATCGAGCGACAGCGAAGCTAAAGGTTTAACAAAAATGTTCCGCGTTCGTCACATCTTGCAGCGTGGTTTTCCTATATTTATCCACCCGATAAATCGTAAGTAGCGATTTTTCGAAAGCTTCAAGAGCTCCTCTAAAAAGCATCGTCCTCTCGCGTGTTTCGCGACAACAAAAATTAACGACAAGATCCACGAGCGGAAGACTCGATGTTTCCACGAATCTCACGAGAATCCCTGGATCGAATGAAAACCAACGAGACAGAATAAAACAGGATAACCGGTTAAAACGTCAACACGATCCTCGCGGACATTCGTTTGTAAGGACGTCTGGTTTTATTGCTTCGGCGCATGTTTCATTCGTCGTCGAGGGAACCACGAGACTCGTCTTTCGTGTTTCTCGCATAAAACGAGGATCATATCGTTGCTCTAACCAAGAGGCAGCAGAAGATTCTCAGTTACCCATATCTTAATTCGTCTTATCCATTTCTTGGGCAGTTTCTTGCACGGAGAAACGAGATCTTCCTCGTTATATCGCGATTCTCTTCGCTTTCTTTGGTATCGAGAATCCTGCCTCTGGCAGCAACGATAATCTTTAGAAAGATACTTCATCCCGGTCGTTTTATGCGAGCGTACTTGGCGGTATTACAGATTCCTCAGATATTTTCGTAATAAAACTGTGTTTTTCAAAGGGATAATTTCTTCTTCTTTCTTTTTTTTTCTTTCTCCTTTTGTTCATCCAGTTAGCGACTCTTTCATACATTGCGTTTCTCTGCTTTGAGATTTTAAAGTAGCCTTTCATATTACTCGAGATGTTTCAAAGACGATTAGCTACTACATCTTCTTGAAGCTCGAAGATTTTAAAATTTCTTTTGATCAAATTGATTCCTTGTTGAATTATCTTATCATTTACTTATTAAAGAACCTTTTATTTTGTTTGGCGTTTTGTATTTGAACAAACGCTTCGTGAAACGATTTCTCAAACAGTTTCTGATCTCATTGTTTCAGCTCTGTCAACTGTGTCCATTTTCCAAATAAAATACGAAGATAATTTATTATCTCGAATTGTTATTTCCCATCCTCTTTTTTTTTCAATTAAAAGTTACCCAAGTCCGTTTTAAGGGAGTTCTCGGAATGATTTTAGTTTCTCTTTAATTCTTTTAATATTGCAGACGAAGGTTTCTTCGCAAAGCGCGTATTACGAGCTATGTACTCGGGATTTCCGAGCTTTACCGGTCGACGAATAGAATGCTATAAGATCGAGATCAGCTTCGTTTTTATCTTCCCGTAAAGAAGAGAATATCGTCTGTCTACGATAAAACCTGTTGGTCTACGATATACGTGCACACTTTCTTGGAAATTTTGCAAATCTTACGAACTAAACAATGCTGTTGCGCGCTACATATATAACAAAACCTATAGGTAAAGCGTCGTCGTTAACTCTTAATGTCTTATAATGCTCGGTTATTAGCGACGATTATTTACGGTGTAGTTTGTAGAGAGAGGATTACGTAGTACTAAATTGTCGAGAAGAAAACAAGTAACAGTATCCACGAGATTTCAAATCGCCATAAAAAAGATTGCCTATTCGCATTAAAGTATTTAAAGACCCGATATTTATTCCCATCGAATGCCTGTCCATAATCACATTGGATCACTCGCTGCTATACTGCGTCGTAACACAGTTTAGTTTTATTTCTTCGTACTTGTTACTGCGAACACTGTCGTTGTATCCTTTACGACTTCAACGATGAAAAGTAATAAAATTTGACGCGATTCTATTTTGCATTTTTTGTGAACTACTCGGATGCTACTAAAACAATGGATTAAAGATGGAAGGATTTACAATCGATGGAAAGACAGTACGAACGTATCCTTTCGTCTAAACGTGGGATGTACATCCAGAAGCTATCTCGGAGAATTTTCTTCTGAATTTTCCGATCTTCGCGTGTAACTACGTTAAAGTGTTTCGATCATTGAAAACAGATTCCTCTAGCGAGATTTAATCCTGCTCGATTTTCTCAAAGTAAACGCTTGTCTTATGAGGTTTATTTCTACGAGCGTCTCCTTCTTTTAATTTCTTGATCACGGGCGCTCGTTAATTGGAAATTTCTACAATGACGAAATTCGCAGTCGATCGATGCAAACGAATCTCGGATAGATCAATTTCAATTCTCCCAAATATAGATACCGCTGCGAGCGTGTGACAGTGGCAGCGGCAGCGTGGAACTCGAGCATTTGAGCGAAACGTCAGAGACCCGATAGCAAACGACCGCGCCCTGCTCTTCCACCATAGAATAGTTGTAGAAACGATAGTTGGTTGTATGGACGAGTTTATTAAGCGTTGAACGACTGTAAATAAACGGAATCACGCGACGACCGCGTGAAAAAATGAAACCAAAAATGAAACAACGCGTTGAAAAGTCAGCGACCCACGAACAGACAGATTATCGTTAATATTCGAGACATCGTACGTCTCCTAACTGACGTAGTAATATTTGCGAAGAATGCTATTACATTTTATTCTTTCACGGCCGGGCAGGAGAGACGCTTAAAAAATATTTGCGACAAATGCGATATACGTCTATCCATAAACATGCAGATACCCCAATCGTAACGCATGAACAGTGGATAGTTGACCATAAATATGCAAAATGTGAGAACGTAAATTGGACGTTCGATGGAACGGTAACCCGGGGCAAAGTGAAAAGTTGCATTGCTCCATGAGAGAATCGGAAGGGTTGCAAATAACCGAGCAACAAAAGCAATGGGATATTCAGGAGGTTCCTATTCAACGCAATATCTCGAACAAAACGGTACCGCTTGCTTTATTTTCGCCGCGGTCATAATTTGCACCGTCCGATACTACATCGCCACGTTCGATCGTAAATTCCGCGATTTCTATCGGATATTAAAATTCCTGCTGAAAGGAGCAGCTGAACGGGGAAAGATAAAAGCTCGGTGAAAGAAGGAGGAAGGAAGAGCGGGCTGCTTTTTTTAATCCACGCCTGTTAAGTTCTTTATTGCCAACCTCGAGTGGTTTCAGGATAAAGGCAGAAGAAAGTCCAGAACGTGTTCGATTGAAACGAAGATCGTTTCTTGTATATGGTCGCCTAATAGCCTTCGCGTTCTTTACAAGGAAGACATTTTCATTGAAATAAAACGCGACACAATTTCATTGGAATAGCGTCGTCTCCGTTCCATGAAATTAAAAGTTGCTTTGTTATTGGTTTACACGTCGAGGAAGAAATACGTTGTCGTTTACGATTAACAATCTCACGATCGATCGAATAAGCAATCCACCGTTGCATCTTCGAATGTCAGTGTTTCGGAATTTTTCCAATGAGCAGCTCCCTTTTATGTTAATGTCGGATCGGTGTCTCGATGATTTTCTCCCAACACAAAACTAACTTGCGGAAGAATTTCTTTCTTTCATGCCTTTCGTTTCAACGAAAAATTAAAATCGAAGAAAAAGTGGAACGAAAGGAATCTTGTCTGATCCACCGTGTTCTGTTGGTATCATTTTGCTATCTTCATGAACTTATTTCGCACTTTCGTCCTATAGTGGCGGCTTCTGTTCCATGCAAGTATCACGGTCGCTCGTCCTGTGATGCGTTTTTCCTTTATTACTCCGAGTGTCAAGCTAGCACGTTTCTCTTTTCGCCGTCATCCCTTTTGATCCTTCATCTTATTCGCTCGTTTAAATCTCACCGCTATCAGGAGAATAATCCTACCCTCGGGGCTGTCGTTGAACGCGTGTCGCTCGAGAAACGAAGAGCATTCCATTCATGATTGCACCTTGATATTACTTATAACGGTATCGTCGTGTCATTTTATCAACACGTCGCGATATTTAATTTCCCTTTGCGTAGGAAATTATTTATAAAATCGTTAAGGTCTGATTATACACTCTGATATTTTAGCGAAACTAGATTCTTAATTACTACAATTGCTTTTCCTACTTTTTTTTCTGTAATATTGAAAGACTATATTCATTCTTTCAGCTCTTACTAATACTAAGGAAATTATGGGAATAAATCAACGAATAAATCTAATTTGAATAAATATCGATTTTATATATGTTTCTTAGTATTATATATATATAATATAATTTCTAATTATAATTCCTATTAATTTCCTTTAATCTTTCTCTTTAGTTTTCCTTTTCGTGCCTAGTTGTGAATGCTTGCCCCCGATTATTATTCTCTCTATACATTTTTACAACGATACATTGGTAGCATGGACAAATAACATTGCGCAGAATGTAACGTATAAGATAAACATTTTTGCTGCTTCACTTACACTGAGATCTTGCAGGTTGATACACGTCGTGTAGTTGCTCCAGACTTGGTCAGACACTGGATGTCGAAACCAGGTACCGTTCGACTCACAATATTTATGTGCCTGCACTGAAACAAAAATATTCGTACGCCACGATTTAACTTTTCTTCTTGAATCGAGTAATTCTGGAAATTCTCGGAATTCTTCAATCAAACGATCTATCCTAATTCCTTTGTCGATATTTCGACAGCTATGTCGAATTTTATTACGTTTCCGATAAACGTCATGCACGTGGAAATGTATATTAGAAATATCGCAAGACACACAGATACGAAATATATTTCGCCAGATTCCAAGGAAAATAGAGAGCGTTGAGAAATCGAATTTCCATCACATCGAAATGACAATCTTTTTCCCGAAAATATTCCAGCACAATACCGAAGCGCTGAGAATATTAAAACATTCTATCGTAGAAACATGGAAACATTAAAATATCAAAATACGAAAAATATCTGCGAAATATCTATATCTAATATCTGCGGAACGAATTTCATTCGCACGATGGAAACATCGCCAATATTCGACGCTTCGTATTCTACGTCTCAAAGAAACTCGTATGAAAAATTCTCCCGAAGAAAGCAACGACGAAACGTTCTAACTCGTTCCATTTTACGCGTCGGAAAGGCAAATGGAAAGTAGAAGGTGTAGAAGGTATAAATGGCTATAAATGGCATCGCGTTTGCATTTGCGATAAATATTACACGTCGGTAGTATACGCATACGCAAACGACAGACGAAAATTAAAAATCGAATACGCCGTTGAAAAGGAACACCGATGGTTGGTCCTTTCGATGTTCACGAGAGAATTTCGTTGCATCGATCTGATCCTGTCTCGCGCGAATTTTATTTCCCTTATGGAGCATTAAAATGAAAAAAAGAAAGTCGTTGTAATATACAAAGGGAACTCTTTTATCCTCTCTAAGTCTTTAGAAAATGAACGAAAAAATTTGCGTACGATAGATAAAGGGGGAAAAAATATCTTTTTTAATATTTGCGCTTCTAAAGCCTCGCATTTACACTTTTAACTCGGCAATCACTTGCACAATCTAATCGGATAATCTATTATATCGTAGATATTTCACAACGCGTATCAGCAGTTCTTGTTAAATCTTATCAAAATTATTTATAGAGTAAGAGGAAAGAACGAAAGAAGATATAGATAGATTAATGAAGAGCCACGGAACTCGTAGCAAAGAAATTAAATTGCACGGCAAAAAAGTATGCAACGCGTGAAAGTGTGTAATTTTTATAAATATACATGTTTTATACGGATGTATGTATTTCACGAAATGTCATTAAAATCTCGAAAAATGCATCGTTGTAACTATGTACAACTCTTTTACGAAGGATAATGAATCGTGCTTTTTGCGAAAGAAAGGTTTCATTCTGTCTGAAAAGATCCTTTTTTAGGAAGCTTCTCGATCGCGCAACATGATTACTCTGGTAGCTGCAACGTTAAAAAATCTGCAAACGTTGAATCGTGAAAATAAATAGAATGTAAAGAACATAAATAAATAGAATAGAATAGAATAAACGGAATATAAATTGGTGCGAAGCTTGCACCGGTTGCGTTATAAAAACACATCTATGTACATCCTCCTGTTTATTTCTCCGCGTTTCATCTCGAAATTCCCTCGAAAGAAAACCTCAAAAGCGTTCTTGTATATGTACGATATATTTTGTGTAAAAGTCACCTTTTAACCGCGAGGAACACGTCGACGTGCATCAATTGCACAAAGGACAGCAAAGGATGTGCGAACAGAAAATCTTTGCAGGGAGCAAGGAACTCGTAAAGCTTTCGAAAAGCTACTTTTGACATGAAAACTACTACTAAAACTATCACTGCCGGACGTATCAAGAATTCACGTTTGCTTTAAAGTCTCTTTCTCAGATGTTTAAATTAACATTTTTCATTAAAGCACGTCCGGAACGATGATATTTGCTTTACTTTGCGTTCTTCGCTCTGGAACTATGTGATTTCTGCTTGAGGTATTTCGCGATATTCGGTTGAACGCAGAAGTGGAAAATACAAAATTGTATTCTTAGTGACGTGAATTTTCGTAGGAAAATAATTTGCGCGAAATTCGCCACGTATCCTCCGCATTCGTCGCTCATCTTAATATTTGTCACTAATTATACGATGTCTTGTTAAGACGAAGTTAAGAATGTCGCGGAAAAAAGATCGTACACATTAATAATTTGATCTTCTACTTGGAAACGTTTCGTAGAAGTCATCGAAAAATTAATATTTTGAATATGTAATTCCGAGATGATTCGAAATGCCTGGATATTAACAAAGATTAACAAAGTAATCAAGATTTATTATTCATTCAACGTTGTTGAATGATTAAGTATTCCTCTTATGGCGGTACATACGTATACTTTATGGTAAACATACGTATCTTTCAATGTAATGACGTGTTGCATTGAACAGCGAAGTGCATTATTTATGAACGTAAGGTAATTTACATGTTCGTTCGATTAGAATGTAATAAGTAAATTGGAGCTTTAAATAATAAAGAATATTAAATTTAAATAAAGGCTCGTTGCGAATATCGCGAGAAAAGATCGTTTGCCACAGCCACGAGAGAGATATTAATCAAAATTTTTGGAATTCACGGAAACGTTACAAGTTAAATGAAATTTCAATTATATTTCTCAATATGCATTTCTATCTGAATTCTAATTATATTTTAATTACTTATTATTAGTTTCACGGGAAAGAAAAATCCCTCTAGCGAAAGGATGCAACTGTAGCGTTAGCAGAGTTAGTAATAGGCTAATAGAAATAAGAAAATAACAAGTAACAATTAAGAAGAAGCAACTGAGCTATCATATTAAGAATGAGAATAGAAAAGTTTGAAAATCTGTCCAAGATAGGTCGACTAATTATATCAATCTTGTGATGGAGTTAATGAAATTCATCATCCTATTAACTATGATGGCCGTAAGCGGCGCGTCGTTGCACAGTGTTCAATTTAACAGCAAGTAATTTCGCATTCTTCTGGAGGGTACGTTTAATCACATCAAATTAATTAAACTTCAAATTACGAATTAAACTCCACATTCCATAGTAGACGTAGAAATTACCATAATAGGAAAATTCATTCCAGTATTCTGCTGGCTGAATTATAGTTGATGAAATCGAATAAATGTTAGAATTGTTAGATAAACAGGCTTTACACGTACAACTTGCTTTGATCGACTTGCAAACTGGACACTTCAAACTACCTATCTACAATTGAACTCGAATCAATGCATAATGCTCGAAGGACGATTATTATAGGAAACAAAATAAGACTACGCTACCAATGATTTCTCTGGTGCTTGGCGTTTAAATTAACAACGAGATCGACCGTCTATCGCGAAAACGGTTTTTTTTTTTTTTTTTTTTTAATAACGATTCTTCTCTTCTCAATTGCCATTGTTACATCGTAAAAACGTAATATCTCGAAGAGAATGTATCGCGCAGCAATTCGAAGAACGCGCTTTTACTACGGTTGAATTCGACCGTTGCAATTGCGGAAGAGGTGATAGTACCGAGAAATAAAGAAAGAAAACAGCGTGTCGTAAAATAAATCCCAACGTTAGCTGTTGTTTAAAGCAATTGAGTGACCACGAAGTTTGAAAGGTTAATTTTACCATTGTGTAACTTGATGTGTTTTCGTGTAGATCGATTCGATAAAATTATACAAACCAATTTGTACGAGATAATTATTTAGTGGCATTTCTAGCGCGAATGCGACAGAACATCTGTGAATGCAAATATACGACAGCACTGTCTTTAAATATCTTATATATTATATTATCTTACATACGTTTTATATAAACAAGACTAGTGTTTTTTAATTAACATAGAAATCTGATATAATAATACCTGAATTTAGTCGTGCGACTAATTTACTCGTCAACAATTTCGTTATGTATACCTGACAATTTTCGATTATTCTTTTTTTTTTTTTTTTTTTCTTGACAATTACGAGAACGACGTAATTTGAAGGAGAACGAAGTACACGCAGATAACGAACGTATTATATCGGATAACAGTACGTACGTGTAGAACGAAGCAGTGCAACGGACTTTTCATGCATGTATAGTTCACGATAAAAACTTTTCAGGATAAAAAATGCATCGCACAATGGATACAATGCTAAAACAGTTAGATAAAGATATCTGACGCATACAGTTTGCTTTATTACGTATATTACACGTGTATTTATGAGCAGCAGACGTGCGAAAGCGTAAATTGTGCGATAGCCTTAAACGTGACGGACGGTTTACAGATAACGGCAGAATTTATATCTTGCGAACCCATCGTCAACGTTTCCCAGCATTGCCACTTAAAATCGTAGATGCGTGTAAATGAAATTTGTCTTCTTTCTCTTCCCTCTACACTGTCAAATTCTTTCTTTTTTCCTCGTTATCTCCTTCGTCACTTTCTCTTTCTTTATTTATCTTATAAAATTTTCATCGACGATTTCCACACAAAATCGTAAATGCGAGTAAAACCTTTTCCCATTCCTTTTTTCTTATTTTCCTTCCTCCCTCGTTCCCTTGTTTAAACACTCTTCCTATATATTTGCATACGTTCGTCTCTTTTATAATCTTTCTGCACTATTTACTCCGCGAAACTGTTCTCTACGATTTTCATACAATTCTGCTTTTTCTCTTTCTCGGAAGACTACGTTCTGCAGCGTTTCATACAGTTTTATCGTAGTCCGAAACAATATTTCGTGCAAGAGCTTTGCGCTTCATGTAGGAGAACAAAAAGTTTTCACTTTAAGGAAATGGCATAACTTGAAAATGCTACGAGACGATGGAAATGAATTGGAGAAAGAGTAAAATAATTTGGAAAATGTTTAGTCTTTTGATCGTTCACTTTCTCATCTCTACATATTCTTTGATCATTTGTACGTTGAAAAAATAATTAGGATAAATAAACTATCGTAAGATTATTGTTAGATATAAAATAATTTATTATTATTAGAAGCAATTAGTCGATTTTATGTTAATTTTCCGCATTTTTCTATTCGTCAGAGATAAATAAAAACATAAAAGAGAAGAAAAGTTGGAAGAGGAAACTATGTAGATTTACAGGTAGATAAAGGTGCGGTCGTTCCTGTGTTTCTTACCTAATTTGACGATCAATTACATTAACACGGTTAGAAAACCATTTCCTGTCCTATTCTATACCCTTTAAGATTGCAATCAAATTAGCAACGAAATCGAATAATTTTATTGTAAAATTAAAAAGGAATGCAATTATCAAAATCAACTAAGATTAAATAGTACGACGATATTAAATCATTCTAACTTTCTTTTTAAACAATTTTAAATCTATCAAATTATCTTGTCTTACTCCCAGTTTTTCTGTAAAAATAGACCAATAGCCAGAATTTTCAGTATCGAAACGATTTCGATGTAATCCAACTAACAAACTAATTAGATAAATGACATCAGAACAAAGAAATCTTTTTTTTCGGCACGATTTTCCTATCATGAATTTGCATAGTTACGTAATCTCTATTTATTATTCTAAGTCACGAGTCGTACCCAATACAAATTTTTATCAATCATACATAATCAGCATCGGCATGCGAAGTGTCATAATGTTTTGTCATACATGAATTTTCATACAAAAATTCTTCGTTCGGAAGCGAACGCGACGAAAACGCGCATCTATCGACGAGCTGGTGAAAACAGCAATTGTCCAAGGAATTGAGAAATCAAATTAAATATCCGTGTCGCAACGTGAAACGTTTAATTGGTTTCTAGTGCATTTCCAGGCGATCTTAAGGCGTCAGATCGTGGATGGAGGAAAAGAGCAATTTCCGCTTCACTTTCGCCATTAATCAAAGAGGTAAACGGAAAACCTGGAGATACCTCGATCACCGGTTTGCTGATCGTGTTGATTAATAACCGAGGGAGTGATTCTTAGTGCGTAAAGGCGTGAAAGAATTTGGAAGAAAAGGTCGCGGTTCGTCGAAGATTTGTTAAACTTGGGCAGAACGAATTCGATATTGATTGGATTGCTAACAGCCGGCTCTTTTCAGAGTCTTGCAATGCATTCTTATGGATCTGTGAAAGGTTAATCCCTACAGGAGCTACGAGACGTCTCATCGGATTGCAATTCTGAAGAATCGAAATTCTAAAATTATCGAAAGACTTGGTGAAGCATGGTTTTTTATGAGGAATTTAAATAAGTCGGTGGAACTCTTGGTTAGTACGATAGATATAAAAATCTACAAATGACGAAGATCGATTTTATATCGAACGTTTCAACTGAATTGAAAATCTCTTTCGTTTGGAAAACGAAGACAGGGAGAAAGTGAAATATTCTGTTGCTTTAATTGCTTCCTGTGTAACAATTAGCAACGACGTTTCAATTGTTTGAAATTTCCATTGTGCTTCTTTAAAACACACTGAAACGAAAGATTTTAATGAAAAGGGATTCTTCTTACGCTCGAACGTATCGAAAGCAATCGAAATGTGTGATGACCTTTTATTTCAAGTTTCTTCCCCTCCGGTGCATCGAAATTGAACCGAACTCGGTAAGAGAGCAGGCTCGTTGAAATTTAGCTCGTCGAATGCGATTTTCTGCCTGGCGTTAGCCATTTACTTCAATCGCTTATTTCCTTAACGTGTTCAGACGTAATCCGTACCTCCGTGAAATGGAATCTTCATGGAGTGAAAATGCTAACGAAGGAACGTGATCGATAAAATCAGTATGTATACCAGATAACTTCCAAGAACAAAAAGAAGAAACTTTCTCTTCTCCTCAAGAAAATTCCACTCCTTTTAAAAGGTAAAGCGGCCCTCGGACGAACAATATACAGGAACGAGTCAGTAAGTTACCTATTGACTTTATTACAAAAGAATCTTTGAAATGAAATTTATTGCACTCGAGCAACCTGACCAGTTGAAAATATAATTTGATTTTTACAAAAACAACGCGTCTCTCCTTGTCTTTCGTACGTTAAACTTGACAAATCGAAGTTAAAATGTCTCCTAAACTAATAACTTTTCGGTATAAATAGGTTAATACCTTTATTCTTCTTAGAGAATGTCCGACTGGATCGTTTAATGCTATAAGAAGCATAATATCATTATTGCATAATATCAAGCATTAATATCTCAAGAAATATAGGGTATTAACAAATCAAACTTCACCCGATCGGGTATCTCGAGTACAACAAATTTCATTTCAAACACTTTTTGACAAAATCAATAGACAACGAGTTGTTTCAGCTGATCGTTCTTACCGACTTACCCTGTATATCGTACAACAATATTACGGTGCTAGACTTGATATTTCTGAGTACTCAGCATCATTGTACGTGCAAACACACTCTCACACGATCGATAAATATTGTCAACACGATATCCTCGATATTCATTGACAAACTGCATTTTCCTCGTAAGTTCGATATTTATCGACAATACAGTATTTGACAATATAGACTCGTCTAGGAGTTCCGTAAATTTCTTGAAATCTTGGATCTCAGTTTTGCAAATTTACCACCAGTTTGATTAAACAGGAAAAAAAAACGCCACTGCTTCGCTCTGTCTTCGACTTGAACGCTTAAAGCTGCTCTTCTACCGATATTTATCGAATCGGTTGCGATCGTTTCCGCATGCAAACTCAATGCAAGTGGGGACATACATATACGAATATAAATCAGGAAATGGTAATCGTCACGATTATGGTAAACGTTCTCGTCCGTGATTTAATCAACCTTATAGACTCGGTATTCTACGGAAGTTTCGTCTCTGTTTAAGAATTCGCTCGAGTTTTATTGCCTCCGTTTGCTTAAGCAGAACCGAGACGGATCAAGAGTGGCGATTTGTCATGCACGATGCATCGCTATCGAGCGGGATTATGCATGGATAGCCTGGCAGATTGCTTCGTTTTTTTATTTAAAAGACAGCGCCGCCGAGGACGTGTAATTTGCGAGGAACGTTGATGATTTATGTGGGGGTACTTTATGAGGGTGTTTTCTTAGAGCTGGTCGAGGGATGAATCCAAAATGTTTCTTGGTATACGCTGGCGAGCATTTAAATAGGAACGTCTTGCTTTCATAACTCGCGTGAAATATGACCATTCATTTCGAAATTAATATTATTATGCTGCGTGGAATGAAATGTTTCTAGAATTGCTGCTCTGTATTCGTTCAAAGAACGCATCGTGTTCTACGCTAAGCTTAGCTTAAGATACTTTCTTCCGTAATCCTTTTGCATATTCCGTTGAAAATCCCTTTGTCCCTTGAACACGTCCTCAACCGATGGTGTTACATCGATAATACGAATAACATTTTATAATATTTACAGGACACGTCGAAATCGCTACTTTTCTGGTATATTTCATACGCTTAAATCAATCAACATTCTTTGCAAGGTACGGCACAATGTTGATAAAAGACAGTGTTTTGTACACTGCGTAAATCATGTTTAATTCAAAGCGCAGCCATAAATATGGAAGAACAGCTATTATTGAAATGCAAAGTTTACCGATTCATCATACCACTGACTGTAATTAAATCAAGAGTCAGTGTCATGATTATCACCGGACGAGTGTTGATTCCATTGAGAAAATTCAATTTAGGTTTTTACGTTTTCTTTCCCACAAAATCCATTTCGATCACGTGCCGTAATTGTGATCCGTTCTTATCATCTCTCGCATTTTCTACGTTGCAACAACGTAGACTCTGACGGCTGACGTTACATTTACCTATAAAACTTCGAACAGCTGCACAGATCGCGCAGAAATTGCTCAGTTTTTTTAAGTATAATGCTCCGCCCATTACTTCTGGAAGTTGCCATTACTTCTCTTATCTTTGTAGCGCAGAGGATTAACTATCGATATAGCTACTGTTCTAAAGATTATTTAAGTAGCCGTATCGATCGTATCTACAAACATGCCAATTCACTCGTTCATCTACTCGACTCTTTCTGCGACTCGCTCGTTGTGTTTAACACTAAACCTACCATAGCGGTCAAATTGCCTTGGACATTTCTACACAAATTTTACCATATTTAAACGTTATCAGATCGCTTCCTGATCTATGACTTTTCATAAAATATACGTACAATATATTCTTCGGTATTTATTTCTAATTTGCCTTTTTTTGTCTAAGAAAAATTTGTAGTCTGCCCTGCCTATCGTAGGTTTAGCGTTAAGAAACACGTCAGAAACTTTGTACATGATTCGTTTCTATTCGCACACCGTATGCGACTTAGTATTAATCGTTAGCTATTTGACGATGAATTTTCCCGTACCTTTCGCAACTCATTACATTTCATTATTAAAACTCCTGTTCGGAGGGGCCGCCGGTTACTTACAGTGAACCTTTACCTGAATCAGACGCGATCCCTTGGGCAGAACGACCATCAAAGGTCTACGCACCCCTAGTGCGGACCCGTCATAAACATTGGCCCTATTGTTATACAGTTAATACTGTACAAAATGTAATACAAAACAGTAATAAATGATCTTTGGTATAAAACTTACTAATACTCTCGCAGTGTACACAAAAGTAACAGTTTTAAGCTTTCCTTAATTATGCGCAGTTAACAGTATTGGCCGTAAGTAATGTAAAATATTAAATATATGCTGTAAAATATTATCTGTAAGTTAATACTGTACAGTTAATAGTATTAACTGTACGGTTAATGTAAATAAAATTACCTTTATGAGCACACAGAAATATCATAAAAGTGAAAGTAGTCATTTGAATTTTGGTGTATGGTATTTTAGAAAGACCCGAGAAAGCCGCCTTTGAGCGGGGCGGTCAGCTCATCCTTAACCATACGCTTGTTTACCCAATTAACAGCTACGATCGAACTTTAGACACACCGATCACGAACTTTACTCTGCGACAGCACCATCATCGAAAGGGCACTTCTTTACAAGTACTCAATAAGTCTACATCGTAACGCTCGAGTGAGCTATATTACAGTATTCAAACGATCTTCGCGTGACAGTTGCACTCATGGTGTTATATTCAGTGGAAACAAATACAGGGAACAGAACATTTCTCTACATCCTTTTTTATCCTCCATCTCGAACGTGAATAGCGTTCAAGGTTCGCGATATCAACCGATCAGCTGGATATGACTGGTCGTTACCTAGTCGAATGTCGCAACAACTGCTCGTGTTTTAAACTGAACTCTTAGGAAAATTGTATTACTTATGGGATAATCCGATATAATTCATATTTAAGGTGCAAATGTTTTTAGGTACATATATACAGTTCCGTAAACAGACGAACGTTACCAAAGCAATAAAAGATCTTTGATATAAAACTTACTAATACTCTCGTAGTGTACACAAAAGTCACAGTTTTAAGCTTTCCTTGATCCTGCGCTATTTCTATTTACAATTGTCCACCTCAGGTAGAAACTTGATTTTCTCTTTGTACTTTACTTTTACTTTTACTGTACTTCTTTTTTTAAATTTTTGCAATTCACAGAAACCTTACAATTTAAATGAAATTTCAATTATATTTCTCAATATGCATTTCTATCTGAATTCTAATTATATTTTAATTACTTAGTATTAGTTTCAGGGGAAAGAAAAATCCCTTTAGCGAAAGGATACAACTGTAGCGTTAGCAGAGTTAGTAATAGGTTAATAGAAATAAGAAAATAACAAGTAACAATTAAGAAGAAGCAACTGAGCTATCATATTAAGAATCAGAATAGAAAAGTTTGAAAATCTGTCCAAGATAGGTCGACTAATTATATCAATCTTGTGATGGAATTAATGAAATCTATCATCCTATTAACTATGATGGCCATAAGCGGTGCTCAGGTAGAAACTTGATTTTCTCTTTGTACTTTACGTTATCTGCCAATACGAAGAATTCGTTTTCGAAATAACTTGCTTTTATCAGCTTTCCTAGCAATCATGGTTACTTGGAGGAAAGATTTTCCTCGTCGCATGTTTCAATGAGAATAGCTGTTCTCCAGACTTCGTCATCGTCGTAAAAGCTGGTCGACGATGAAACGTCACCTCGTAAAAAGTTAGCTGCATCTGCTTGTTGACCGTCCGCTATTTGCGAGAGGAAAAATTGAACGAGAGCAAAGAGACGATCGTACGATCGGCAAATATTTAGCCTTTGCAAGCTTCCTTGCAAATTGCATGCCACAATTCATCGCTTGGGACACTGGCATCATACAGTTAAGCTTAGATATCCTCGTTTATTGAGACGAGCCGTCCCGAAAACTGTTTTCTTATTAAAAATTCGTACGTAATTTTGGTGAAAACATCGAATCACAATGGAGGTTTTATGACATTTTGCTGATCTATAATTTTCTTCCCCCGACTATATATCATAGGAAAATAGACTTTGCTTCGTTGGAAACAACTGCGTCGAGATATTACCGTGATCTTCAATTAGGGAGACGAGGGCGAAAGTTCATTTCATTCATCTCCGGTTTTAGCCTCGACGAGAAATCTTAATGACTGATTTGTTTGACACTTGCCCGGGAGAATAAACAATGACACGTTTGTTCATTATATAAGTAACCATACGAGTATGATAAATAGCGAGAAGAATAAAATAATAAATATGATAAAGAAACGTGAGAAAAATTATACGTAACATAAAATACGTATGTTTTGATCAGAATTTTAGACATGTTGGTAATGAATAATCAATCGATTAAATAAAGTATCGAAGTATCGTTTAATACGAGCTGGCTATTGAAATATTTCTTATTTCTTCTCTTTCTCTCTTGTCCGATTATTCATAACTCTCAGTTTCTCTTCCTTTCACTTACTGTTTCTGTTCTCTTGCTTCCTCTCTTCCAGGAAATATAATAAACTCTTTCTTCATGTAATAAATCGTATTTAATTATAGCACTTTTTTTTAACTGATTAGTAAAGTAATACCACTAATATATAATAATATTGATTTATTTATCACCTTAAACTTATCGCCTTTATTTACTGAATCAACCTAGCTTCTTTTAACGATAAATGTTCCGACAGACAAATTGCGTTTAATAATGTAACTGGATACGACAATAGCGTAGTCTCATTGTCGGTGGAATCTGACTATTAATCACCAACGTGTTAAAGAATTTACATAAATTATCATGTAACAAACAAGTTACATTATTTTCCAAATGCTATGCAATATGTATCAAATGAAGGTTGATAGATTGATATTCAGGAAATATCTGTGGGACTGTTGAACATTAGTATACTAGTATAAAATTACGAAATCACGAATCATTAACATAAACTGGTGTAAAAAAGGAATGAATAATCTGCATATTTAACACGACTATAAAGTGTCTTAGAAAGATAGAACTTAAATGACTCCGCACCGGTTTAAATGGCAAGTAATTTCCGGAACAACATTTTCTTGCCACAGACGAATGTTTCTTCTTTCTCCCCTCACGAAACGTAATCTGACCGGTCCATCTCAAGTCGAGATGAATAAAGAACGCATTTGGACGTAATTGAATTGTAATTGACCCAGAACATTTTTCACATTACATCGTAATTTTATTCTCTCGTAGAACTATAAAAATGCGTCACGTAACGAATCTGCTTTAAACGAAACCCGTTCCTTACTGAAGGTGAACAATTTTAACAAACTTAAGGAGAAAGGGAATGCAACTTTTGCGTTGCTATCTGCTATAACACTTCGATATGTTTGCTATGTTACTTCCACTCTTTTCCTATCGTTAAAAGCATTTTTTTAATTTGAGATAAATACGAAAGGACGGTTACTCCACGACAAGATAGTGGGCGGCAGATAAAATTGTACAATACAATTATAATCGCGAGGATAGATATGTAGTTTTTGGGAAAATTTAAGAAAAATAATTTCTACGTATGAGAAAATTTGTATAAATCACACGTTTGAAATTTCACAACATAGAAACTGGATATCTAATATATATATATATATATATGATATAATGTACTAAAAAATGATCTCCCTATGGACGTTCAAATTGTCTCAATAAGAACAGAAAAGAATATTAGTCTTTTTGCGTTTCGAATGACAGTTTCAGAAAATAATATTATTCGTAATTGTAATTGCAAATTGTTCGAAGACGCACAACCTGCGACATATCGAAAATGTTACTTTCCACTGCACTTCTATTTTAAACCATCCGGCAATGTGTACAGAGTAATGCAGAGAGTCCGCGTACTGTAACCTTGGACAAGGTTTAAGCAGATCGTCAGATTCCGTCCCCACCAACAGCAGCACCGTGGTTCACCAACTGAGAAGACAGGTCCTTATTTAATACAATGCTTACGACGTGCTACCAGTTCAGCTTGAATCGTCGCTCGTCGAAAGCTGATTCGCTTCGCGGTATGGCGCACGACAACACCGTGGTACGCGTGAAGCAAGGCCAGTTACGTGGCGTTATCGAGGAGAACCATTATGGTGACCGGTATCTCTCGTTTCGTGGTATCCCATACGCGAAGCCGCCGGTCGGGCCACTTCGATTTAAGGTGAATTTCCGGTGAAACTCCGTTACGTGTCTAATCTAGATATGACAGTGCAGAAATGATTCTTCGTTTTCTCTCATCTTTTCTCTGCTTGATCACGGGAAAAGGCAATGACAGGAAAAATTGTGTCGTTATTTGATCTAAAAAATGTAGAGAACTGCAATATGCTCGAATAAAAAGTAATATTAAAAAAAGGGTGGTACTTGGAAAATGTGTCTTAATAGGTGTAAATAATTCAAATTTTATATAATAGGTGCATAATGGAAAGCGATACGCAGTGGGAAATCGTTTAATGTAGATTCAATTAACCGTGTTGCGAAACGTTTTGTTTCTATCTTTTTTGCTATAACGTGGAGATTAGTAACGGATATAGTAGAGATATATAAGTATTAATAAAAGACGGGATTAATCAATTTCTTATACTTGGGAGCATTATAAACATAGAGAAGCTTTCAAATTTTTACATTTTTTGTTTCATTTTATCGCTCGTGGGGCAATTGCAAATTAAATTAAATTGAATTTCGTAGAAGAGTATCCTCAGTTTATACATGCGTGTGTATATCTGCTCGTTACTCTACTTATTGATTTTTAAACAAATCGCAAAAAACATTGATAAACTGTAATAACGCCGCATTATCGTGTTTATACCAATTTGCTACAACGTGATCTTATATTTCTTCATAGTTGGACAATGTCATATGTATAATAAAGTAGACTTTGATCAGAGATTATAATAATGAAGTTACGTATGTATAGTTAAAGAAATTATCGGAAATTTGATAACGAAGGAATATTCAGAAGCAATGGTTACGGTAAAAGATAATTATGTAAATAATTGGTAGATATGTTAGCACATTGACCAAATGACCAGAGTTAACCTTTGTCCACCGATCGCAGTGACACTGTCATTGAAAGTTATCAAATATGATTACCATATTGTGCATGTAGATGCATATAAATATAAGTCTCATATTAAAATTCGTTTTGCTTGTTATTTGAGGATTCGTAATTGTGGGATAAACAGATGGATTTGAAAATCGGTTACTCGCATCGTCTTCGACAAGAGAAACCACTTATTTATGTTTTTCCATTGGCTTTCCGAAGGTAGTGTTCCTAAATATCCCGTACGGAGTAACAGAGTGCAATATTTGCACAGAAACTATACAATATATAAAGATACTACAAAATATATAATAATTTCCACTCCACTTGTTACTACTTGTTCGATTTTAACACTAGTCCAACTTATGATAATTATCTCATGTAAAATGCATAACTTTCGATAATTACTGTATTATTATACTTCAGTTAATTTATTTCAACTTCTGATAATAATCTTTATATGCGGTAATTATCCAACGTAATCTTTAACGATACAGAAACCAATCCCTCGTAAGAACGTCGAATTAAAAACCACGAAAGCGAAAATTGTTTCCTCTGCTCTACACGCAATGCAACGGTTACATAAGACAGATTAGTCTACTATTGTTGATAATTTTCTCGACAATAAAACACGCCCACGCAACTCGTATAAACCGGTTCAAAGTGAAAACCACGATGAAGAATAACGAGGAAAATTCAAACGTTTCATGATATATACCTATCTACGTACACGCACACACATGCAGATACGTGCAAAGGTTCTATGTTCTGACGAAGAACGCCCGCGTACGCTAAGAACTTTCGCAAAACCGTCACGTTTATCGTTACAGGAAGGAATACCTAAGATTGAGATCGATGCAGGTTTTCTAGGCTAGTGTAGTTCCTCCAGTGAAGAGCCAATATCGAAGAATATTTTCTCAAGAGATTCCACATACTTTCAATAAAATATATAAAAATGTTCTCTGTCACTTTTGTACTTGTCTGCAAACGTTTCTCTTGCGTTTAAATATACTCAGATGCACTTCGTTTTACACACACGAAAATCCATTAAAAGATTTCCACCGATGTTCGTCAAATATTCATGAAAATACGCGATAATCCTTCTTAACGAGCGCGTTCTTCGTCTATCGGAATGTTACGTTTAAAATACACTTTTCCTCATCGCAAAGGAATGACAGGAATTTCATTTTGAAATATTTACAAACTTCCATCGATATTCTACGACGTATGTAACAATTTATGTTAATACGTTTATTGAGCTACTACGCTTAAAATGCATCTTTTTCGCGAAAAACACTCGTCGAAATTTATTTGCCCATAAATGTCTGTCGGTATTCGGCAAAATAAATTCGTTCTTCGTCTCCATAAATGTGGCGCTGAAAATTCGTTTTATCGTTATGTCACGATTAAAGGAACTTGCTCGTATCGCTACAGGATCTTTTTTTCTCTCTTTGCTCAGGATCCAGAACCCATAGAGCCATGGACAGGTGTAAAGGACGCTTTAGAGTTCGGCAACTATTGCAGCCAGAAGGACATGTTGACGCACGATTTCGTGGGAAACGACGATTGCCTCTACTTGAACGTGTACAAACCACTGAAACCGACATCGACGAAAATGTCGGTGATGGTATGGATCCACGGTGGTGCGTTCATGATGGGGTCAGGCAGCGACGAGTACTATGGGCCCGTGTATTTCATGCGGAAGGATGTTATTCTGGTCACGATCAATTACAGACTCGGTGTCTTGGGTAAGTAAGCCTGCCATTGACATGGCTAGTACTATAATTGATTGTTATTAATATTTATATATTTATTAATAATATATACTGCTATAATATATTGTATTGTAATATATATTATATATCTATTATTATTATTTATATGATGTATAATATATAATAATTAAATATACAATTAATGCGATTATCTACATCAATGCATATTAATGTAGCTGAGAATAAAAATCAGCGTAGCTTATAAATCGTTTTATCTGGAAATGCGCTAAACGTTTTCTTACACTAGTTTATCTGACTTTCTGATTTTCATTCAATTATTTTACTTCTTATATAATGTTACTTATCTTATATCGCATTTTATCGATGGAATATTGTTTTTCACGTAGAGATAGATTAGTGGTAGATAAATAGAGTAATCAGTGGTAGATAATAATAGAGCGACTGGAGCTGATACTATGGATACTACAATGAATCAGCACGTATTAGAGATTGAAACGTGTCAAGACGTAGAAAATGTATGTAATATGCAAAGATACGCGCATAAAATATGGAAATTTTTTTTTTCATGAAGATATCGAAATAGTTTACGTATAATAAATAAATATAACAAATATAACAAATTATTTCCTTTCGGAGAAGGAGAGTCTGATCCCATTTTTCTGAAAACGGATTTTATACTCGTTTTAAAATGGAATTGGCAATAACTGATTTGAGAAATTGACTAGTATTTATTGGTAAAGTTACTTCCCCTACAGTTTTCTTCTTTTATCTGGATTAACATTTATATTCTTCGAACCGCCACGTATCTCGATACATGAAAATGCAAAACGCAAGAAACAGATTGACCAGAACAAGAGAGAATTTCTACTTTCAACGAGACGCAACGCCGTTCCCAATACAGCAAAGTGCCTTTATCGTTCGAGCAAATGACAAAAGCAATTCTCAAGAAAAATTCGATGCCCTTGCTGCACTCAGTTTTATCAGAAAGTCATTTGTCATTCGTATTTTCCACATTGGTATACCGCGTGAAACGAAATCGTTGAAAAATGTAGCACATTCGAAGCCAAAAACTTATCAGCCCGTGAAATGGATCCTCTTGAAGGATCATGCAAATCATATTTTTCTACCTGACATTTTCACGACGTTGCGTACAAGCTAACTATACAAGACAACTCAAACGATCAACCAATTAAATTTATTCCTACGCTATGAAATTAATCCGGTTCATATTTACGCTGTAATAATATAGTCTAATTGGTAGAATAATTTTCACATCCACGCTGCGTTACGCGATACGAACATTCTTCGACTAGATGATAACTTACAATCAAAGTCGTAGAATTTCACACGAAACTTCTTCAAACTTTTAACACTGACGATTGAAACAAATATTTCTCAAAGCCGAGAAAGATTCAAAGGGACTAAGAATTTTAGCGAGAAAGCTGAGAGTATCGATCTTTTAAGAGCGATGATATTCGATAACGAGTTTACGAAATCAAAAATAAATACCGTGCAAGTATGTACGGATTAGAGAATTTCGATTTGCAATCCTCGTCTCTCGTCGCAGGTTTTCTGAATTTGGAACACGAAGTCGCGCCGGGTAATCAAGGTTTAAAGGACCAAGTGATGGCCCTGAAATGGGTGCAGGAAAATATCTCCAGCTTTGGTGGAGATCCCAACAACGTCACTATATTCGGAGAAAGCGCCGGTGCATCGTCGGTCCATTACCTAACTTTATCTCCATTGGCTCACGGTAGGATTTCAAATATTTATTTTGATGCAGCTAAAAGGACGTTTCAACGTTTCTATCTAGGTATTATTTACAGACTTAAATACACGTTTACAGAGAGTAGCTCCAAAGCACATACTTACTATCAAGTAAATTGCGAATTTCAAAGACAGACAGGCACGTGGTAATCCGATGTAAGTTAGAAATTTTAAGAACGAAATTATATCAGATTTCCATGTTTTTGTTTCTCTCGTTGATAACGACATTTAGATTAGAGGAAACTTTAAAACGAATTTCTGGCTGCGAAAGTGACACGTTCAGAACGAAACATTTCCAATTTTTGTTTAACGCCGTCCTTCTTCAATACTACGATAGGCAGATTAAAAATCACAGAAACGTCATATAATCATTTCCAAAATTATCGTAATCAAAAGAATTCCAAGGAATAAAATTTTTATTCCACCTTTTTTCTTCGTGTATAGTTCTTTCCTTTTTAGGAAACACCCGCCACACACGAAACATTTTCGCTTCTGCACTTCCGCTCGTTCTTGCAGAGAACGTATCATCGCGCGTTACTTCTATCCCATTACCTTAAAATCGAAGTCCGTACTATGTAGCGTGTCTTCCCATTCTTACCATGTTCTACACACAAGCGAAGATAAGTAAAAAGAAAAAAAAAGAAAGGAAAAAGAAAAGAGTATGATTTTTCAAGAAAATCAAATTTGAAAATGTATCGAGCATAAAAGATTCTATATTCCATCTTCTTCGATATATTTTCGTAACAATACACTGCGGTACGAATATTCTGCATATCGTATCTTCGCTCGTCGAAAAATTCATTCATTTACCGAAGATAAGGAGTTAGAAGATAAGATTGGGAGTTTTAATTTGCTTTGCACAGGATTGTTCCACAGAGCGATTATGCAGAGCGGAGTTGCGCTTAATCCTTGGTCCATTATAAGCGAGAAACCGAGCAAGTATGGATTCGATTTGGCCGCAAAACTTGGCGAAACGTCGACCGATCCTGAGACCGTAGTCGAGTTCCTCAGGACGATAGACGCGAAAAAGCTCGTGGATACCGAAACTAAGCTTCTCACGCCCAAGGTAAGTCTCGCAAAAGGCAATTATTAAAAACAAAATTCTCTGGTTTCACGAAATAAACCAACGATGATTTACATCGTTGGAGATCTAAAATCTGAGTGAAAAATTAATAACAAGGAGCGTGTATCAGAAATTTTCTTGCTGGTTATATTTCCTTCGCAGAACGAAATTCACGGTTTAACCGCGGAAAGTATTTAAACGATAGATCGAGCAAATTCCAGAACTCGGAAAACACAAAACGAACATTATTTCAGTAAAGAAACAACGTTATAGGACCAGTTCAGAGATCCACGAAACAACCGCAGAAAGTTCCGACCGGTCCAGCGATACGCTTCCAATTGCTCCGGTGTTTCTAATCTCCCAAACAAATTCACATGATTCCGTTTCCCAGTTGCGAGAAGTTTGATTAAAAAGTATCAATTGTAACAAAGATACAACTTTGAACAAGTATTGCGAAATCGGTTTTCCCACTGAAAACAAGCGATGCTACGAAGCCAATTTATTCCACCACCTTGTCTACGCTAAACGACTTTAGTCTTTATTCCAAATCGTTTCAGTTTCAGTCCTGTGATTTTTATTCTCTTAATTTTAAATATGTTTCACATTCGGTGGATTTATTTGCGAAATATATCGCGCTGCAAATACCTTTTAAAAATTACAAGTATATTTTAAAAGTTAAGTGCGCATGTACATGTCCCATTCGATATTTCCTCTTGTCGTATTCTAAACCAACCGAGAAATATCGTTAAAAATACGTTTCTCCCGTTTTTTAAGATTATTTCTGTAGATTATTATTGTATATTATTATTATTGTATATATGTATATTAACCGTGATCCTTTTTTGTAAAAATGGTTCAGTTCGAGTCGAATCGATTCGTCTTGCAATAATCGTAATAAAATTATTTCATCGTTACTCGATATCGTCAGGTACGCTTTATTGCGCTGCTAAAATATTCGCTTCATTCTACGATTAATATAACGCTCTTCGATGGAAATAATGAGTGATCGTGGACATTACGTACGAGGGAAGAATGTATTTCACTGTAAATTTCATCGATGTTTGATTAATATTAAATCCACGCGTTGTTCTACGTTCAATAGAATGCCTGCATCAGAAAACTCATTGAATTCGTGATCTTTCGTTCCTTTTGTTACATCCGTTCCATTAGATTTTCCTTTCAGAAATTGAAATGGTGCACGTTTCTTTATGTTCTTACGACGAATTTTTGCAGGAACGTTACGCTACGTTCGGGTTGTTTGCACCAGGCGTCGATGACAAATCTCCGAATCCATTTATGCCTCAACATCCGGCGGTAAGGGCTAAAGCAGGTATTCAAGTACCTCTTCTTATAGGTTTCAATTCAAACGAGGGAAACATGCTCCTGAATAGTAAGTTTATTTCCTTTCTCGTGCAATTTTTTACGTTCGTAATGTAACTTCTGATCGTAACAATCTCTATTATTCAAAGAATTCGGTGGAAGATTGCAATTTAGATTGCAATCTACCGAATCCAATTCTTTATCCATTTCGTTCTTTTGTTATTCAAAGGATGTCGTTCGGTATAATCTTTTTCCTCAGAGGAATTTACATTAGAATTTATATAAGAAATTATAGTAACTGTATCTTTATTATTTATGTATATTCTTTTTTATTTTTTATATTTATCATCCTTACTCTTGTGTTAGGCTTTCACCTATTGCAAGCTTAGGTAATAAGCGGGTAATAATATTATAAAAATATACGATAATCTGAGACGAATAAGAAGTCGCTTTTTGTTTGAACCGTTTGAAAGTCGATTTTATTTCTGTAAAAAATGGCGCTACTTTTAAGCCTGTTTCTTACTTCCGCGTTTTTTACTACTACACATATATGTACGTGTATGTATATATGTATACAGAGTATCGCAAACTTAAACGGCCAAACTGCGAGGGTTTACTCTACGGGAGAAAAAAGCTGAAAAAAGATGTTGTATAAAGTTAATCGATAAACGCTTTGTTACAGAGTTATAAAGAAATATCGTACGCGTGAAATAGATAACGACGCGGCTATCTCGACTAAACTCGACAAAATTCTCTTCATAAAACTTTGTAACGTAAATAATTCCATTGTTCATCGATGTAAAGCTGGTATCGGAGCGCGAGGGAAACATTTTCCAACGAGGAACTAAGAGAATTAATTCTACTGTATTATTATATTTCATAACTATTAACGACAGGGGATTGTTACCGGATGATAAAAGAAGCATGTAACTAAGCTGATACAATAACGCAGTCAATTTCCGTGCGTTGTGATGGAAAATGCCTCGTTATCCATTTCATGCATAGAATATTTCTTTACAACTCTGTAACAAAGCGTTTATTAACAAACTTTTCCTAGCGTTTCTTTCTTCTCTTTCCCCGTAGAATCAGACTCCCTCGCGGTTTGGCCCTTTAAGTCTGGGACAACCTGTAACTCTCTAAGTCCAGAAATCCACAGACAAGTTTCTTCAGGGATTGGTTCGATCTAAAATAAGCGATAGTCACGGTACAAATCGAAACGGTATTCTCATACAAACTTTTCTATAAATCCGTAAACCTTGTGGAAGTAATTAATTTTTCCTTCGAGAAAACGTATCTATAGAAAAAAGGGAAACGATAACAGCCGCGATCATAATCGTTATTAACTTCAAGTAGAAATTTTCACAAAATTACCGTAATGTTCGTCGACTTAATATTCTCGAACATAGAAATCTACCAAAACGAAAGATAATTATCGCAATTATCCGAGAGAAGATGGAAGATTTTTGGTGAAAGTAAATTCATTATTAAAGCTCGGTGTAAAAATATTTCCAGTATTTCGGGGAACTAATTCCGCGGAATCCATCCGAGACGTGAACGAGAACTTTGAGTTGGTAATCCCCGAGGAGACGAAGATTTACTTGAACAAGGAAGGAATCAGTTCGAGCGAAGTGAAACGCTTGTATCTGGGCGAAGATGCGATTAGCGAGAAAACGGCGCATAAATATGCAGATTATTTGGGCGACGTGATGTTCCTTCAGGGTATTCACGAGGTTGTCGATATCCAGATGGCAACAGGCAGCCACTCTACGTATTTTTACAAATTCACTTACGATCCAGAACAGTCGCTAATGAAAATGGCGTTTAATATTACTCTGCCAGGTATTTCATATTTTAATTACAATTTCTGATACGTTTTTAAATTCTCGAATTACCATCGATCGCGTAACCAAGAAGGTTCTGTCGTGTATTTTATAAGGGGAAAAACGATGCAGAAATACGAAAGAGAATGATCGTTCTGTGTTTTTGAAATATTTTCTTCTGTTCCAAAAATACGACGGAGCTTTGGTTATACTTTCGTAAATTCACGAGTGAAGTGATTTCTTCCAAAATCTTTTCTATTTACTGGAAAGAATTTGTATTTTTGTCGAGTATCGAGTAATTTTACATTTTTCACGACGATATTACAGCGACGTTATAGACTGCGACGAATCATAGAAAAAACGCATATCGCCGTAAAAAGCATAGATAAAGTGTTTCTTTGTCGCGCACTTGTTCCGATTCTGGTTGTTTAGGATTTTTTAGAGTGTCAAATAGACAATTTTGTTACGATTACTTAAAATAGAGATCGATCGTGAACTTCACTCTTGGTCAACGTAAAGAGTAACGTTTTCACAACGCGTTACTAACAAAGATTTTAAATAAAATATAAGAATAACGCGTAAAACATATTATTTAACGACTTTCGAAATACATTTCACTGTATTTCTCCGCGTATTCGCGACCAAGAGACAAATCTGATACGAATATAAGATCAAAATAAGGTATTGCAAAGTGAAAGAATACGTTCCATCGCATCTAATCGAAATGCATTCAGTTCTCAGCCAAAATTGAAATAACAACTTTCATAATCTACACTTTCTTACGAAAAATTAGGCATTCATAATATTTCATAGTAACGTGATGCATAAAACCAAAGAATTTGCAGAAATGGCAGCTTAGAATTCTGCTACGTCGAGAAAGTCTAGAATCAGAAATTTACCGAAGCGACGAAAATTACCGTTAATATTTCATTAGTATCAATTTCGAGCAGATAACGGAATTAGCGAATGATTTGCTAGATGCCAATAGATACGACTGGAAAAGCCATTCGAAACTTTCGGCAGACGGTGTGGCCAAGTTGCCGCGGTTGAGAAATCGAAGTCTTCCAAGTGTAAACGTGGAATCGTTGATCAAAGATTCGAGTAATCAGGAAAGTTGAAGCGAACGAACGTCTGTTTACGTTGTTGTTTAAGTAACCGTGCGTTTAAGTCTTTAACGAAGTTCGCCAGTTGCCCCTAAGAATGTCAACCGTAAAGAGTGGTCGGAATGAGACTGCCATAACGACCAAGAGATCAATTTTAGCTTTTTGCTTTTAGAAGTTTCAGAACGTGATCTTAGACGGTCGCTCAGAACAGTTGGAGAAATGTAACTTTCTTGTTGGTTATTTATAGGAGCGACACACGCGGAAGAGTTGCAGTACTTGTTCTATGCCAATATAGCGAAAAAAATGGGCATAGAACCATTCGAAGTTGGAAGCGAGATGTACAGAATGATGGAGTACTTCACTCAGATGTGGACAGACTTCGCAAAAACTGGGTAGGTGTTTTCCTTTCTTGAAAATTTATTGTCCAATATCTCTTTCGCACGGAGAAGCACATAGATGCCGAATACTCGTGTATACTACAGCGATAGGAGCATTGGCGATTCTTCCAAGATGTACAATTACCGCGATGACAATTTTGCGAACAAATCATTCGCGCGGAAACAACACGATGATAATAAACGTATAGTGACGTTTAAAGTAATTACAAGTTTTTCCATCGTCATAGGGTAGGTAGAGATATAAAAGTAAGGAATAAAAAATTGAAAAATATTAGCAAGAATATCGGAACTTTGTTCTTTCCTCTTGGGTTATTAATGAAATGAAGCCAATGTTTCCTTTTCGTTTTCTAGTAATACATGTATGTAAAAATAAAAAAGAAACGTCCAATTTGAATATCGTCGAGGAACGTGTGTTTGAAACAAAAAGATATCTCAATTAAAAATGCAAACAATCAACACGTGGCTACGCAATTGAATGACTAATTATCGCATGGATATGTTTCTACGTTTAGTTCCGGACGGCTATCTCGTACTTGTATCGTGACACGCATATCGTCATTTTAGTGCAACGTTCCATGCAACTGCAAAAATGTGATTTGTCAGGGGACGAATAAAACCTATGTCATTAAAATTTCTAATAAAATAACGAAGGAAACGTTTCGTAATGTTGCGATAAGCAACGTTGTTTGAGCTTTCTAGTTACTTCTATGCGCGCTGCGACGCAACCAACGCTTACGTCGTCAGTGCTATGAAACACGGTAGCCGACAACAAATATTTCAATAACGAGATTACTGCCATCTAGTGGCCACAAATGTTCGGAAGATTATGAAACTTCTAGTTGCTTTTACAGCGAGAAGATTTGAGATCTGAGATATGTGTAGCAACGAATTTAACTGAAAATGTTAATGAATTGTAAACTTATGGTTACGTTGTTATTGCGCTGGAACGACGATACGTATGTCCATGTATGTGAAATAGCTCTAAAGCTTGTTAAAAATGTACTACATCCTCTAACCAACGTTAGCCCGAGTATTTGTTACGACATTATCGAAAATCGATACGGAAGAGTAGCGAAAGAAAATTTTTGTTTTCATTGAAGGAATCCAACACCAAAGATCACAGAGTTGATTCCAACGATTTGGCAACCAGTCGTTCGAGGGGATAAGTATATTTATATGAATATTAACAAGACGCTCAACATGGAAAGCTGCAGCAAAGAGGGACAGAGATTCGATTGGAAGAAAATCAAAAACAAATTGTAATATTCGATCGCATGATTTAACATTTATAAAGGATCAAACATTAAGATAGCAGGCCTATCTCGTTGATAAACCAAAATTTGGGATATTTTATATTCATTATTGTATTCGTAAATACTTGCACGTGTATCATTTTTAATTCAAAAATAAAATACTTTTTTTACGAACTATGTCAATACTTTCTTCCTTACTATCCGGATTATTATTCTTCAAACAACTTTGATTCTTTAACGAAACGAAGGTGCTTTAATCTATTAATCTATAAAACTACGAAGGGAATTATAATAGTTATACAGAGTGTCACAAAATATATAGGGAATATTTATGGGGTTGAAAACGATATTCTTGTAGTCCAACTTTTTCATCGTTTTAATGTCTAGAATCGACCCTACAAATATCCGCTACATATTATGTGAAAACCTGTACAAAGTTCGTCTACTTTCCAAAATACTAATTCTACTCAACATCGATTCAATAATAAATCATAATGTTTACTCGTCGACAGCACAAAGTCGACTGTTGATGAACACTCATCGTCGGCTTGCTACCAAAAGTACTCGTTGACTTATAAGTCTATGAAAGCACGGCGCATGCTTGTGTATATAACCGCGCATGCGCAGAACTACCTAAGCAGCGCAATTCTTTCAACTATGGCAATCGTTCGATTCTTTCAAATTTTACCGCAAAAATTGTACGAAAACTCAAACGAGACCTAACTGAATCACCAAATAAATACGTCCGAATAAAATATACACTTAAAGATCAGTCCAAATGCGACGAACCGGCGCTCTGTGCGAATTCGCTCGTTCTCGCAGACCTAACCTAATCTAAGTTTGCCGGATAAACACGCGAGTGACGTTTGAGATTAGTCAACGGTTTCGTTTCATAGCGAGATTCCTTGTTTTGTCGCGAACTTCTCGTCGCGCCACCGCAATTATGGACAGTTAAAAATCCCCACGTGAATAACCGAAATCGTATTTTTATCGATAAATTCTCAGTGTTCCACGGATAGCTGTACGGAAAAATCGCTCGATAAAATTCCGGCCGGTTTCGATCTACGATTGTCGCTCTCTCGACCTCCTTCATCGATCACCATCGTTAAGATAGATAAAGGTATACACAGACATTTTGTTGTTTAGCTATCAGCCATTTAAACGACGATACGTAATGTCCTCGCGTATTATTCAATTATTACCTCACTCACGGCTTTCAGGGGCGTTAAACGTCAGAATAATTTCGCGAGATATTTCCTACATAGGGTGGGCCGTAAACAGCGTAACTGCGACTGTTTTTTCTCAGAATTAATAACCGAAGAGAAAGCGATAAGCGTGTAGAAACTGTTTTTCTTGGAAATAGTTGATTACGAACGATAAAATTATTTTCCTTCTTTTCGAGAACTCAAGGTTGTATGGGATTTTTTGCTATTAATATATTGTATAGTCCTTCTTCCTTATAGCTGGATACGGTATTTTCGTAGTTTCTTCTCTTCTGTAGAAATAGGTGTGAGAACTATTTTTAACGTTTAACGAGCAGTATTAAATGTGGATATTTTATCTAATATGCGATAAACGATTTTTCTCTTGTATTTTGTTTTTCCGCTTTTATCAGTTTTGTCCTTTTGCTCCAGTATAGTTTTTAATTTCTTGTTCGAGGACGGTATTGCATCGCCCTTTGTTTCTCACAGAATTTAAATCGCTTTATTAATAAATAGATGATAATATCGTTGAACCATTAATCCGCAAATAAGAACGGATCAACTTATTTCAAGATAGTTT